>MIEF01005577.1:0-531991 GCA_001870725.1 Taenia solium | reverse complement strand
CTTCCAGAATATATATTCTGCCCCAATACTATGCTTTCTTTTACCTTAAAGGGAGTCCCGGGACGCTACAGTCGGGTATAAGCATATTTTTTGAGTAAATATCCACTATGATAGATAACAAATGGAACCTCATCAAATCAGAAGAGTTCGAATTACTTACTCCATTTTTTGCGGCACTGGCTAGATTGGCCAAGGGCAGGTGGACGTTTGCATCCGCACTATCAACACCAATTATCTGAATTGATTCTCCTGTCAGAAATCGACCTCCACTTCGAGGTCCGAGAAATCGTAGGAAGCCATTTGCAGTGTCACCAAATGGCAGACATAGGCGGAACGTTAAGAGCGTTCCAAATCCAGGTGATGTCGACTCCATAATGGCCGGAAGGATTGTTAAAAGTGGAGGGTTTGATGGCTAAAATTTTTGTAAATAGAACTGGACAAGAATTCACCTTTGTCAAAAACTAATAAAGCTAATCAAATCCACTTAAAGTAGTCTAAGCTTACCAAGTTCACCATTTTAGGGGTTAATTGTTGTAAGTTACAGTATGACACGTCAGCCGGAAATACACTTACCTTCGGTCTTACTGGCATAACCCCTACTGGACCTCCAGACACCACTCTCACTTGAGTCGAACTAAAGTTAGCTGCAAATTCTCCAACATTTTCTGCTAACACAGTGAAGCCACTTATTCCCATAGATCTCCAAATCCTGAAGTGTTGCAAAGATTTGAAATATATTTCTCCACACGAGTTTATTTCGAATAAGTCTTGTTCGTCTCGTATGTAGTGGATAGAATAGTTGATAATTTGGCAATCACCTAGTTGTTGCTGCAATGTGGGTGTACAAAGGTCTACATCTGTTGCTGTTAGCTGGGCGATTAGTTCGACAGCTTCGGATTTCCGTCCTTATCGTAAATCCCGGTGCCTTGAAGGTGGGTGGATTGTTATCTATCATAAAATGAAGGAATTCATCACAGTGAAAGTGCACAAACTTTGTTAAAAGATTTTTTATAATTAAATATGAATTTAAAGCTCGATTTTTAAAACTAGTTCTAGCGTTTCGTGACCTCAAGTAGTTTCTCTCCAGATTCAGAGGCCCCTTCATCATAAACACTCCCCTATCGTGATTTCCGCCTGTATCCATAATAAAGATGTCTAGGGACATCCAGATTTCTAATAGCATGGGTGAAAGAAGGGAAGAGAAGGAAACGGAAGATTTCTCTACAGCTCCCGCTCACCAGACTGTGAAGATCAGTGCGCCTTTTATGTCAATAGATCCCACAAACTTTTGGTCATTTTTCGGAAAATCATCTGGACTTAAAAAATAACGAATGGAAATTTGAATAGGATTTTGACTGTCAAAATAACAACGACTGAGAAGCTACCCGAATCACTATTTATATTTGCTATTCCTAGAAAAACAGAGAACAGAATCGATCAATTAAGTGTGGCATTTGTTTTATTAAGTCTTCAAATTACTATTCAGAATCCCAAGCGAGTTGGAATACCTCTTTCGCTGCAAATTATGCCTTAACAATAGAATGAAAAATTATATAAACATCAATTTTATAATAATACCAGAAAATAAATCAAGTAGAGAAAGTACATCATATTGTAAAATATCGACCGAAAAAGACTCTTAATTTAGTTCCACCGGCAAAGGCACAGAGCAAAGCCGAAGCCACGCTGCAATCTAGAATCCTTGAAGACTCTTTTATGCTCAAATATGCCAGCCATTCCTTAACCCAAATAGTGAGCAGTCTTGGATCGGTTAAAAGACTCACACGGTTGATCGCAAGAGGCGCCGTGTCTGCAAATCGGATATTCCCGGGGAGGGAGAAGGGCATCGCTGGAATTTAATTTAAAAATGATAAACGATAAATTAAGTTGTAAAGTGCAAGTTTTTTACTTTGCTGAAAATACATACTTAACGACTTTTGAAATCTGTCAAATAAATCATAAATATGCACTCTTAAGTAAATATTCGCACCAGCTTCTCCTTTGTTTGCACCTCATGCACTTCTACTGTCACGATTTTATAAAAAAATTAGAAGGCAGACTGTATTCTTATGATTTAGGATTTCGATATAGGGGGAAATCACTGATGAAAGGGTTGTTTGATAATGAAGCGAGACGTGGTATCAGGTACGTACTCAGTATCTGCGCAGACTTTGTCCTGAGCCAAGTTCAGAACTTTCGAAGCGGTGGCGTTTAATAGCAAGCCAGTCAAGAAAACCCAGGACTTCATGATTGCCGATGACAAGCAAAATTAGGGATGAATTTTAACTTTTGAAGCATTAACTTTAGCCATTTAAGAGGCCATTTTTCAGCCAATCATAGAACAATTCAGAGGTTTATTTCATGCATGGATTGAGCAATACTTTGATTAGCAGATATGAACGCCTATCAAATGGCTAGAAAATCGGACTTTTTAAATAGCACTTTACACAATAGCCATGGTACTGTAAATGAATATATAAAAGGGTTTCCTCAAGATTGTATTCGCTGAGTCTTCGCCGCACTTTGTGTATCTCTATAGGTTTACTTTAGTTGAAGGGTGGATGGTGGCATTTTAAGTTGGTGCCACATGGCAAATGGTTGCAAAAATTGGTATATGGGAATGGCATCATTGCATAAATTCTATGAAAGCATACTTACAAACAAAAAACTTGGCGCACGAAGTAATTAAACGTTGACTTTGTCGAACAAGTCATAGTTGCTAATCATTAAACTGGTTATTTAATTTGACACTTGATCTTATATTTCATTTAAGAAAACAATTTCACATTATGCATACAATTCATCCAATTTTTAATGGACAACGATAAACCGCAGCACTACTAACATTCCTTGTAATAACCTCCGAATTCCAGCTCCACGACTGATACGACGGATGTGTGGGAGAGAGAAAATGGTGTCAAAGTTGTGGTCATAATGGGGAGCACAGAGCTTGTGATAAATTGAGTTACACATTCCATACGTTGACCAAATCACAAAGAGACCTTATTCAGGCGTAGGAATGCAAGTACGCACCAAGAGTCATTATGCTCGCACCACCATGGCAATCGCGCACGAGTAGACTGTTTCACCTTGCAGTTTATAAACACAAAAAGTGACTAACACACGACCAACTTATGAATGAAGGATATGCAAAACAGTCTTACAAAATCGAATTTTCATAGTGTGTAGAATAATTTTAATAAATGGCAAAGTACTCATAAACTGAATTTGCCCAGTGGAGAACATATTTAATTTGACTAAGAGAATAGTAAATGTAATGCTGCAACTTGTGGTTTGTCTTCGTCTTTTGTGAGTACTTAAGACCCCCGAGACATGGCATAGCCCCTTAGCCTTCCTGTACTTTGGCGGTAGACATTTTGCTTTGCTTTGCATAGATGGATTCACGAACGCTACCTTCGCCATTAAATGTTAGCTCCTGATATACTACATCCTTTGCAGTAGGAGTAGTAACGCTCTCACTTTGATAAAGAAGAAATATTTGTAGCATTCTTTAGTTCAAATGCGGATTGTATCCTCCAAAATTTTGGGTGCTATTCAAAATCTTTGGTTTTGTATGTAGTGTTTTAGAGAGAGGAGAGTATTGAAGAACACTTTCATGACCAACTTTATTTAATTTATCTGATCGTCTGCATAGATAATAGAAACCAAGCAGCACTTCTTCGCAATTAACAAGCTCGACTGAAATTTTCGTTTGGCATATGGCTGATTTTGTGCTAATAAGGTATGAATTAGGGGAATTTATCACGATTTAATTTCACCCTATCCCGAAACCTCTGAGGGGAGAACATCAAATTTAGCTACACCTACAAAATTAGTAAAAATGAGAAATATCTGATAATCTGCAACCCCTTGAGATTTCCTTGAATACGAAAGGGGATACAATACCAGAGCCGGATATTGAATTATCTGCGCACAAAAGGTTAGGGCTACTAGAATGGGTTGGAGACTATTCTCCTAGTGGAATTATAAAGGCGGAGTCTTTATTGCCCCAAAACCAAACCAAAGAGTTGCACAAATATACCATATATTACACAGCCTCCTCTTCAACGTGAGCGACGTCCCTGGCGCCTCCCTGGGTCAACCTCCAGCGTCAGCGATGACGTAACCGGTGCTATAAGATCTGATATCTTGACAAATCACGCAAACAATGCAAAGAAATATGCTTACGTTCCCCAGTAACGAAGAATTATTATCGATATTTTTTTGCCACTCCATAGTTTTTTCAACTTGCTTCATATAAAATAACTTCCCACTTAAGGTGAGGGAACATCGGAAACAGTGTGGGATTTTAAAAGTAAATGCAGTTTTGAGGGCAGAGTTTGTTGCCTTAATATTTCCGGAATATTTATGTAGTACGTTTGGTGTTTACTTAACTCTTGAATTCAAAGAAGGGTCATTTTGTACCTTGGCCATTTTGGCTTCCCTGGGTGGGTTTGACCAAGAATTACGTCATCTTTCGCTCACTGTGAAGTCTTGGGGCGCTACTTTAGTGGAAGGGGAAAGCGAATCCAATTTATCCTACTTTCTACTATTGGGTGGCAAGCCTTAGATATATGCTACAGATAGGACAATCAGTGACGACTCATAACAGAAACACTAAAACTGACGTCAACCTTTGGTAACTATCCCAGTTTCGTGTTCTACAAGGAAGCTATCAACAAAAAAGGCGACATCAACCGCAAACCCTTACCTTCCGTATCCACATAAAGGTATCGATACTTCTCCACTAGCCACGAGCTCAACGGGGCAATGAGAAACCGACGCAAGATCCTGTTTCAGCGAACTGCATTATATCTCGTACTCCCATTTTATAAAGCTGCTTTTATACCGGTGTTTCAAAGTCTAGCCATGGACACGCATAGTGGCCAAATAGATTCTCCAGCCCTGAATCGGATTCCCAAATCGGATGGAACTCCAAATCCAACTGAATTGCCAGAACAGATCAGTGACATTGCAGTCAAGTATCGCCTTAGTTGTATAGCTGTTTTTAAAGTTCTGATTACTTTGTGAAGAATGGCACGGGACATTGACCGGAGTGAGCGCTAGGAGCAACGCTGAAAGGAAGAGAGCAGCTATGCAATATGTTTGCTTTTTGTTTGACTCTCGGTTTTGATAAAGGAAAGCTTAATTGACTATTGCCAGTAGCTCCAATACTTTCTGCGCGCCGAATGTACATATTCTGCCCGCTTATAAACTCTGCTTTCGCCCCCAGAGAAGTCTAGGGGCGCTGCATTAATTTTAATAATGTTAAATAAATTATGCAATAGGCTTCTTCTACAAAAAGTTGCCAAAATCAACGTAATGCATTTTGATTAAGTGGTAGTGTGATTACCAAGCAAACCCGAAATGTAATTTTTAAATACAAGCGCTCATGATTCCAAATCTAGCGCGCATTGCAGTCTTTTTGAAATCGCATAGATTCTACATATTATGTTGTGCTGTGGAGACCTAAAGCAGTCCATCCCGTCAATAAAATGCAAATAATTAGCCCACTTGTTTATTATGCCACGCACCTAAATTAATTTGCTTAAGACAAGTGTCTGGGCGGGATATTATTTTACTCATTAAAACAAAAACGCCTGATAATAACTTGCATTTCTACGAAATGAATTTTCCTCGTGGCATACGCTTTTCTCAACCCTCGATGCCACTGACGGCATTCTCACCGCAAATGGGTACCATAATTTGACATTCGTAAAAAGCAAAGTAATGGTTGGCGGTTATAATTCACCTGCGACATTTGCCTGACCAAAGGTAGTGATTTAGAATTTTAAGTTCAACGAAAACAAACTTGACTGCCATATCGTAAGGAGTCGGCGTTTAGAACCGAAGAGTAATGCCATCACCAAGTTAAGCATATTCACAATAGCATCTTGGGGATTAAGAGCGAAAAGCATCTTTCCGTTCAAGGTGGAAACTCAAACATGGCTCGAGTAGCCCAATAACGGCAACTGCTGGTTCCACTGATCTTCGGGATTCATTTGATAGGCCTTCTCATCATTTTACACGGAACAAGTTTCAAATGCGACAATGAGTAAAACAAAATAAAAAAGCAACGACGGGATGAGTAATTTGGTTTTTTTGCATTATGTAGAAATGAAGCACTCCTCCCGTTATCCTACAACTAGGAGTTTTAGTTATGTTAAATAAAGTAAAATATGTTAATTGTGTACCTATTAGTAAAAGAACCTTTAAACTCTTTATTGCACATTTACTAACTAAATACCGAGCAGTTACCTACCACAAATGATCAGTTTATTGGTACCCTCCACATCATCCATTGCAGACCTCAAAATCTTAGTAGGCGTTGTAGTAAACATTCAATTTCATACATTCTATCGAGGCAGTTTTATTTGCTCACTACCACCAGGCGTATAAATGGGAAGTTTGTTCTGGGTTTTTGCAATGGTCAGGCATTTTATTTTGATCACCGACATTGTGAACACCTTTCACTGAAGGTATTAGTTTAGTATCCTATTCAGCTGCAAAACTTATTTTACGTCATTCTAAGGAAGTCCGTAAACAAACTGCCTGAACCATATTACAATGTTTCATCTTGCAGGCAAAATTACCTTAAAGATAGGAGGTAGAAGATTTTGGTCTAATTGAGCGAATCTGACTCACTGATACGATTAATGTTTTCCGACATAATGCGGTTACCCTGCTTTTAAATGACCTTAAAATATGTTTTAAAAAGAGGTTTCTACCCTAACCAAGGAGATGGCAAGTGGTCAGTCGAGACAAAAGGCGAAAAAGGTGAGCATAGAGCACTTCAAGCAATGTTTCATCATCGTTAAGTCGAAACATTCTCTCAGCGTTGTTGACTCAATAAATCTAAGTTGAAATGGAAGTCGTACTTAAAAGAAGAATCTAATGGCAATGTTAGGGATTAAGTTGTAAGTCTTAATAAAATAATCCACTGGGGCTCTTGACTTTTTGAAGTCACATTGTTAGACATGATCAATTTGCTGCACATATTTGCGCCAGGAAATAAATGAATTCACAGCATCTATGGTCTCGCGACTACTTGTACATGCCAAGTTACATCTCCAGCTAAGAACAAATTAACTTAGAAGCTCGGACGTCCTGGAATTGTAAAGTACGCTACATAACTTAGCTACTTGACTACTTGCTTCACTACCATAAAAACACTCCCAGATCTAATAGGATTCTCACTATTTTCGCCCAAATTTACTCTAAAGTAGGCGTGTGATTGTTGTCCGAAGTGCGGCTTATTTAATACCTAGTCGGTGCTAATTTACGAATCACCTATAGCGGTGGTAAGCACTTTAAAGAAAGACCCCTCCACGAGATTTTTTCTAAAATAGTTAAAGACAGTCTCTAATACATGGTTTCTGCTTGCTGTTGCTTGTGAGACTGGATGGCTCAGCAACAGCAACCTGGCTTCATGGAATCTTATTCACAATAAATTCCAAAACGTACTGATTTTGAATTAATAGTGTTTTATAAAGTACATCAGCAGTGTTGTGGAATCGAACTTGATGTGTCGCACGTTCAACAGCGGTCAAGTCAATGCTGTACCAACAAAAAGTACTTCTGGGCAAATATAATCGACATATGCTAGTCTGCACTTGTCGACTTGAATCCTTCATTGAAAGAGCTAGGACCTTCCTCACTTGTTAAAATTTTTTTCGTGTCATTGAACTATTCGCCATGGATACCAAGCTGTTGTCAACTTAGATTACTGAGCACGCATCTAGCTGAAAGTCTCAAACCAATTCAGTCATATGCGATATCATGCAGTATACCCAACAACCGACAGTCACAGAACTGACTACATTTTTTATAAATCTTGAGCATTTGTTGGCACAACATCTTGTTGTGATTCCTCTTCTAAATTTACCTGCCCCCCTAGTTTCTGTGATCGTTTTGTTCCCTTCCCTTCTGTCGATACACCCTCATTGTATTAAGCAGCGCACAGTATGCCGTATCGCGTAAAAAACAAACGCGACTAGCCGTCGGCAGATTATTAGACGTCATTTTACTGCTTTAATTCCTTAAAAGGCCAATAGATAAACAAATGAACTTCAAGTGACTTAAATACTCCTCAATGAAAGCCGTTTTGCATGAAATCTTGCTTTCTGCTTTGACGCTATCGTCATCAGTAGTAGTAGTAGGGGTTGTGATTGACCTTGCCAACAGAAATAACCTACCAGCAATACGTCAAACAGCGCACTGAAATTCTAGCAGTAATATTTCACTTATGCAACACAAAATGCATCTTTACATGCTATCACCTCCAGGTGCAATCGAATATTCCTCTATTCCCACTTGTCATGGCAAATATTTATTATTCGATAGGCATTGTTACAATAGTTTGCTGTCGACTGTTTGTTACATTTAGAAACAATAAGTATTTAAATGGGGAGGCATTTGCACGGCCTCTCGAAGTTAATGAAAGCCTGTGATTGTGCAGAAGAGGAATAACAACAAGAGAAAATCACTAGTGATAGAAGGCGGTTGAAAGCCAAGGCTATTACACACAACAGTCACCTCAACTACAGAAGAGCTGATGTTTTGTATTGGGTGATATCTTTGAACCCAGCGTCTTGAATTCCTTTACTACCTTTTCCAATTTCTCTGTCAAATCGCCAATTTCCCTTTCAACGTAATCAAGCGGTCGTGACATAGCTAAAAGGATCAAATAGGTGGCTGCGAAGTAAATTTACCATTAAGAGCGAATGAGCAAAAATTTCCATGTCACCTTCAACCTCCATCAGATCAGCTTCGAGTTTTTCAATGTAGATGTTCACTTGCTTCGCCAATTCACTGGGATCCTGAATATCTGTCGAGCCGCCGGCATCAGTAGTGCCCCCTCCGTTCCGGTGAGCCATTCTCTCCATTGCCTCGTTCAGGCCATCTAGTTTTTCTTCCAGTAGTTCAAACGACGTCTAAAATTTAACAATCTGCACCTTCAATTCCCAGTTCCAATTTGGAGTTTCAATGAAGTTGTTTCACTTTGTCCGAAAAGTAGTAAAGTTGTCAATGCTTGATTCTATGTTTATTTGTGGTAGGCAAAACAGTTTACCCACTTAAGGTAGGCACTGTGTTAAAGTTTGCTGCTGTAATAATTGTGCCCCAGCATCTAAGGTGAAAATTTAGCGTCAAAGCAGTAGACGATGCTCCACCATCTGCCGCTTCTTCCTACATGCCGTCGTCAAATCGATCAGTGCTAAGTTGCTCTCCCTTTATGGAAGCGAACTTCAATGAGCAATTGTAGGCATTTCGAAAACTAAGAAAATTTATGACTTTCGCAATTATGAAAGTGAGTATGAACTACTTAATTAATAACCTCAATTTTTGCTTGCATAGGAAATCGTCGAAAAATTTGATTTGTCTCCAAGTCTCTTCAAGCAGTCTACTAAACTGCCGTCATGTTTATTAATTTCCTTCTTCTGAAAGCACTTAGTAGAAACTTCTAAATAGCTTTATCCAAATGTCAACTGTTTCAAAACCAAAAAAATAAAATTTTTTACAAAAACACACAAAGCAGACCGTCAATTTGAAGTATGGTTTAGAATTTAAGAAGCACTTTATCATTCCCAACCTTCGCTTCAAAACGCCAATGTAGAATTGTTAGTACAATGATCTATTTGCGCTCCGTCCTTATGCTCCACTCGAAGAAAAGTTGTTCTCCCATTTGAATAACACAGGATTTCAATTATCTGAATCACTCTGCGAGTATGGAACATAATTATTTAAAAAATATAGCCTCAGCGAGGACTTCGCTTAAACGCAGTCGAAAGACATCCTGCGTATTATTGGTAGCGGTTCAATCGCAACAGGATGAAGGACTAATTTTGGACCAATGCTAGTTGGTCATCAGACGTAGTGAGACTCAAACTTTGGTCATTCACTGGAATAAATTGAAATGTTTCGGATCGGCACAGTGTCGAACCCCATGTATTTAGCATAGATTATATACAAAGAAGGTTCTGAAGGTGCGACAGGCACTGAAGACTCACATTAAGCACTTGCAAATTTTGCATGGAACTTTGGCTCGCCTGTCGGGAGACCTCCGTTTCCTCCTGGAGTCTTTGAGCGTCTACAGCGTTCTGTACGGCTTGATCCGCTTGAGTGCGAACCTCCTGTGAGAGTCCATGTCTCTTCATCTCCAAACGGTTCAAAGCCTCTTTTACCTAAACCCACAAGGGGGCACTAATATATTAAAATTTGTGTGCTTGTTCATCACAAAAATGCTTTATCGTATGCGCCTACGTTTTCCGCATTTTTCTGGTGCTCAGCATTTCCCAGACTGCTGAAGGTCTCGCTCTTTTCCAGCTCGTCATAGATCTTACTCACATTCGCCAGCTTGTTCATCTGCTCCAAAAAGCTCTGTGCCTTTTCTCTGCAAAATCAGGGAAGTGGAAAATTAGTTGCACAACGCCTCCTTGATAAATTATTGTCCAACTAAATTGATTACCTAACATTCTTGGCCCTTTCACGAAGCAGCTTGGCATTCTGACTTTCTTCAGCCGTTTCGGCAAGAATGCGATCAACCTTGCTGCTAAGCTGAGATGAAAGACGTTGCAGGGAGTTGCCGAGTTCAAGGGCTTCGTGCAAAGTGATGTCGTGTTTCAGGTTGCGAATCCTTTGTACTAGCTAATAACATAAAGGAATAACAGTAAATTTGGTCAAAAGCACGCTTTCCACCCAAGTTAAAGCCCATTCTGCGCATCCATTTGGGTAGGAAAACCAGCTAGTTGAATTACTTAGTATTTAGATGATCGTCCACATGTTTAGTGAGTAAAAAAGGAAGCATATCTTTTGCTTAAGAACAAAAAAGAAACGATTGGGTTGCAATAAAAAGCAAATGACTTCGCGTTCCAGCATTTTTTATGGAATACCAATCACATCGCTTAACAGTAACCACCCTTTCACCGACTACTTTTCCCCACTTGGAGAGACAAACAACAGAAACCTGCAACTGCCCAACAATTCGTGTGCCATTCAACTTCAGTTTTGAAATCCAGAGCGTTCAGGTGCAAATGCGGCCCATTTATACAAAACAAATGGGATTTTTGGCGGTAATGGAAAGATGCATAGGGAAGAAGCAATAGCGGTGTATGCGACCCTTGTATTAAATGCGCAAACCGTTTAGACATTTGATATAAGTTAGGGATTCAAAAAATATCCTCTCCGGAAGAACTCACAAAATGTAAGTCATTTTCATAAATAAATTCCTCTGTCTTCAACCCGCCTCATAACTTATACCTACCTCATTGTGGTATTCAAGCGTTATTTCTGTGCATTTCCTTAGTGCCTCTTGACCTTCTCCAATCAATGCATTAGTGATGTTCTGCATTCTCATTATTCCAGCTTTCAAAGTCTCCTGCTGAGCATAGAGAGTTGCCAATTGGTCCTCGGCGTCAGTGCGGGATGTATTTACCTGCAAAAGTAAAGACAACGGATTGCCAGAAAACCGCAGTAATATAGTTTTTACGGCAGCAGTGACATTCTTAGGGAGTTACCGCGGTGATTAGATTTTCAACCTTGACCGATCTCTGAAGAACACTAGAAAGAGCATTTTGGGCAACAAGGTGATCAGCGAGTAGTTCCTTCAAACGACCCTCAGAGCTCATTGAACATCCCGTGCCTCCGGCACAGTTAGAGACAAGACCAAAAGACTCTTGGAGTTTGCCGGCTACACCCGTTCCGTGTTGTTCGTCAAGGTCAAATATTTCAGCAGTGATTGGATCACAGCTCGCACCTCCACAAGACGATGGGCAGGTTCTCAAATCCGCTCCTGATTCAGGAACTCGTTGATTATCACCACACATCTTTAAATAATAAAATGTCAAAGTTGAATCGTGTTGATTGAAAGAATTAGTTCATTGTGTAAAAAGAGAAACCACCATTCGGTTAATTTGCCGAATTTCATCTTGGAGGTCTTTAATACGTTCGCTCATGAGTTTGATTAGTCGTTTAAACTCTTCATCAGCTTCACTTCGTCCGCCAACAGCCGTCGTCACTTTCTGCAGCAGCGCTTCCAGAGCTGTTCGCCGGTTTTCCAGACTTCGTTGCAGAGCTTCAATCTGTTGTGCTTCTTCCTCAGCCTTCACCAACGAATCATAAGCGCCTTTAATGTCAATAAGAATTAAAATTATGTGCTAGCCATTTAAAATAAGTTGGCTTTTGGGTAATACGACTGAATTTCACTGCCGGCCTTTGAATGTCGCAATTCAAATTATTTTAAAACAAAAAGTATTTATTGGTCAATTCCTAAGTCCGATTAGACAGTGAAATCGTTTTGAAGGTCTCTTACCGTATGGGTCTTGAATAGAAATGGTTTTACTATTTTGGATCATTTCCTCAAGATCAGTCGAGAGTTGCTGGAAGTAAACTTCATTGTCTTTTACGCTCTTCACCAGCAGATCCTGTTGCTTTTGAAGGTTGGTCAGCGCTTCCACTGTTTTTGGAAACTTGCCATTTGCCCCGTCCGCAGCTTCCAGTGCGTTAACCTTATCTCTGAATGTTGAAAACGTAATTAAATTCGTTTGCTTAAAAGTGCATTTCATAATACGACTTCGGCCTCAAAAAGCTCACTCAATCAGTTGAAGAGCGTCAGCTAACTTTTTCAGTTGGTTTTCAGTCAAATTTGAGGCTGGAATGAGCTCCAACTGTTCCACAAGATTCTGTAGGATATCATGAACGGGTTTTAAGTCTGCGGGCAGCTGACTGGACGTCTGATTTTGTAGGTGGCGCAATTCATCTAAGAAATCAGCATGAGCCCGAATGAGAAGAGAGATTTTAGGCGAAAACTTCATCCGTTTGTTAATAATCTCAACTCACCCACAATTGCAGTTATGGCGTTGTCCCAGTTAGTCCAGCATTCGCCACAGGTTTGACAATTTGGCAGGACGCCTGTTGTCCCTCTATCACAGCGGTCGCACCGTCTTCCGGCTATGCCCTCACGACACACACACTGACCACTCACAGGGTCACAAGTGTCGCTTAGTGACCCCGACCGGTCACAGTCGCAGCCTGCATTCGTATTGTTATTACAAATATTGTGACAATAAGTGTGTTGCATCACCTGACAATGCAGTAATTATCTTGAAACTAGTCAGCACAATGAATATGCTAGCATTTCCACAAGTGATAGAAGGCATTCTCCAAGTACTGGTTTGCTGTTTTTGACACAAGGTGACAAGAGTCCATGAGTGTCCATTCTGTTTCATATTTTCACTAATTGCACCTACTCTTAAAAATCAGCCTTTGATAGTTAAAAACAGGCAGGCATTAAAAATTGTGACTTCAACGGCGTTCCAGATTTGCATTTCGTTTGTAATGCGAAACATTTCAAAGTAAACCAGATGCATCATATTAATCACTTTCGTAGAAGATAACTATGTGATTTAATTAATCCTGCTTCCGTAACTTCTTTAGAAAAACGGTAGATGAGTAAGTTACTTTTCCAGGTATTTTATTCAGAAAGGCCCAAGCAATCCAGCTCAATATGTAGATGGTTGTAATTAGCCTAGTCGTCGGAGAACAATACAATCATTGCAGGAATTAGGCCTGTTATACCCATTAAACTTTATGACGGAAAATATGTATTTCAATAAAGAATTGGAACACTTGAGCTTTGCACTCTTCCATGCGGACTTCCACGCAAAGGCAAAAAACCAATGGCGCTTACTTTTACAACCATCCGAAAGCCGTGGATCTCCATAGAAAGTTCTCTGGCACTGATCGCACTTCCTTCCACCTCGATCCGGTTTACAGGTGCATTGGCCTGTAAGCTGGAAGAGAGAAATTACCCCTCTTACTAAATTTTAGTGAGTAGAAATGGCTTCCCAAGCATTGAAGTTAAAAGGCGCACTGGATGGCAGTCAAGATGGAGGGAGCCGGTGGGATCGCAATTGCAGCGTTCGCAGCCATGACCCGAAGTGAGGTTGAAGTGCTGTGGTGCGCACTCGAAGCACCGCGGTCCAAGGACGTTGGGAAGGCAGTTGCATGCTCCTGTGTTGCGGTCACACACAGCGTCCACTCCATCTGCCGTGCCCGGAGGGTAGCATTGGCATGGCTGACAGGCTTGTTGGCTAGCGTTGCCCCAATAGCCCGAAATACACTACGTAGAAAATTGCGCATTGATTAAATGTGCATGATGACAAATCGAAGTATCATTCAAACGCTAACCATAGTGATAAGAAATGTAACTAGCATTGTCGGTAGGACTGTGGTGATGGTGCTGTTAACATTGTAGCGATGGGTTTTCGCATTTATGTCAATGCTATTAACTACCGCAACTTTACGATCAATTGTTTCAATTGGTAAAGACTGTGATCATAATGAGGATCACATAGCTTGGTCTCTATTCCAGTAACTACGGCTCTAATTGGCTGAGCGAACCGCGGCTGCCATGGTTATTACGACGGTGTTGATGACCATTTTAGGGTAAAATGCAGCAGCCTCACCTCGTCCAACTCATCATTTATCATTTGCAGACTTTCGTTTCCTTTTTATAACTTCTCCACCAGTCACTTCAAAGTCCTAATCGTTCTATTCGACACTATAAAATGAATTTTGATAAAATCGACCCCGACTCGTAAGATTGAGTAAAAAACTTCTCACGAACCATCAGTTTCCTTAAAATTCACTCCAATTTTGTTTGGGTCTGTAAAATTAGATATTTTTGGAAGCATTGGTAATTTATTTAGTGGCACTGGTGAAAGTAGTGAGCGTAAAGTTGATGGATAAGCAAGTTGGAATAAACACTCACTTGTAACCGTAGCATCATTTATGGTGGTACAATAACGTATGTACAAGACAGTGAGGGAAAAAATGGGCAGTAATGGTAATGGGACCGCAATTCTAATTCCCTTGAAGCATCTACTGCCACCCTACTCACCCGATCGCACTTCTCGCCCTCGGTGTTGTGCAGACACACCAAACATGCGCCCGTCACCTGATCGCACCCACCCTCCGGTGGAAGGTTGCCTGAGCAATCGCAGGGTTGGCACGAACCTCCAAATTCTGTTGGATTTCCGTAGTAGTTTGGTGCGCAATCTGAACACCTTAGGCCTTCAAAGGAGCATTAATAAACCATTAGTGTCAAAGCTGATTTCTATTTTAAAGTAATAATTTTTTTTAAATGTCGTTTACCTGATCTAAATTTAATTTGATTTTGTAGTCTGATAACCACAATAGCCAAAAAAATAATACGCGCCAATTGGTTCAGATGTTCTGCGATCACTCACCTGTGTAGCCTATCTGGCAGTGACACTGCATTCCAGCGACAGGATGCATTTGACAGCCCTCAGAGTGGTCAACACCTCCTCCAGGACATTCGCAGGGTCGGCATTGGACACCTCTCAGGGGATCGCCGTAGAAACCCTGTGCGCAAGACTCGCATCTAGGGCCTCCAGTGTTGTCGCGGCAATTGATGCAGGCGCCGGTGAGCTCAAAGGAAGAAAGGCACTCTTAGTAAGGGTTTGGAGCTTATATTCATTGCTAAGTCAAATTGTCTTAGTTATTTTTGATCAAAATATGGAGGTTTGAAAAAAAAACGTCACAATTCAACCATCAACTTGACGCTAAAAATGCATTTCAAGATGCAAAGAAGAACCTGGTGTAATTTCAGGAGCCATTTTGAAGACGTAGGCTTAGTTTGCTTAGCTAAGTTCGGCAGTTTTGGGTTGCCCTTCCATTACTTCATCATACGGTAAGAATAACTTGCTTTTAGTCATAAAAATTGCGATCATTCGTAAAATCGTTCAGCAGAGTAACCATAAATGCAACATAACCCAAGTAAAAAAGTAAAACCAAAAGAATCGTTATGCTAAAGAAAGATTAAAATATATTTTTTGTTGAAAACTGGAAGTTTTGGGCTCCGACTTATGCATAAACCACTGAAAAATGAAAAACTACCATTTACTGCTGATTCATAATCATGGTGTGTGAATATGTTGCTTCAACTGACTTAAAACTATAAAAAATAAAACGTTGCTCTGAGTTCAAAATCAGGAACTTTTGGCTGTATTACAAAACTATGGATATGTAGGCTGGTTTCTTCACCATTCATTTTAAGATGAAATATTTAGCCAATTTTCATCAGCACTCACTTGATCACATTCTTCTGCTTTCCCATTGCATTCACAAGGTCGACAAAAGGGGAAATTCCAATGCCCCCTTCCACAAATATCACACTTTCTGCCTTCAATTCCAGGTCGGCAAGGGCACTGGCTCGTGAGAGGATCACACTGAAGGCCAATAGATCCCTTCGGATGGCAGTTACAGGCTTAATAAATAAGGAGAAATCGTCCGAGTAGATATCCTAGGCATTAGCGCGTCGGAAAGGAAGGAACAAACACTTACCCGTGCAGCCAGAAGTGCTAAAGTGGTAATGATAGAGGTCGCACTGATCGCACTTCCGACCCACAACACCCGGTCGACACAAGCATTGTCCGGTGAGCTTGTCACAAATCGGACCCACGGAACCCGTGACGTTGCACTCGCACGCTAAAATCATGTGAATGCAATGAAAGGAGAAGGCTTCTACTCACAGTCGGATGAACCAAATCATCACATTCAGCATTAGCATTGTTGAATGGTAACCAGAAAGTTCCCGTTTGAATACACCAAATTGCTAATATAGTAGTGGTATTTTCTCGAAAAAACGAGTAACTTGATCTAGTAGATCTTTGCGCAAGGTTACCCCAGCTTTTTTAAAATTGTCGCATAATTTATACTTCAAGCAACTCTATTACAACCAAGTAAAGCATGTTTGAGCTCATCAATCGGTGCCATCTGTGAGGAATTGGGACTTACGAATGGCCAGAGCACTACTTTCCTTCCAATGAGACTCGGGAATGTTGAAGTAGGTTTGGCATCGTTGAGGCATTCGGTTTGAGTCGACTTCGCCATTGAGAATTCGTTCAGATAGCTCCCTGTAAGACTCGCAGTATTCAGCTACAGAGCTGGCCTCATCATCATCGGGTTTGAAGATTATCTACAAGAACAGAAAATCTCTTACTCTTGAAAACACGTTGCAGTGATTGGATAGCATCTCACAACCTTATCTGAATGTAAATTAGATGTCTTTCGCCTTACGTTTCGTTACTTTGTACACGAGAAAATGTTTCTCAATACCTTTGTTGCAGTGAAACCAAAAATCACATTCAACGCTGCGTTGGTATTGAGAAGATGACTCAATGGGAACAATTCAAAACCTAATCTTAACAATTGAAAGGAACAATTTGCTTGAAGATGTCACTTTGCTTATTCTAAAAGCGTCTGCAGGCAACCGAGCCTACCTATTATTTTACTAAGGGCAATGTTTTGTGCCTCTTCAAGGATGTTTGAAATAGAATTGCTCACGTTTCCAATTACGATTTCCGTGTAGGGCGACCCCTCACGCGCCTCGGGCATGATCGCCACGATGGTCTTGTGATCACCGACCATGCATACAGTCGGAACGACTAGTTTCCTCGTGTCTGAAATGGCAACAAAACGGTTCCGTGGCGTCAAATACGATCTTGTCGGTGTTTCTCCAAACGAGTTATTGCTAAATAATTAATGAATTCGGATACTTTTATTTCATCCAATTAGCAGAGTTGAACATAAGCAACGCAATTTATTTTTGGCAAAATGGTTCCCTTTAGTGTTCAAACAAAAGTCTATAAGGATTTAAGACAAGAGTGCATAAGATGGATCAAAGTCTTTATGGGGTTCAAACGAGGGTAAGCGAGTCCAGCGCAAATGGTATTGAATATTAGATGTGTGTAACCCAATGAGTGTCTTTGTAGTTTACGTTGACTAGTTTGAATTACTCAGTAGCAATGTGAAATTGCGATAAGAGTGTCAACAATCGCACACTGGTTGGCCTCAATTCCTCCTCATAATAATCGTTTGCATTATTACAGTATCCCAGTTTAATAGTTACACTATTAATACGCCATTTTATCAGCTAACCATTGTATCAGTTGTGGCTGATTTCAGCTAAACAATCAAAATAATTAGTGCATATTAATTCTTTGACTCAGAACAGCAGTTATTATTGTCAATCCCTCATCATTTACCAACCTCAACCCTCATGTGAGCGAAGTCGTAGTAAAATAGAAACCTATGTCCCTAGCTAACTTCTTCGAAAGTGGTAGACACCTTGAATAGAATGGCAAAAGAACTTACCGCTGTCAATTTCAACACGGGTGGGCACATTTCGACAAGGAGAACCTTCTTGCTTAACGTCCACTGTAACAATCCACCTGTCTCCTCGCCCAAACTAGGTAAAAGCAACAAACGCATTCTCATAATTTATTTACCACCGAGTGAGCTCACACGAAAGATTTATCACGATGAAAGAAGAATGGGAAGGGTTTGTTTCATTTGATTAAGGGATGCATTTCGAAGTAAATGGGAACTCACATGTTTGGATGCCACTTCAATGATAAAGACGTAGTTGCCCTTCTTCTTTGGCTCCTCCACCGGGATCTCAAGGGGTTTACCGGGTTGATCAATAATGAGTTCAGGATGACGCACGTAGTAGCCGTCGTCCAAATGACTGCAGTCTCGGCCGCTAAAGTTTCCTTTGCACTTGCAGATGCCCCTGTCCGGGTCGCACTGCGGTCCCACAGAGCCTAGTGGGCTACAGGCGCAGGGCTGGCAGCCTTGCGGAGAGGCGGTCAGGTTGAAGTAGCCAGGCTAGGGAGGAGCGAAGTTAAAATGAAGTTAGAAAATAGGTATCAAAATGGACCCAACTAGTTAAAGCTATGTGCCATTTTTCTTATTAATAAATCCACTCACAATTCAGATGAATGTCCATTCGTGGTTATAAGTTAAAAACAAATGCTTGGTTTTCTATCAGCCTCAAAGTCGGCTTCATTGGAATTGATCAAAAATGAAGTTGGAATGCAAAAATAGTTAACCAAGGAGGTATTGATGGCGAAGAGTGGAAGTATTACCCTCTTTGATTGTCATGCAGTTTTAAAATCGCTTTAAAATTTCTCACAAAAATCTATTCATTGCTCACCTAAAATTGCTTTATGCAAAAACCATACGAAACGACAACCTTTGTCACTAACCATGCACCGATCGCAGAATTCGCCCTCAACGAACCGCTTGCAAGTACAAGCACCAGTGATCTGATCGCACCCGACATTCTCCAGCGTTCCCAGCATGTGACATTTGCATTCTTAAAGGAGTTCATTTTAGACCATTTAATTCTATTTAATTTTAATTGTTGGAATAAAAAGAATTTGTTATTATCAAATGCCTTACCTTCGCAACCGTTAGGATTGTCCGCTCGGAAGTTCCAGTATCCGACACGACAGCGATCGCACTTATCTCCTCCCACATTTGTTTTGCACACACATCGGCCCGCTACCTTGCCCTCAGCTGGATTTGTGTACTGATCGCAGTTCTCGTGGGCCTCCGAGCCACCGACGTGACAATTGCATGCTGATTTTGGGGATAAATAAGCATAGGGTTCGGTGAGTTTAAGTAGGTCGAACTTTCGTCAAGGCTGATGGGAACGTACGCTGGCAGGTTTGAGAGTGATTAATGGGGTAGTCAGGATGTCGATAGAAGCCCACACTGCAGAACTCGCATTGTGGTCCCTCAGTGTTGTGAAGGCACTGGTAGCAATGACCGCCCGATACGTTGCCCGACTGCAGGTAGAGGATGGGATTGAAGTAGCACTGGTCTGAGTGATCGTGGCATTCGCACCCTTAATTAAAAGAGTAGCAAGATAAATGTTGGGCAGTTTCCATACATAATGCTACCTCATATTTCAGTATGATGAGAAGGTTGAATGGATTTTTCTCTGTAGCATTGCTAGATTTCTAGCGTGATGTCCTTCGCACAAACGATAGTGTAAATGAATACATATTTATGAAAAACGAACGAATTGATGCAAGCCTTAAATTTGTATTTTTCTTCCATCACAATCTTCAAGGGACAATGCAAGTGAAATTGATGAAAAATTACATCATAAAGTAATTCCAAACATAATTTTCAACCTGGAATATTTAAGTACTCATGAAAGTCTTTCTTAATCCACCTAAGCAGATATTAGCGGTTAGAACGTATCCTCATGGAATAAGCATGCCCAGTGCAACATAATTCTGAGAAAATTGACTAACATGACTTTGGGATAAACAATTAAAATTTGTAAAAACTGTCTTCTAAGCCTTCTAATGCTCAATCAAGATCTTCGTTTGATGAGAATTGACGAATGATGATGAAATATCTAGTCAAGCTATTTCCTAACTCAACCAAAGGTCCCTTCATACCAAATTCAAAGAATGATGCGATTCTTTGAATACGCAAAATACCCATCGAACTCTTCTAAATCTGTAAGTTTACCATGAACATTATTTTAAAACTGCTAAATGGATAAATGAAAGGCTTAATTCTCTCCAACACAGTTATGAAATAGCGCCAAGATTCACTTTCACACGCGTTTGCGGAGTGCCTGGACGCAGGTCGCCATGGCTTGTTCTGGTAGAAACTGGCGCACTTCTCGCAGTTGTCGCCAGCCGTGTTGTGTGTGCATTCGCACACTCCGTAGACCTAAACAGAAGGGCACATTCCTTTCACTTTCACTGTCTCTGCCCAGTGGATGTGTTCATTTCAGCACGATAGTTGAATTAATGCTTCTTAATCACCGCGACTCTGTTTTTGTTTGACTTTCGGAATCGAGGTAACCTCGGATATCAACAATTCCTCTGATGATATGACTGAGATATTTGTAAAATTTACTTACATCTCGCCTTAACTATGCTAATTCATGTCAATTATTTGAGTTAGCGAGATAGTCCTACATGTAAGTAAGGTTAGTTTGCGCAGACAGCTTCTAAAACCCTGAATCAGCTGGTATGACTGATGCGTCCCCAAATTTTTGATGATCTTTCCGTATTTTTAATGCAATTCAAGTCGTTCCTTTACAACTAGATGTTTATAATTTGCTCCTGGTTTATAGCTACAATATAAAATACAAAGCACTCCTCCGGAGGAACGAAGTTGTGATCCAACTTCTAGGTGACTCACCTTTTCTAGATTTCGAATTTCGCAAGAGGATTTCGGTTTGCAGTGAGTGGCGTGACCAAAACATGAGCATCGTCCCCAAACGTTCCACTCGTACATAGCGTAGTAGTACTTCCGGCGTATTGCCGAGGAATTGTCCAAGTTCATATCACCTGTTTAACAAGCACTAAAATTATTGCGACCAATTAAAGCGATAATTCATTATTTACCATAGTGGGTTGGGATTTTGTTTTGCCACAGGTGTTTAAAATAATTGTTAAATGGAAAAAGATAGTGTAGTCTTTTTCAACTGAGTTCTCAAGACTGCATTGCCGTTATTCTGGTCAAAGAGACGTGCAGGTTATAACATAGAAACTGAAAGTGAGGTTTTATCATGTCCCAAATGATGGATATTTGATATCTAAGCAAATAAGATCTCAAAACTGTGCATAACTTATTTTACAGTCGGTACACGCATAAATTTGCCTCCCAATGAGCCTATGGACAAATAAATAAAGGAGTCAGTTGGGCGGTACCCAGAAGTGATCATTGCTGCCGAAACTACTGTTAAACTACCACCGATAGTAATTAAGCTACTCAGCGCAATCGTTAAATTTGTTTAAAGTGCCTCCTCATCACGCATGAAACATTACCATAAAAGGTATTTTTGCAGACACTCATCAGTTATCGTCCAAGTCTTCTTTTTAAATGAGAAACATAAGTTTCAGTACAGTTGTTACTAACAGCAGAGCCTAAATTTCTATCACAAGTGCATTCGGTGGTTGACAGTTTAAGAATTGGGTCATCAATCTAGTAAACAGATTGCGAACACCTTCGCCCAAGAGCTTGCATGGCCGACGCTCTGTTTATGAAAGCCTGATGGAGGCAGTCAAATTCACATGGCACCTGACTGTAAATTGGCATGTACCCAAGGAAAAAAAAGAGGTTGATGTTCGTCATCCACTGAGTGCTGTGACGCGAATGGAGTTGTGAGGACCCGGACATGACGCTTCAAAAAGCGAGAGAATCCGGAAGACATGAATGAGGCTTAAACGAATCACGATCTTTTGGTTCTTGTCTTGCACAGTCATGTGATCTGATTAATATTTCTTGCAACTGCATTCTTTAAATTCAACGGTTTTAGTCACTTCCCATCGTTATTGATGTTTCCAGCTCTCGTACAATTCCCCTTGCCTTAACAAATTGAATTTGAAAGTTTCTTGGACAGCGATATTCACCCAATGCATCCTCTGGTAAAATAAACTAACGATAAGCAGTACAAACATTGGTTTGTTGTCTTACAGAAACTTTGCTTTCCTCTCTATCAGACAAGATATTGAAGAAACCACATCATGTACCGACGTTAGGGACACTGGGAGCAGTCATCTGTAGGCTTGATTTTGATTTCACAGGCAACAACAAATGAAATTTCAGCCAATACTTTAAAGGTTCATCAATGTCCGTCGGTTTGACATTATCAGTCCCATGTTTCACGACATTACATTTACATCTCCCTGGTACTTTTCACCACTTTAATAGAAATAGAAATTTACTGTGCCATCACCTATCATTGCTTTTCAACTCACGGTGTTTCCAACAAAGAAGATTAACCATACCTTTTCACACTAGTTTAAAATGGAAAAACGTTGGAGGATGCAGAATGACTGTGTGTATTGGATGATTTTGCTCCTCCTCTGAGGTATAAAGGCATGTTACCCTCTTAGGGTGACCCCAAATGACACAAATAAAATGTCCGACTACAAGTGAAACAACTCGCACAGAGTCGCGGCATTGTTTACCTCTTAGGCTAATCAGGGGTGAGGCTCGGCGGTGTGTGTGCGCCCGTGCCGAGTCGTAAGTGAATTCGCATATGTCCTCTTGACCGAAGCGTTTACGCTACCCATTCAACACCTCCCTTAAGGGCCATACTCACCTCGATTTTGGCAGACGCTAGCCAGTCGGTCCCATTCTCTTGAATGTTTGTGAAAAGGTTTGTAAAGTCAATTCTTCCAATGTGGTTTTATTAGGACATCTATTTATTAGTATATTAGTGAGTAAGTCATATCTTCCATGAAACCGACTGTCAAACGTCTTGTTTTAAATTTCCTTCCAAAAAATATAATTGGCTGCGATGATAAGTATGAGCCACCCATCACAACAATTTTTTTTTACTTTGAACTAAAAATAAATGCTTAATTGTCAAATAATTTTAATCAAGCTTTGTGTATTTCATCGCAAAATAAGGATGAAAGAAGTAAATGTCCCTACTTTGAAGTGAGGAAAGCTGTCGCGCTCATATGTAATACATTTGCTGTTTGTTTAACTCCCGGTTTCGATTAAGGGCCACTTGGCTGACTGATGAGGACGAAAAAAGACACAATGTATATTCGGCGTAGTGAAAGGACTGGGACTACTGGCGTTGCCCAGAAGCCAGCCCGCCCAACGGAGGTACAATGGTCAATCAAGTGGCCTTTAATTTAAACCGAGAGGTAAAGAAGCAACAAGCGTTTTAAATACAAACCGTTTCGTTTTAAGCTGCTGAAAGCATTACAGCTGTAATATCAAGTTGCTCTGTTAAAGGTTGTGAAATTTTCAAGCATTTCCTTCAATAATGGGTAGTTACAGAGGTGGCAATTAATGCTACTTTAGTCTTTTTTACTATTTCTTTACGATTTTTCATTTAATTTATTTCAAGGTGATAAAACTAAATCGCACTAAAAAAAGGTGGAGTTGAATCGCATTTTTTAAGGCCCAAAAATACTGTGCAATCCCCGCGACCCACCAATTCCTTGAGAGCATACATAGATTCACTCCCACCATTCTCAAATAGTTCCTCTAAGGCGCGTGCATATAGGGTTGTGTGAGAACTAAAGCCTAGTAAGGTTAGTAAAGTCCAAGATGGACTAGGCGAAATACGTCTGACGTTTTTTTGTTTCCAAAAAAAAATCTGCATAACCGCCTCCTTTTAACGTCTTATACTAGAAAGACGGGGTGCAACTCACCTAATGTATTGAGGCGTGTGAATGTCACCCGCAGGTTGGTAATAGCTGTCAGGTTTTGTCGTTCCTCGCTGTATGGTGGGAGATTTGCGTGCATTTCACTTGGAGCTGCCATGAAGGCAACCTTAAGACGGGAAATGAGCTTTAGCTAAACTACACACTTCTCTCAGTTCCCAAGATCAACTGTGTATCTTCATTTTTATGTCCGGATCCGGAAAACCTGAGTTTTTTTTAGAATCACAGAACAAAACTTAAGAAAATAGCATCTACTATTCATCAAAAACAATCGATTCCCCTTATAAAGCATGGAATTACATTATGCTGTCAGCACTTGCATGAGCAGGCGTATTCTTCAAAACGTTACGCACATGCTAAATTTTTAATCATGAATGCTCGAAAACGATGAAGCATTTTTTTAAACCATAACCAGGTTGAATTCAATACAGAAGACGAAAACAAGTAGAGATTTTGATGCACGTCTATGATTTCATGAGGCCTGTTTTTAATATTCCAAACATTTTATTTTGAATTATGCACTGCATATAACGCGTCCATAAAGTGCAGCAAATATTTTTAGTAAGTTTCATATTTCAAAACACACTTCACTAAATAACGTGTTTTGAAGTTTAATTCAAATTTTGATGTGTGTTCAAATAGGGGACGGCTATCAACATAATTTTGAGCTTATATTTCAAACTTATTTCACAGCTGAAGTGGTATGTAAAGCCATTGACCATTTATATCATGATCTGATTTCTGGCCAGAGGCTCACTCGTCTTTGTGGCGCATTGTCCACTCGAAACCTATACAAAAATTTTGCACAGTAATTGATGCCTTAAAATCGCCCAAAATACGATTACTGTCAATGGTAATGTAGGAAGGATAAATCAGCACTTACGACACCGCCCTCGGATGGTGTTAGCTGGCTGTAGATATTGGTACAAGTGACATCTCCGAGGGTACGTCTGGATCTTTCAGGAATGCTGGGAAAGTCACGTGGACAATTGTTGGAAAAGTAGGCATATGGCTGCCAAGTCTGTGCAAAGTCCACCGAACGCTCCAGATACATGGCAGCAGGGCGAAAAGTTTTAAAGCGAAGGAGAGTAGAAATAAATTGAAATTGAGTCTCCAAATTGAGCGTTAGAGTAACGTTATGTAAGGCATTCTCAGATTGCCACCTTAACAGAAGAAGACGAAATGTGTTTAGAAAGGAGGAACTGTCCAAATCGCTGTGGAATTAAATTTTTTATTCAGCCCCACAAACTATATTTGTTTCACATATCTTGCTAAAATGCATATGTTTGCAATTTTATTCTAGTAAATATTGCCATTTTATAGAGTTCTAATTACTTAGTTACTAGTAGCAAAGAGGTCTCTAAGTAATTAAAAGCGAAGCATCCTTTTTGATGGGTAACAAACTGCTTGCTTACCACCTTCCAGGGTCGCTGGGAACTCGTGATATAACGTTTTCGATGCGGTGGCTGCTTGGATTTGTGATGGGATTGTATGCTTGTTTAGAATAACATTCACTACAATGGCTTTTACCGCCAGCAGTGACAACACAGTACGTGTCCACATTTTCTAATCCGCATGTAGAAGAAGCAACTAAAGCATTATCCCTGCCAATTAGAAGATCTCCGGCCCGAGGACTACAAATAGTATTTTGACAGGAATATTCATCTTCATAAGCACTAGTAATATGAGCGCTTAGCAGTAAAAGCAGCAATACTCCAACAATATCCGATGCAGGCAGTGCCATACTGCCCGACAGACGACTTTGTTTTTAAAAAGTTACTTTTCACCAGCAACCTAATATCTGGTTACACAAAACACATCAAGGTCAATTTTCCTGTATCATTTGCAGAATAAATACTTTATAAGCAATTTCAAAGACTTCTGTCATTTAAATTTCTAACCTAATTTTTAAACTTGATTTAATTATGAGCTGCAAATAATTCGTTCCTTAAAATTTAAGTGTTTTTTAGTTGACTGAACTCGCGCATTTGCGGTCATGGTCTTCTGCTCTTATTTGGCCCTAAAAAACATAAAATTGTGTATCCCAACAGCTCTGTCAGTGAACCTCAATTCACCAGTGAGAGTATATGTGGAGTTCCAAGACTTCCATGAAGACAAAAGAAGGCATAATACTTGAGTGAAATACATGTGCCCAGCGAACAGAAAGGAATTAGGGCTGCTGGCATGGCCCAGATAATTGGTGTTGATAGTGCGGATGCAAACGTCCACCTGCCCTTGGCCAATCTAGCCAGTGCCGCGAAAAATGGAGTAAGTAATTCAAACTCTTCTGATTTGATGAGGTTCCATTTGTTATCTATCATAGTGGATATTTACTCAAAAAATATGCTTATACCCGACTGTAGCGTCCCGGGACTCCCTTTAAGGTAAAAGAAAGCATAGTATTGGGGCAGAATATATATTCTGGAAATAGAGGGCTTGGGGGCTGTTGGCACGGCCCAAAGGCCGGCCAACCGGCTTAGTACAATATGGCCACCCAAGTGACCGAAACCGACAGTTCGAACAAACACAGTATCACAGGCTGGCCTCCAGGCCATGCCCGAAACCCCTTCCCCTCTGTTTTCTGAATGTATGTATTCTGCCCTAGCATTGTACCTTCCTTTGCATTCAAGGAAGTCTCTGGGCGCTACTCCCACGTATCCGAAATCGAAACCTGCAGTTAAACAATCAATATGTTATAGTGTATACTGTTAACGCTAATGTTAATGTTAATGGCTTACACTACAATACAGCAGTCTACAGTCAGTGATTTATTGTAATTTTTAGTAATCAAAACTAGTATAGATCTTAGGTAGTAATTCCTGCTAAATCCGGAATTGGCGTTTCTTTTGATAGATTTACGCGCCCTCAGTACTGATGTTAGGATTTGTAATGTTTCATTAAATAGTCAGATGCTCAATCAGATAAAAATACTCATGGTTTTGCAAGTTGGCATAAAGTATGCACAATACTCCTCTATATCGTCGTTGTGTCTGGTAATTAAAACTGCAAACAGGATCAACACTTAGTCTTTCGAGACTACCCTGAGGACGAAAGCGGGTATAATACTTAGACACACTGTTTGCTATCGACACACAGAATGAGCAAGACTATCAGTGCATTCTGGACTCCATACCATTAAGTGGAGGTATAGGCCGCGAGGACTCATGTGTCTGTAGTCAAGCGCATGGTCAAGCAACTTATTAAATCATTGTGCTAGAGTTCTATTGTTAGTATGCAACAATTTGATTACTAACTTAACTCTTTGTATCAGTTTTAAGTACACTTATTACGCTGCTTCTTTCTGCTAGGTTGCAGTGCCGCTTCAGGGATTTGTCAAGGTGCAACGTCGGTAGCAGCTGAAAACGAACACAGTGCCCTTCGGCAACTACCCTGATTTTCATTCCTGAGTGCTAAACCTCAATGTGGCGGAAGAAAGGTATATGTTGAGGTTAGAGAACATGTGATAAGTCTTCACAGCGGGTTGAAAATGATATCTTTCATCGGCAATTGTTCTGGTCTCGTGCTCTGCAGAAATACTGTTAACAAATGTGGCGACGCTGGCCATTAACCATCTAAATAAGTTTGTTAAGGACAAATCTATGGTATCCATTTGAAAATACCAACTAAAGTAAACACGGAACACTGCCTCCACCTCTTTATCACCTGGATAGAACCCAGTTAAATATGGCTGAGCAGCACTAAAGTGAGGACAATGTAACTGGAAGAATAGGCGTGAAGCCTTATTCCTGCGAAAATAATTTGAGTTCTGTCCTTTGCTAAATAACTGCTAAGCGGCCGGTGTTCTTTTGACCATCGATGTATATACATAATGGTCGGTACATCTTCCCTTGCTCTGATACTGTCCCAGATAACGGATCTTGAAGAACTGCCAAGGCAAATCAGTGACATTGAAATAGAACGGCTGCTCAGTTGTATGGAAATTTGATGACTGGCTCAGTTTATTCGCGAGTGGCTGGCTTGAAAGGTTAGTTCCCAGGAGCGCCGTGGAGGACACACAAAAGAGGGAAGTAGCTAGGTAATATTTCGCTTCTTCGTGTAACTCTTCGCTCTGGTATTGCGGAGATTTTCTTCCCTAGTCTCGGAGCGTTTAAATTTCAATTCAACTAACTCTTAAAATGCATAAATCAAAATAACGAAACTTCCTTAGATCTAGAATCCGCATTAAGTATTTCATGCGTAAAGTCCTTCCACATGATTTCTATTTGCAGTCTTTTATTTATTTTACTATTGTCCATTTTCCGATCTGAACAAATTATGCCATCTGTGGTACTAGTTCCATCAATTCAGACCTTGTTCGTTTTGCTCTGATACTCTGGTTGCACATGACTTTGACTACAGTGTTTTGGAGATTAACAAAGCGATGCGCTTTGGCAAATTTTCATGCGAGGTGGGTGTCAATATCCTTGCGAGACTATGTTGCGACATACCAAAAAACTGTGTTTCGCTTCTCAGTTCATTATCCCTTCCTTGATTTTACCACCTTACAAGATTGCAGTGGCTGTTTGCCTCATCTCGAAACCCCCATTTAGCAAGATCGATTGCCTATGAAGCAGTTTAATATTTTTAGTAGAAAATTACCTGAGTAAAGCACCCATTAAACATCCTAAATCCCTACTCCTTTTCAAGTAACCATCTTTCCAACCCACAGACGGCATCATGAGTCTCGCGAACCGTTTGTTTATTCTCTCAAACATAAGGCTCCGCATAACATCGCTGATGCAACGTGTAAACAAATCCTTGGGTTTAACTTTATTAATTGTTCAAGTCTCCCTAACAAAGGGTTCTAAGATTGCTTTTCACGATTAGACCTGAGTAGTGCGATGATTAATCCAGTGGGTCGCGTTAGAAGGCAGAGTCGGAATCGTGGAGATTTCCACATCAATAACTGTGGCCCCTCGCCTCGGATACCCACCCCATCAATGAAGTTTGTGGGACATTATGAGCACCTGTGAAGGAAGTCATTACTAAAGTAATAGTGCATCATGTTTAAATGATAGAACAGCTAATTGTCACTGGGAAATTACAACCGTCATAGCTCCTTAACCTCCTGTCTTTTTCACACCAAAGCTAACAAAAAGGCATAGATATTCCCTAAGCTATGTGACCGCGATATCAATGAAAAGTGACTCAAACCAGTTCCATGGAACCGAAATCAACGCACTGATTTTGATTAATGCAAATCGCAAGCCGATGCCAAAAGAAATTTGCTATAATACCGCCAGGAGAGACTGCCGCACTTTTGAATGGCAGTTCTTCTCCCGAAACCAACTTCTTTCGTTAGCGCCCTTCACATAGCTACATTGGTTTGTCTGTGTATTCACATTTCTGAACACTTCACTTTTCACTCCCAGATAGCCAATTTTTTTTTAGCTTTAAAGTAATTTCTCCAGCCTCACCCATAAACACCTCTTTTGGCAAGAAGAAATGGCGGGTCTGTTCAATTTTCATTAATAAAAAGCCCCATATTCTCCTTATTGTCAATTATTCAGTGGTCAATCACAACAAGCATAGCGACAATGGTATTAGAGTCAACCGCTTTCGCCTGCAAGGGCTGCTGGCCGCCGATACTGAGGCGGGCAGTTCCCGAGGCAGCCACTGGCCCGCCGCAGACGCTGTCATTACGCTTGTTCGCGGGGCAGAGCGGTGACTGGGTCTTCGTCACATAGCTCCAAACCCACAATTGTTCTGGCGCCACTACGAACTGCACCTTCTGCACTTCTCCAGCAAAAAGTGGAAGCCGCTCGAAACCCACCAACTGTCTCGAAGCCGCCTTGTAGCGTCCACCGAATCTATCCTCCACCTTGGTTCCAAAAAGAGTCAACCAGTCAAGATAGACCTGTACGACCTCCTCGGAGGGAAGCACACCTCTGTTAACAACCTCCACTGTGAAAGTAAAACCGAATAGGGCAGAGACCGTGAGTGTGGGCATGTCGAGATTTCTGTAAGCGAAACCCCCACCAATGGAGGGAGCATAGTTGTAGGAGAGGCCGTAGCCAAAAGGAAAGACCACATCTTGGCAGGTAGTGTTGTCCCGCAGACAAACGTGAAAGGGGTTGAAACGGTAGGTGTAGTTGCTGACCTCGTAGTCAGTGATTGCGGGCAAGTTTGAAAGACTGCCGTACCAGGTGAAGGGCAGACGACCCGCTGGCACCCACCAGTATCCCCAATGACCATCAAGACTGGCAGTGCTGGTTAAGGAACCGAGGCCCGAATAGAGAGAAGTAGGTACCTCCTCGGGATAGTAGGGAACACCTGGATTGCCCAGGAGCATGCGCGCGGCTATTCGACCCGCCTCTTGGCCGGGGTACCCGAACCACAGGATTGATTGCACCTAGCATCGAGAAACAGGCATCACTGTCATCGCATTTCATTAACTTTAGGAGTTTTAGTTTTGCGTAAAGACAAATCTTCCTACGAAAATATCCCAAAACCGTTGAAATTAACGGTCTCTAGGTGACACTTGTTAAGTGTGGTGTACTGGCACTTACTGCACTCGTGTTTTTTGAGACTGACTACACCTTTTCTTTTACCGCCACTGACAAAAGATCTCTGTTTAGACCCCATCATCAGCTGCTAATGGCAGCATTCAGTAGCTTTGAACAGCACTTTTCTGGTTCCAAGTTGGCATAAACATCACCTCACCTTAAGTATTCCAACTTTTCCTTCAATTAGTGGATGACCCAAATAGCAGAGGCTAAGAAGCCCATCCTTTTTCGACATGAATAGACCATTTTTTAAATACCTAACATTAAGTAAAACGTACATGGCTGCACGTTTCGTGCAAGCAAAAAAAATAATGTTTTTTTATTATTTATTAATGTCAGGTACCTTCTCTTGTGCACTCACCCATTTATACCTTTCCTCGGTACTGCACAATTGAAAGATGCCTTAACTCTGCTTTGGTTCTGTTTTACTAGTCAAAGTTTCCTCTATTTAGTATTGAAATGCAATTACATGGTTCTCTTTTGTATATAACGATGAAATCTATTCTAAGAATTTAAAGTTCTTATAAGTGCTACTACAGTAGCGAGCTAACCTCCCACCAATTGAAAAACCCAGCTGCTCCACTAAATGTGCTGAGTCTCATTAGAAAAAGTAGCCTTCCTTCCCTTCAACCGCACCTGAGGAGACAAAATGGCATCCGATATGTTCACAGGTCCAGCGGAGTAGACGAAGACTATAACAGGAACTGACGGCGCGTAAATGGAGATAAGTTCAAGCATTCGCTGCTGTCGACCAAAGAGCTCCAGGCTCTGTACGTCTCGAGACTCCGTGACTAAGGTGCTGCCCGTGCCAAGGGTGACTACAATGACATTAGGCGTGTTTGCCTTTGTGGAATTGAGTAGTTTGATAAGACCAGCCTCATCGCCCGAGATGCAACGTGCGCCGTTGTTACAGAACTCCAGGGTGTGCAGGACGTCAGCAACTTCCTTTAGACCTAGGTGACGAGATGTCAAACCTCAGACGAGCACTACTTGGCAGAGCATTTTTTTAAGAACTTGGACCTACTGAAGGAAAATTTTTGCGATTTTTTAGATGACTGCCATTTTACAAAGTTTTTATTAACCTTTATAAGCGCACTTATCAATGGCCTGTCTCATTCTCTTTGTATTCATTAAACATTTTCCAAAGATCAGAATTTAAATTACTGCAAAATTTTACTTTAAAAGCGTTATTTTTTGCTGACTGTGCAAGAAGGGAGAGGCCATCAAGTGTGCGACTGTAAATTACCAAGTGCATTGATTAAAATGTTCACAAAACATTACCGCTTTTCACCAAGACAAATGCATTGGTAACCTCGGTCTGTGACTCACCTTCTTCCAAGGTGACTTCGTATTGCGGCATGCGGGAGGCCGGATAGGAGCCAGTTAGCTCGTCCATCCTCTTCGCAAAAGGACCGATGAGAACGAGATTCTTGACCCTCTTCGAAAAGGGCAGAAAGTGTTTCGTGTTTTTGAGTAGCACCGTTGACCGACATCCAGCCACCAACGAAAGTTGTCGGTGTTTGGGGCTTTGGATAAACTGAAAGGTGAATTCCAACCAACACACTCTTATAGAATCCAAATTATTTAGCATGCATTTCTCCGCAAAATTCTTAGTCTGTTGATTTTTAAGTATGGTCTTTCCCCATTCGCGGCGAGAGAAAGTGTGACGGAGCCAAAGTCAGATGCGATTCGTTGACTGTAGCATCGCTAGACTTCCGCTAAACCTGATGCAAATGTCCCGCATTATTTAGCATTGTCGTCGTGTAGTTTTTTGTTAACAATCCGGACATGTGATTGTGTTCAGACATTTGGACGATCCCAACATACATCAAACTTTGGGTCAGAAATCGAACCTACCAACAAACCGGGGATAGCTTTTTCCAAATTTGTGACTAACCCCAATCCCAGGCCGCTGTTAATAAATAAACGGAAGATATGGAAGATTAAACATTACCCTAGAAACCCATTGTTTATGTAACTTCCCCATAAAAAAGATAAATACTTCAATGCACTAATTTACCCAATTTTAAGGAATCCCTATTCATCCCCCCAATACCCTCGTTCAAGATCACTATAATGATCTTATAAAAGAGTATGACGCACTCGACTACCAGCGTAAGATGCAAGTGACTCTCCAACTTCCTTGCCTGAGCTCGTCCTTATAATTACTAAATATGCGCTAGTTGAACCGTAAGGTGTAGAAAATAGTTTGTTTTAAACAACAATAGACGTGGGGTGCCCTTGATCTGAAGGTAAACACTTGCTGGTTTCTTGAGCCGCGGCTATATTGGTCGGTGCTGTAATGCAAGTGGTGGTGCTAATGGGGCTACGATAGATAAGATCCCTCCTTGACTCCGGTGACGAAATTGTTAATGCTGAATCATTTCTGCATACCTTGTTTCATCATCAAGATCTAAAAAATCGCCTTAGAAATTGTTAATGAGATTTCGAGAAAAATGAGTTGTCAAAAGCTGTGATACACCTGCATGTTAGAACAAAGCTTTAACAATTATCCTATCTCTAGGCTCACGTCATCTTTGCTTAGTGAGGTATAAGGGTTTCTCTCCGGAGGATCGAATTCCCCCTGTCGCATACGGGTGAGGAAGAGGGGCCGGTTCATCTCCTCCAGCTGGTATCTGTTAGCAAAAAGCTTGTCAGAGGAGATGTAGGGGACACACAGATGTGAAGTGGATCGACAGACCTCTTGATGACACCGGCAGCAACAAGCAAGGGGAGAGTGCTGTAGACACCGCGGATGACCTCCCGCGAGTTTTCGATGTTGACACCGGCATTAAAAGCTGCCATGGCAGCTTCGATATAAGTGCTGAAAGCTCTGTGCTCAGAAACCAAGAATTGCAGTGCACCTTCATCACTGATCACAAAGCCTGAAAGTAGTGATGAATGAACAAGTGCACTGCTGCGAATGCGGGAGCCCGAACATACGAAAGGAAGTGGTAAATGAATGCAGGGTTGTCAATAGTTAAGATATTAGACGTAAGATAAACCAAATCTTGTGTAGAGTTAAGCACTGAAAACAGAAAAATGGGTTCAATATGCTCCTATTCTTTGAAACTTATGGAGGATTATTACCAATGGCGTTGAAAATTCCTTGCCTACTTTTAATTGCTACATATATGGGAATACTAATCAGGATCACACTTGTTATCAGGATACTCTCCTAGCGATTACCTTTGAAGCACTAATCACGTGAATTCACATTTTTGGTGCCGATCCTGAACAAAACAGCTCCCATAAACAATACCTGCTACGTTTCTCTAATTTAAAAGCAAACGCTTTCAAGCGTTGAACCTTTGCCACAATCACGCATGTGATTGTGGCACATGGGTTTCTTCTGTAAAATACTCGACCGGTATGCCTGCCACAAAAATTCAATTCGATATTTTAATATGAAGGGAATAAAGCATAACTTTTGAAGTTAAAACTAGAATATGGATTTAGTCTCCCATCTAATACTATAACACCTAGATGAATTAAGAATAAGGTGGTCAGAATCTCTTCTCATTATTTTTTCTTCAAGCATCAATATATTTCAACACTCAACACGCATAGTACTCGCTTCAGGATATTGAGCCGGATTAAAACTGGCTCTATTAGTTATTTGCTTAATTTCTAGAGTTCCAGGGGTATTTTGCGCGTACAAGATTAGCCATTTGTGTTCACCCCACGCTCTAAGTCCTTTGAAAAAAAATGATTAGACAGTCACAACAAACACGATTCGCTTCAGGTGTTTTGCCTATTCCTGTTCACCGTACCTTTGAATCCCAACATCTCCCGCAAAATCCCCTTGAGCAGCCAGGGATTGGCGCAGTTGGGCACCCCGTTAATGCCGTTGTAAGAGCACATAACGGACTGTGCAACGTTGTCGGCCAGACAGCCACGAAAGGCGGGTAGGAATGTTAGCCAGAGATCGGCAGCGGAGACGTTGGCTTCAAAGCTGAGTCGCGAGACAGGCAAATTCTCAGGTCCCGAATGAACCGCAAAGTGCTTACAGCAGGCAGTGGTGAGATAGATGTGCTCCTCCTCCACCAGCTTCCGTGACAACACCCCCCGTGATGGCAGCGCAGAGAGACCACGCACGAAGGCCTTAGACAACTCTCCTGATAGGAAAGGATCTTCGCCTAAGGTCTCCTGGTTTCGACCCCATAGAGGATGACGAAGTAGATTCACCACCGGAGAGAAGCAGTTGATGCCCTTATGATCCTACGGGGTAAGTAGAAATTAAGGACCAATCAAAATAACCAGCAGTCGGATTCGATAAATAGAGACTTATTTATCAATATTTCACCGAAAAAGTAATGTAGCACTGCATTCAGAGTTTGTTTCTTGCTACCCTCATTATTTTTGACCTTCATCAATGGATCTGAATAACGACCTTCTTACTCCGCTTTTGTTGAAAGACTGTTAAGCACTCTTCATTTATATCAAGCAGATGATTCATCGGACTGATCGATCTATCTTCAGTTACTGAGGTTCTGAACCATTAAACCGTTCAAATAAATCTTCACTGTGACCCACCTGGTATTCTTCAGTACGCACATAACTATTGTATTTAGCACGCGCTTCATAGGCGGTTGCATTAGCAACCGCATAGATAAGGTCTCTATCGAAAGTGGCAGCCATAGAAATGGCTTGAGGAAAGCTGGTCGCATTGCCATCGAATCCATAGCCATGGAGACATTCGGAACGCCACTGGTAAGGACCGATCCCAAGTCGTGGAATGGGCGGTGCAGGCCCGTGAGCAGGACCAGCGCCACCGTAAAGCAACTGTTGAGTGAGTTCATCGAGGTCGAGACGATTCAACAGGTCGCTTATTCGTTCCTCGCGCGAGAGGGTGGTGTTACGAAAGGGTGGTATTTCCAAGTCGCATTGCTTAGCAAGAAAGATTACAAGGCTAAAAGAGCGAGAAAAACGCTTTAATTACTGGCAAAGTAAGGTTCGCCTCAAAGTAGTGACCCTAAAAAAGCGTTCAGATTCTGATAACTTTACCTGTTTCCAAAGCTAAGAAGCGCTCTTAAAATAGCAAGCACAAAGTCTATGGCTAGATACTAAGGCATTTAATCGAACTACACGCAATGTACCAGTGAAAGTGAATTAGTCTAATTTAAGCAAAGTAGTATGGAAAATTTCAAATGGAGTAGCACGATGTTAGCATATACACATGTAACACAAGCCAAACTTAAGCCGATAGCGGTTTTTTCTCCATCCAATACACTATTTGAATCGCACGAAATTATAGTTTAACAGGTTATGCTATGCCTAATTTAAATTGACAGATGTATGCCAAACTAACACAGCAAAACCCAGCACCCCTGATTCGAACATGCTGGTATTTTCAATGACCTGATTCTTAGAAGGCTTAAACGCGAAAATTGTTCTTAGGTCGAATTGAGTCATTTTATGTGCATTTATGCATGAAATTATTAACGACTATCCAAAGGAAATCAATCACACCATTCCACTCAAACTTTTGCAGTTCGTACGTAAGCAAATAAGGTTTGTTGCTTCAACATATCGCTGAGCGAGGTAATCAAATGAACAAATATGAGAGGCTGGGCCAAGAATGGTTGAGCATCTTTTAGTCTTTCCTCCTCTTTTCGTAACCTAATATTGCTTCTTTATTAGGGTCTGAAGCAAACTACTGCAAAGCCTCCACTGTGGTCTCTGTATGAAATCACTAAAGCCCTCTAACCTATATTTCTAAATCTAATGTGGCATCTTAAGACCTTCTCAAAGCAGTATAAGGTATAATACTTGATTAGGATATATATGCCAAGCAAAAGGAAAGGGCTCCGGAATGATGACATGGCCCAGAGACCAGCCCGCTCAACACAGGCAGTATGACCGCCCAGGTGACAGTACCCAAGCCGACATTCAAGCGAGCAGTACTACATAATCTCTCTCTCCTTTGAAGAGTCCCACTCGGCGTTGCTTTAAATAAACCTCCCGCATCAGCCACCACAACATAATCAGTACTGAAAGAAAACGCCTATGAACCAAACGTGCCAGTCACCAGATTTCTGTGCAACTAAGGTGATACTTGACCGTTATGCCACTTATCATTCTTGGCTCTTCTACTGGATCTAAAGTTCCACCCAGTTTAAGAATTGAACTCGGAGAAGGAGGATTCTACCGACCATCAGGGGGTGAGGTTTGCGTATTTTTACATTGTCGTCGTCTTTATGCAGGGATGGTAGAGATGATTCATGGCTAGTGCTGCTCCCGTTGATATTAATTTTCTCGCAGAACACGGGGATGGGGTGGATGCCGAAAGTAGACGTCATTTTCAGCTCTTCTTTTATGAGATGTCAGCGAATCTCACATCTGTAGCACATGTACTTATTTCGTACCGATGAATTTTGTCACAGACGGTACAAATCAACAATATAGTGCCCTAATATATCCTTGAAGAAAAAGGAAGGCATAATAATTGGGCAAAATATAAGTATTCAGCCAATGGAAGGGGATCAGGACTACTGACTTAGCCCAGAGGCCAGCCTGCCCGACACAGGTAATATGATCACTCTATTAACCACAACCGAAATCGACAGTCAAGTAAAGTGTTGCACCTATAACTTTTCGATTGGTGTAGGGTATAAGGTAGCATTCCGCGACTTCTCTGGAAGAAAATTACCTAGTACTCGGGTAAAATTAATGCATTCAGCGTACAGAAAGAAGCCTGGACTACTGACATGGTTCAGAAGGGTATAATGGCCAAGACGTGAAGCGACTCTTTACCAGAACCGAGAGTAGAACATGTAACGATCACATTAATATTATTTTTTTGAAAAGTGAAATATACAAGGGTTTGGCTAAAGTATTTGAAATTTGCAGTTTCAAGCCTATGAGACATTAGCCCCAAAGCCTTCATAGTATGATGTTGAGTGTCAAAGTTAGTTAGTCAGTATACATCTGTCAGATGTATGTAAGATGATGAAAACCATCCTCACCCAAACCGAGGCAAAATGGAGCAAGTAATTTAACAATAGAAATACTTTGTGTGCATTTTTGGAGGTTTTAATTACAAACGAGTCCCTCAAAGCCTTAAAGGGTAGGTCAAAACTAATACGGGAGCTTTTGAATCTGATAAAGTTACGAGGGGGCTTTATTGGCAATGCAGTTAGTACCTACCAAATGCAGCACACAAACACCTCAGAAGGCAAGCAAAATTTGGGTCATTTCACTGTTCCAACTCTTTGGAGTTGTGCATACAAGGCACAATGAACTAAAATGTAAATATTGATAACATTAGGCTGCCTGTGATACAGAAATGGTGAACAGAACCAGGACGTGACCATGAGGAGCCAATAGTATTGCGCTTATAATTACGTCATTTTGCCTGTTGGCATGGATTTCTATGAAATCCTCTTATTGTAGGTCAGAACCCAGCCAAATTGAATTTTCGCTGCATAGAGTCATGCAAATCAATGTGCAAAAGATCCTTAGAAAGTCAGATTTACTAAAGTCACACCATGCATAGCTATCGCTAAAACTTAAATTGCTATGAATAAAATGGGAAACGTCGCACCTAACTTAACTTTACTGTAGGCGACTTGACATCTTTATTACAAGCACAGGCAGGATTTGAGGTAGCGAGGTTGAGATAGTTAAGATGAGGGTGTCTTGTACTCCGGGGAGCGACCGCGTTCATCCACAACCAAATTGGAATTGTCTTTCTACCTCTTGCCTACAAAGCGCATTTTAAGAATATAGGTATTACACAGTTTTCTCGGCTTTTGAGCGTCATCTACAGTGCTACTATTGTCGATTGGTTTTAACTATGCCATCGGGTGGTCATCTTTCTTCTAGAATTGCGAAGTTTTCATTCTCACAACCGGCCGGTAGGGCACCTTTGTGAAGTCGAACCTCATTGTGATGGGCGGTTACCGGATGAGTACGGTGTTGTACATTCCGGACGAGTTAGTTCGTGCGAAAGAGAACTTTCACTACATGGAAGGGTTCTCCATTCAAAGGGTGGTAAAATTTGCAATGCGTTCCGGGTAGTAGAACCAGCCCGTATAATTGGATTAGGTTCCTTCACGGTAAATGTTAAGTCAACTGTGCTTGTCGCCTGGTAGAGGAAACACGTAGGCCTACTTTTGACGATTTTGTGTTTAAGCTCCGTATGCTTGTGCTGAAGCCACATCTAAATGAAAATGTCCTAGGACTTCATGCTTAATCTAATTAATTTTACTTAAGCCAGTATGACTTTTGGAATTTGATAATGCAAGATGACTACAAAACTTACACTTTAAAGGGACAAATGCTTCATCTCAACATTTTGGAGGCAGGTTGACAAACAAATGCAGCTCTTTTAAATAAGCATGTATAAATGCCACCTTCATATCATAATTGAATTGCTATCTTTATACCAACTTATCTCAAAAATTGCTTACGACATGTAATCGAAGCTCACATTCCAAAACTATGCCTACCAATCTCTTTGATTTTTTGCATTTTGCATTGCATATTTTGAAGCACAAGTAGTGTAAAGGCATTTGATTGGAATTTACATTTTGTAGCCAGAATGATTAATTTCCGTAAGAGATGTTGCTCTGGTTGGTGTATTGGTTACCACTTAGCCCATAGTTCACGTTTTGTAAAACGAACCCATTTGACCCATTTGGATATCAGTGCAATCGTGAGGCTGGCTCAGTTATCAATTTGCCTTCCTATGGCTTCGAACTTGAATTTTCCCACCCTTAGTAACATTGTAGAGCCTAATACCTGAGTTCGAATAATCATCCTAGCCTCTATTCTATCACCAAACTTTGACTATTACATATTGAAGTGTCCGGGCATTGGTCAATACTATCGCTGAACTTATGAGTTACTTTGGGTCTTTTGTCGTTTCGCACATTCACCACTTGTTTTTTTTTGAGCACTATTATTGCAACTCCCATTAGGTGGAAATCGTGAAGAGTTTTAATCTTAATTTAAAGTGCCCTCACCGTTTTAATGCACTTTATGTTCTATGTCATGTAGAACTTTTTTCACTTACTTTATTCTGTTGAGTTGGGAGTCCAATTTTTCTAGGTTTCTCCTTGGTAAATGGCTTCGACAGTGGTAAATCCCTCTCTCAGTTGTGGCGACGGCAGCAAAGAATCAGGAACGCTTAAGGGCATCCCGAAGGCGACCTTCATCGAAGACGTGGACGATTATCTTAAAACTAATGGCTATGCTACCATCCGCGATGCAATGCAGGCCCTGGACCAAATTTACCAGAAGTATAAACTCATGGAACAGGCCTTTCTTCAACGAAAACTTCGTCTCCTCCAGCAAATGCCTGACATTACAAAAACTCTTGACGTGGTGAAGCATTTGGAGAAGAAAAACGAAGACTTCGACGTCACCTTTGAGGTCTCTGACCAACTCTATGCTCGCGCTCATATCGATAAGGCCGATAAGGTGGGTCTAAAGTGGTTGCAGCGAAACATGTGCAACTTTTCAACGTTGATTGTCGTTATAGTTTGGCGTTACAAGCTGAAATGAGCTCTGCTAGTTCCCCTTGTTTTAATTTACCTTCTTTTTAAATCATTGGTGAGTTTTCATGGCAATTTCCTTGGTTTCAAAAGAATGCGTATTTATTGTTCTCAAACTGACATGACTGTCTTAAACATCTGCCTCTTTCCGGTTGGTTTATTATTTAAAGATAGTTAAAGATAGTTTTGGGCTTTCTGCCATAATGTTCGGAACCGCTGAGCTGCGTGCGAAAGTAATGTCTGTCGGTGTGATTCGCGATTCGCGGTGCACTTTATGAATTCGTTTGATATTCGCTAAGTCTACCGTCATCTCTGCTACACGTGCTCTCTGCACTTCTGTTACAATTATTTCTTCTTCAGTCGCGACCTTGTAGATAAGCATCCAACTTTGTCGATCAGTGCCATATGGCACATAGTCTCCTTTTGCTTCATAACTTTATCGAGGATACATTTTGTTACCGTATCGTAAAAGTATTACATTATTAAGTGGGAAGGTTGTGTGTCATAATCGGGTTTCTAAAACCGTGCCAGTATTGTAGCAATACTTGGGTAAAGTTGGTCAGAATGCTTCATAAACTACGAGAATTTTAATGTAACTTTGATGTCTTTCTCTTTTTACGAGTTTGAGACACAAGTCTTCATCATCTAAACGTTATTTCGGAACTTCGGCTGCGCCAAAATTAATGCAAAGATTCGACGCTCTTTGTGAAACCCAGTCCCATTTTTTATTCCCTCACCTTTGGGTTATACTTTCGCCTATTTACCGGTTTTTGCTGTAGAATTAATGTTCTAGGCCCCATAAGTATGTTAACTATATCTAGGTTTAGCTTTTAAGCAACCTTTCTTTATTTGCGGATTTGCTCGTCAGTTAAATCCTTCCATGAAAAGCGTTTCAACAATGCTTTTTGAGCGCCGGTGAAGTGCATAAGGACCTTCTTTCCTTCTGATGTTGATATATAACTTGATCATAATTGTTTGCCATTGTTCGTTGCAATATATATCCCCTTTAACAAAGTTATACATGCATATAATCCCACAAGCAGTAGCAGTGGAAGAATCAACTGAAGTTTTCTTGGGTCTTCTTACTCTTTACAGTCTCCTCTTTTCCATAAGTTAAGGGCAGTCCTCACTGCTGGCGATCCTGTTGGTGAGGGCCATACTCATCTGCTTGTTTGTAGGTGGGTTTGTGGCTTGGAGCGAACGTGATGCTGGAGTACAATTTGGCGGAAGCGAAGGACATTCTGCTGGCAAACCTCACCTCAGCTGAGACCTCCATGGCCGATGTGGAGGAGACACTGGCCTTTCTAAAGGAGCAGACCACCACCGTGGAAGTTAGTCTGGCGCGCCTGCACAACCTAAATGTGAAGCGTAATCAGGCCGCAGCCGCCGCGGCTGTCGCCTCAGCTAACGGCTCGAGAAAGTGACTTCTTCACCCACGTGATTGAATACACTTCATGGTGCTTTGTTCACAGCCTCTACTTCCAAGTTTAGGCCTTCCACGTTTGTGGGAGGAGATTTCTGGCCTGCTTGAAATTGGACGAGATTTAGTTTTTCATCCTAGCGGCCGATATTATCCCCTTTCTGGCAATGGACCCACTGGCTATGGCGTTAATGGAAACATCAAACCTTAGTCTTCGTAAGAAACATGACAAATCATCTTTTAAGTAGCACATAATTGTGAGGCGAAAAGTCACGTGAATGTGCTTTTAAGTGCTAAAATACCCAAGGAATTTTCGGATAAGCTCGGGCGGGGCCTCGTCAGGGGAATCAAATGAGAACTGTGACTTGAGGTGTGGCATAATTCTAATGCGGAGGTTCTTGTGTGTACAGGTCGTGAACTAGGTCATATTCTCTGTAATTTTATCGCCAGTAGAATCTTTGACTCACTGCGAAAAGATACGGGGCACTCATTCATCTGCCCCACAATTTGCTGTTTTATTTGAGTGATGATTTCGTTAAAGGTGAGTAACTGCTTATTTTGCTTTTCAGCATCTTTCTCTCGTGCTTTGCATTATTGGCATTCCGTCCTCTCTATACTTACCGAGAAAGGGGGTTCCCTTACCGAAAGTTTTCTAGTTTAACTATACAAATGTGACTTGGGTGTCTTAGCAAGCTGGATACTTTTATTAACATTAATTTTCACAGTAAACGAAAAGTTTTATTGTTAAAAACAAGTTAAAATTTAGTAATGGTAATGTTTGGAGGTTCGTTTGATCTTGTTTTCACTAGAACTCGGTGTTAACTGATTCCTCATTACCCTTACCCAAGGAGTTTCAAATCCTAAGATGGGCTGCATTTCATTGTGAAATAAAATGTCAATCAGTAATATTCGTACCTAAATAGAGGTCATGCTGAATCTACATTTTTTTTTTTCGAGGCGTTAAAAATAAAATTCAGGCTACAACATGATTTACATCAAGGATGGACGAGTAATTAGAATGACTGGAGGCAATGCTTCATTATCATGTGGAAAATGAGGAGAAACCAAATATCTGGGGATTTTATTATTCTCTTGGTAAGGTTTGTGTGCTGATTGTTTTGCTTTAAGATGTTCTTGGTGATCATCAGGGGCGACAGTCGAACGCATCAAGATAGCTTTCTTCCAATCAGCGGAAAAATGATATGCATCGGTATGTTTTGCAGTTCGACGATCCTAGTCATCTCCCAAATGCATTCTGGTACAAGTAAACACGGTGTCTCACTTTCTTGCTTATAATTGTTCTTCCAATTCGGTAATCTAAGAAGTTATCCCCACCATCGATAAAGTTTGTTTCAAAGAAGCATTAACTTTTGACATTTTATGCCAGATGAATATTTCCTTCTTGCAAAAATTGCAGTCAATTTTTGGTCTATCTACGCAATAAGATGGTAGAATGACTTACTTGCTTTCCTTCATTAACCAGCAGTTATCGGTGCTGAAAGTGGGTACATACTAAGTAAGGACTGACATTGGGATGCAATAATGCTTAATCACTACCAATCATGCGTAGTGCTTACTTGGAGTTGTTAAAAGTTCAGAAATTACTTTAAGCGTGTTTCTAAGCCTAAAGTACTAGTTCCCAAATTTTATTCTTTCGTCCATATAGTATTTGTGCGTCTACTTAACTACATTTCAAGAATTTCAATTTAATGTTTACATTAAATCTCAGTACACCTAGTCCCTTTTAAAATCGCCTGCACTCTGTAGTTTTTCCCACCTAAACATTTCCAGCTGCTAACAGCTGATTACCTCTACTCATTTTGCAATAGTAGCATGTGATTTATTTATAAGCTCAAGAATGCTCCTACTAGCGAGATTTGAATTTGTTTTCAACTGTTTCTTTTGGGTTATCGTCTTATCATGCAAACATTTCTGATGATCAACTCTTTGACCGAACTTTTTAAAGTCATCCAAAATGAGCATTATTTTTGAGCATTCCTGAATTACTACTTGTCCTTTTTTTCTCAAACTTGAACACTATTTATTCTTAGTGCTTTGGCGCAGCCCAATAACTTACAGTAACTCCGACAGCTAAGATACTGTTGTTTTGCAGAGCTCGGTGACGTCTAGTGCCTACAATTTCCTACGTCTTGTATTTTAAAGAGTCCGCACAAAGCAAAAGAGAGGAATTATTTTGAGTTAAAGAAGAGAATTTGCTGTAGGCAGGTCAGCAATAAACGCTTATGTGTCTCTACAAAATGGTCTTCTATGTGGTCTTGATAAAATATGGCTGTGCACCAAGCAGGAATTTCTGTAATTTTCAGTCCCATGTCTTCGCATAAATTTTAACACGGACTCAAATTGCAGGGTTTTTACTACCTGATAAAAGCGAATTAGGGCAGTGTGCCACCCATTACTACTTCCGAAATCTGGCTGATCACAAGACCCGGCAGTAATTACCCTCATGCTGATAGATGCATAGGATTAGTGCGTGTGTATGTACGCCCGTGCATCTATCAGACACCGACTTGCAAACCTCTGGAATGCGCGTACAATGTAGCTAAGAGCAACGCCCAAGGCAGCCAGTCGATGAGGGGTCAGAAATGATAGTGGCAAGTCGCAAGCGTGAGCTGAGATCTGAGCTATTCCTCATCAATAGCTGCCCAGTAATTAAACCATTCAGTCGGCATTGTGAAGTTTGGCAACCGAGATTTTGCAATTGGGTAATAGAATGCCACTTTTCATTTACTCGCGGGGCACAACACAAATAACGGCGGTGCCATCGCTGAGGTTCTGTGGGTGTGTTGTGCTAACTAGTAACTGCCGGTGGGTGGAGCTCGCTTCCACTCCCTCAGTCACGCTCAGCTGTCAATTCAAAACGACACTACCCCCTTTCCCATCCCCATTAATTAACCCGCTATTCAACCTACTTCTCCTTCCTCGTCTTTGAAGTGGTTTTACCACCTTCCCCTTCCTTCATGAGAAGAACACTGTGCAGTTGGTGCTCCTTCACTCACCCACTCACTCACTCACCCTCTCAATCACTTGCTCACTTAATCACTGGAGTGTGGCTCCGTGGCTCTGATAGGCACGGACCGGTGAATTAAAGATGAGGCGGACAGATTGTGCGCAAAAAAAGCATTTATTCACATCTCGCCCACTTCTAGCACCAACCCAGGGAGTTATGTACTCTGTTCACTTATTACCTGTATCGTGTCCAATTACAGGCAAGTCGTTTACCAGCTGTCGCAACGTGTGTGGTGTTTGTGTTGGCTTTTTGTGACGTGCCTCATGCTTAAACCCTAAATCGCACTTGAACTCCTCGACTCTGTGGGTCGGGTTGGCATGTAGCTGAGGTGTGCATCCTACCTTGCTGACAGACCGCCTCGACAGCCACCAACTCCGACACTGTGGACCGGTTCGGTGTCAGCAGGGAGTTGTTTGTGTCGATGAAACACGACATTGTTGGACAGCTAGTCGGGGAATGTTGAGGTCTGGTTAGTTATTGTTTACTCGATCGTGTCTCCAGGGCTCATCCAATCTCATGTTTACTTCAGCTCGATTTTATACCATTGATGACAATCTAGCTTTATTTGCGTTTGTTCCCAACTGTTCAACTCTCCCATTAATAAAGGCTTTCACAGTGGAGCGTAAAATTTATTTAAACGAGGTATTATTGCTTCACGGTCATTTCAAATTGCCATTCCAACAGGGTGCATTGAATGGCAACACCATCGCTTCACAGAGTGGCTCTCTATGTATCCAATGCCATTTTGAGTGTAAGCATGAATGGTTGCTTCCTAGAAGGGAAACATGAGTTAAGTTTGCTCAAGCCGTGATTATCAGAAAGGTAAAAGTGTGTGCACCAATGCCGTGGATTACGTGAATGGTGTGTCAAATTGAAGCCTACCCATGTGGGAGGAGGTGCCATGCAAGAACGTCATACACCGCCCACGACGCGAGGCCAATCTCTCTCCCGGGACACTTTGTATAGTCACATTTTTCACTGTTAACGTTGGGTTGTAGCACAGGCTATCGGTTTTTTTTAAGCATTTTACACACTGTAATTACAAGTTGCATGTCGCCACGCCCCTCACCTTCTTCAAGATCCATGTTAATTGTATTCGACAAAAGTTGCAAATGATTGCTTTCCTAGTGATATCACCGAATTCTGTAGCGAATGATTGGGGTAATGGGCGGCTTAAAAATGGTACAGCACCCTAATTTGGCTTCAAAGCAGAGATCGTATCCCATCATAGCAGAGCATCTCATTAAAGCAATGCCTGCAGTAACGATGTGTTGCTTTTTCCCTCAAAAGCCGCCACGCTGTATGATATGGAATGGCCTTCGTATTCTTCCGTTTTTAATTAGGTAGGATATTTCTGATAAGTTTTTTTTCAGATTTGTACTTTTTCCAATTATTCTGCCTGACAAAAAGTCCCCTTTCAAACGTTATAGTCAGGCTTAGTAGCAATTGAGAAGGTTGTAATGCAACTAATAAGCCGCACAATAAACATCGTTCATTTTAGGGTGAAATTGGACAACTATGGTTCACCAGTCTGGTAAATCGGAGTCTACTAATTTATAGCCTTCCTTGAAATTTTAAATTTTTGAAGTTGCTTGGTAGCCGCACCTTGTTTATGAAAAACAAACACATTTACGGGATACAGATGCCCAAGTTATTATGCCTGTTGCCCATCCTTCAACCGGGTGACGGCGTGGAGTTAACAAGAAATAACAATTTCTGTTGTCCCATGTTTTGTTTTTCTACCACTCCACTTAAGTTACATGTTATTTTATCAACGAATTTTATGTCTAGCAATGCACTGTTTCATTTAAACGTAGACATCTTCACTTATTTCCCTTGCAATGCAGCAAGCACTATTGGAACAACTACTAAAATGCATCATTCAATTTCTCCAAAAAAGTGGATTTTGATCTCCTAAAAGTCTAGACGCCCAAATCTCATGGGATTAAGGCATGAGCATGATTCATCTCACGTTCCTCATGATGACCCCGAATATAAATTTTGAGAAATGTTAGACTACATTCTTTAAAAAAGGCTAGCTTCCCAACATTTGCTAGTGTTAGTGTCATAACACAGATGGGAGTTTGGGCTTTGAGACATCTTAGCCTCCCCTTCAACGTCAATTAAAGAGCCCAAATTACTTATTGTCAAGTGTCAATGGTCAAACGGGATGTTTCACGTACTTGATGCTGTCTTTTTGATCCCTAGGATGGTGAAAACCCATACAATAGTTTGATCGTCATAAAAATTGGTCTCCTTGTTGGCCTTGATGAACGTGTTAAGGATAGCTGCGGTTTCCAATCCACGCATCGAAACCTTTTGTAAAAATAAGGACGAGTGAATTAACACTGAGCTTGGGATTTAAAAAAAAAGTGTTTAAGCCGTCTGTTCTCCATCGTTCCTCTGTCTTTTGGTGGTACGCCTCAAGATTATCTTGAAACACATAGGTGGAATAATGAAAGCTTAATATGCTCGCCATCTCAGATTCCCAAAATTATATTTGTGCCAGCGTTTGTTTCTTTTGAAGAACTTTTCAATTCACTGTCAAATAAGCACTTTAGCTAGCTAATAGGCAAAAACTTTGGGATTGATTTGAAAAATGAGTGAAGTGTAGGCCACCTGCCATGCAAATCATTGAGGTAGGTGTTAAATAGGAGTCCAAAACGATAAAGGCAGCCAATTCGACGCTTTGTCAAATGGTAGAAAAACGATAAAAATCTATATAACATCATAGTTTCTAAAATAGGCTCCTCATGAGTGATTGGTTTTCTAAGTTCGTTTTGTTGGCGTTTATAAGGGTAGAACAAGCATTGGTCAAAAAGGAAGGGAGGCGAATGGTTTATTTCCAATTGGACATCTTTTAGTGAAACATCATAGGGCTGACCTCATTTTGTTTGAGGTCATACGCCATCAGGAAGGTGACATTAACCCTTTAGAGGTCATGCAGGTTACGTCAACCACTTTCCAACCATCTCGTTTGGAACACTCCCTAAAGGCTGCTGAATTGATACAATTTTTATTTACTAAATTAATGCAAATAAAACCCTTATTTAATAGACCCGAAATGCGATAATGATGATTAAAGGGAAGAATCCTAATAAATAATTAAATTTGCGATTTATACTATTCTGGCTGCACAATGTTGGGCGAAAGGTTGATTGGATGAGCCTAAGAAGGGTAAGGGCGCTGGTGCGAGAACAAGTAGCAATAACGTCTAGGGAATGCCTGATTGGCCTATTGCTAAATGTCTAAAAGGAAATGGAATGGAAGGAGTCACCGTGTGAATTGTAGTCACTAATTGACATTCTCATGGAATCAAAAAAATTGCTGATTGACACCACTTTCACCACCACCTTTCGCTTCCTTTGCCTGCATTTCGTGATAGATTAGAAAATGCATTAGGTAGACCGGAATGGCACTCCAAGAGTAGCAACTGCCGTCTATTCTACCAATATTTGTGGAACCAAGTTCAATGCCTCGGTGCAGTTATGACGCCCTGGAAAAACGTCGACATTGTTAGCATGACTGCTTTCCGTTGGCTAATTTTTTATCCGAAAGTACTGCTTCATTTGATTCGAAGTGGAGATGAGCTATGCAGAGCGGTTTGTTTGCAGCTGCTTTCGCTCCCACCGCCATTTCATGCTAGCAGGCTTTGACATGCCCTCCTAAACATCTCTCACTTTATATCCAGACACCTTGGAGATTTCGTCAATGTTCGTCAGCACTCGACACACTGGTCGTATCCCGTGCTAGCGATTTCCTCATTGACAAATCCAAATCATCGGGCTAACTTTGAACACTAAGGTTGAATAATATATCTACTTCGGGAGTTTGCTGCGATTTGGTATTCTTGCAGTCAATCATGCTTGAGTAAACAGTTAAACCCATTAACCTTGATCAGATATCATGCTTGCATCCGATTGGGTCTACAGTCCAAGAGAAACTCCTCAACAATGTGAATGGGAGGGAAGCATTGAAAATAATTCAAAATCAAAAGCATAGAATAGGTTTTTGTTAAAAACTAAAGTCATTTTTGAAATACATTAACACATTCCGAAATCCACACAGTCCTTAAGCAAGACTTCCATTTCATGCATCACTGCACTCAAAAAAATTGCTATGGTTAAGGTAATGTGAAAGTTTGGCACTAAAGTCACCAGAGGGGATGGGAGGAAATGTGAGATCTTTTGAAATCCCGTTTATCAGAAAAATACCGCATTTAAAATGAAAGCTAGGCAATGGTAGAATCAGCCACCTGTATTAGCTCTGTTCAACTGGAAGTATTTTCAAACCAAAACATCTGTTCCAACAACTTATTTCTTGATAGAAATCTTATTATTGTAGAACCGCAGATTAGGAGTGCACGTGGATTCATTAAACCGTTCATCTCCAGGCAGCTAGAAAAGTACACTGAAGAAATCGGAGTTGAATTCAATGCAAACTTGAAGGGAAACAACGAGGGAAATTCGCAAGGCTATTTACTTGAGTAGGACACTTCCATATTGTTGCGCACTATATTTAAAGATAGTAAGGCGATTTGTTATGATACTGCGATATTTTTTCAAAGTTTACATAAATTCTCTCCTGTAGAAAAATCATATGACTGAACCGGGAACTGTCATAGCAAATGTCTTCCTCATGATCCGAAGTAAATAAACAGCATATGAAAAGATAAGTTTGAGCTTAGAGTTCACTAGCATTGTTTCGATTCTGCATCTTACATTGGAAAAAAAATAATGAAGTGCTGTAAGTGTTTACTTGTGGGATGCAATCGGGAGTCTTGTATAGAAATGTCGAGTCACATGGTGAAATCCCATTCTTAAACAGACTTTACGGCCTTAGTCTACCTCAACCACAGCAATCTTTGTCCCCATTAGTTGGTCCAAATCATAAGTTTCAAGAAGTTTTTGTTTGGCGCTTTGTGTTTCTCCGTCATTTTGCGTAAACTGATAAAAATATTCAGTGCTATTTTTGGGTAACCTCAACTTAACGTTTTAAGTAGTCAAAATGGTTTCTTAGCTGTCCTATGGCAAGTCGAATGCATAGAAGCGATGCTTCAGCAGTTCGTAAATGTAGAGATCCAGTCAAAGGTGCCTTCTATTGAAATGGAGTAATTACAGTACAGATGAAAGAATACCTGCAACCCAATGGGAAGTGGTGCAATTAACATTACATGTAATTAACAATAACAATTACTATGCATAGCGTTGTCTTAACTTGTATCCTTCCACCGTAATGTTTTTTTTGCCATTTTAAACCTGACTGAATGTCTAAAGAGCACGCTGGATTTGAGGTTTTTCACGACGTCAGTCAGTGTTTAATGTGAAGTACGCATCGTAGGGGGGCTACATTCAGATTGTTAAAATGATTTATGCCATTAACGCAAATCGCCACTTACGACCTACGAACGCATGTTGCAGTGACGGTGGTTGAAAAAGACTATGAGCCCTTTCCCAACACAACAATACTTTAGTCTCTCGAACCCAGTTTTTAGTTCCATCCAACCAAATGCTGAGCAATCACATGATAAAAAGTATCTGCCGCCATAATTCATTGATCACGGATCCAAGACGATGTCCCGACTATTCAACCTATTGTTATTTCAAAATTGATTGGGTGTTTCTGAATTCAAACGAATCAACAAAACCCTGACTACCTAGCTAGATTGACACTAGAACAATCGTGCAGAGGTAAGGATGAGTGAAATCAGGTGTTGCCTTACTAAGGTGCACCGATTCTCCAATAAAATAAACAGGAGTGACTACGCCCTCCCATTCGAAAATGAAGAAACTCTCAAGAATAGGTTAGCAAGGGCTGAGAAGGCATTGAAATCCACCGAGCAACAGAACTGTAATGTATGCAAGCCCACTCTCATCATTCCCCAGTCAAGAACTCCGTCTAGCTGAACCGGCAAAAGTGTAGTCGATTTTCAATAAGTATAATGTTATTTAAAGTGGTCTCGATACTAGTAGTGCCATACTTTAATACTGCATGGGGAAAAGCTTACTAGTAGAACAGATGAAGTTGCGGATTGGAAAGTCTAGTAGTGAACCGCTTAACATGAGCCAAAAGAGCCAGAGATGAGCATTTTGAAGGCGACTTAAAAGCGCATGATTGTACTTTCGTCTGCACGACAAAAAGTTCACACAAAAGCGCATTTTCTTGTCTGGTCACACTCAGACAGAGAGGAACAGAAAGCAGGTAGACCGATGGAGAAGGAGGAAGCTAAGAAGTGTGAGACTGTTGAAACATAGAAAAAAAGAAACAAAGGGCTGGTTGGACGGGGAAACGAGTTTAGAGAGGCGAAAGAGGAAATGAGGGTGAGGATGAAGAGATTATGTCAGTGAGGCGTGAGATGGGTGAATAGATCGCCGGTTCTGAACCGAAGGAACGACGTCTCCACAAGGAGGCGGCAACTGCTGCTGTAGTGACAGTGACATCAGCGTCAGTAGGCGCTGACGACTTCAATGGGGTGGGAAGAGAGTCCATTCGGGGTAGTGAATTCTCTGACCCGGTGTCATGTAGGTGCGCGTTGTGAAGCGCCTCACAACTCGCCGCGTCGCGTTCCGCGTGGTATTGCGCCTGAGGAAGATAGGAATGTGGAACAAACAAAACCGTTTGGAAGGATGCCTTTAATGAATGCGATAGACGCTATTTCGTATGAACCATCGGGGCAAATACAAAGACAGAAAACCATGGCTTTGGCATAGGATTCTGCAATCGATAGGGTGGGGAAAACGATAGCAGGATTCTAAAAGGTAATTGTTTTCGAGGCAAACAACCGACTCATTTCACACAGTTTCTTTTACCAAAAGGCTTCACTGTAATTGCCCCTTTTTCCCACAAAATCAGAATCCCTCTGAATTCTGGACAGCATTTCAGATCTTATCGAAAAATCAGAGCTGCCCTGGCCATCGATGATTGATAGCCTTGAAACCGAAAAGGGAAGGAACTCTTTCAAAACTAGTTCTTTTAACGCCAATAATTTGATTGATCAATTATCGTTAATTTTTCTGATTCAAAAATCTCAAAATATACCTTATTGGTTTGCACGAAAGCGTAGCGAATTGCACAATACACTCAAATCCGTATGACACTGAAGCTACCTTAATAGAAGTAAAAAGCGTTTTAAAATTTCCTATATCAACGAATTTATTTATTGCGATCTAGCAAACTTCGGCAGTTATCACCAGCGAGAGAATGACAAAAAAGAAATAAGTAACGTTCGGAGCATTACCTGTGGTTCGACGGTGACACGTACACTATGCACACGAGTGTGGCGAAGAGAAGCGCGGTGAGTTCCCTCGCTGGAAGACTCGGAGACCGAGTTAGGAGTACACCGCTGCGACGCCGTCCTCCCAGACAGCGGTGGCGGATGGGACGACGGGATTGGCGACGACTCTGCCGCAATCGCTGGTGTCCCAGACCTAGAGGATATAATGACGCCCTCGTGGTTCAACTCCAGCGTTTTTGCCAACACGCCAACACGGTGGTAGCCACGAAGACGATGATGACGTCTTAGCACTGGTGCCGCTGCTGTCTCTACAACCGTTGCTGACGGCGATGTTTCGTGCAAGCGCCGTGGTCTAGGCTTTAAGCGACGTTTGGGTTCCCAGTGTTGTTGATAGTGCTTTAGGCCACTAAGGAAAGAGGTATAGTGGCGATGGCGGAGATGTTGCTGTTTGGTCAGAGACGTGGAAAGAAGATGTGTTGCTAAGAAACGGGCCACTCGACGAAGTGGATGCAGAGAGGTCCTGTGGGGAAAAATTGGCAGTAGATAGTCAATGCCAACACAAGGGTCCTCGTCTCCCTCGATTAAATGCTTAAATAAATGGTTTTTGAAAGGAACTTTACAGGGCTTAAAGAGCGGTGGGGGTTACACTTACATTAATAGATGTAATAACAGTGGTTTGGGAATTTTATTCACAGCGATGAAAATTAGAAACTTGCTTCAATCGCCCGAAACGGGACCAAGATTGCAGACAGTTGTCAAATTCCATCAAGCACGAAATAGGTATCATATTTTAGTCCATCTCTGCCTATATTTAAAAGAAACGCGCCGTGTCGTGATAATATCATCCCCCTCTTTTTTTCCAGTTGGAAAAATGGAAAAGTTAGATTAGTCATGTTAAAATAAAAAAAGCGCCCCCATCTCTTAAATAGGTAAGTGACAATTCGTTTGGACTTCAATTACATTTAACACTAAGTTGAAAGGCCGACCTTTGGATAGTAGAAAAGCTAGTACGACTTCATCTGCTCCTGCTTTCTGAACTGGTTCCAAAGACTTCTGGACTTGATGAACCACCTTTCAGATTCTGCAGATCTGTTCACACTGAGAAGTCCTGTAAGAAGTCGACATGTGTGCCATTCTATCTCATTGTTATCCACTGCCATTAGATAAACACGGTAGTCATTGTTCCTACCATATGGTAGGCCATCCAGGATCAACGAATTTGCCTCTCTTGCCACTACCCAAAGCAATTTGACTCATCGATTAGAAAGGAAAACGGTTACCAGTAAAAGGTAAAGTAGTGTTAAAGTTTTTTTTGGGTTCGCGTTATTTTCCTTAGGTTAAAACAATTCTCACTTAATGGAATTGAAATGGCTGCAAAATTGTGAGAGATGAATAAGGAATTCAGAAGTAAAAATAACTGATGGTTAACAAAATCGAAAATATGGGAAAGTTATACCCCATGGGTTTCCCATTGGCAGCAATTGTAGCTAGAAAGTAGGCCGGATGGGGCGATTCCCGAGTCTGCACAAGAGGAGGCGATGACGACGATGAGAGAAGGCACTGACGCTGGCCCTCAAAGGCCCCCGTAACCCTGGGACTGTTCACGTCTACAAAGATGGGTAACTTGGTGTTCGAGGAGCAAAGAATCGGTGCAGGCGGGGCCCCACTACTGACACTCATTCTGTAGGCAAAAATAAGACAAAAATGAATTCACGAGCAAAAATGTAATAAATATCACTTGATCCGAGCTGGCACCACTGAAATCTACTAAATTAGTCCAATTATCACCTCATATAGCGACAGCACAAAAGCAATTCGATGGATGGTTCTACACTAAATAAAGTACTTGGGTTGAAAAGATATCTACGATCAAAGCACGCCACATTAAATTTGTCAACGATAGCCTATTTAAGAAACCCCCATGATTTATCCGCGAAATGTTAAGATGTGATCCTGTAAAGCTAAAAACACCTTAATTAGTTTGCGAGGTATAGCAGAGTCGAGTGTTTGCAGTTTGGTTGCGATTTTGAAGGGACAGTCATACTTAGGACGAGGTGCATGAACAAAGCAGAAATGCACGCGTCCGCCATTGGTACAAACCACTTCTCAGATGGTAAGTAGATGGTCAAAGGATGGCGAAAGGAAAAAAGGACGAGCTCCATTGATCCATTGGCGAAACACGATACATCATGGTTGGGGAATTCATTGCCTTTCGAGAAGGTTCATAATAACTGAAAAAAATTTGCCTCCGACCAGAGGTCATGGGGGAGTGGTGACTTCATTTTAACATACCAGGGACACTTAAAATCTCAGAGTTTTGGAGCATTCTAGAACGCTCCTCCATTCACACTCTTTCTACAGAACTTATAATCTCGATAACATAAGTACCATCCGGGGACTCCAAAAATCCAGCCAGAAGGCATGTGCGTATACACCGTAAGCTTCGTGTAGTCATCGCATCAACAGTAAAGATCTCGCTTTCCCGAAGTCTTGTGTCCTGATTACTCCGTTTTGAATCTTGATATTGTCTGCGCTCACACAAAAGAACACCCATTCATACCAAATCAGTTAAACTTTTGTAAGATGACTGACCACAGCTAATTTCCTTAAATCGGTTTAACGACTTGGTCTAATGTTCTACCAACAATCCGTCGGTGAAATTGGGTGCCATTTGGAGGCAAGAAATGGACTAGCAGTGGCTAGACCCTGTCCTTTTGTCCAATGAGGCATGGTTTAGGCATTTCAAAGAGTTGCCTACCCCTTTATATGCACTGGTGTGATTCAGCTGCGAAAGCAAGGACAAGGAAGGCCACATCAGTCTGTCGAAGGCTGACGACTTAAGGCGTGACAATCGATTAATTAGCTTGACATTTCACGTATCCAGCTAAGTACATTTAAAGCATCATCGGTTAAAGGGGTTCCAAGTTATCAACAGCTAGAATGGAATGTGTGGAAAAACGATCCTTGTGCTCAAAAGCTTACTGCGTGTATGGGTCATATGGATAGCTACCACCTAAAATACATGCTATCTTTTAAATATAGGTGGTCTTTATAGTACATGGAGTACTGAAGTAGAAAAGTGTAAAAATTGAAGGAAAATAACATAAATGCCATAAAATGCAAGTTACTGAAGGCTTACTTGGGATTTCAAAACAATTCAAGTATTTTCGCTTCAAAAATAACGGTCAATCAACAAAAGCGGTAAAAAACCTTCCCAGAAGCAATTAAAGTTCTTTTGGATTAATGGCCGGATGTTTAGCCAGTGGTCACACAAAGTGCGTGAAGAATAATGGTGGGTTTCAAAGGCTTCAGGGAAAATAGCCATTAATTATCACCTGAGCATCTCCCAATTTAGCATCAGTTACATTCGTTCCCATAAAAGGATAAATCTCAGTACCCAAGATCCAAGGGAAATGTTAATAACAAATACGAAAAAGGCGATGGGGATCCAAGCAGATAATTTCTTTCGAAAACGTTTAAAGAATCCGTAATCGCCACGCTAGCTCTTCTCCACTGCAAGACTGTCCATGCTTAGCCATTAACTTAACGTTTCCCCTAATCTTGCCCGGATTATTATAGTTTCAGCATCAAAATAAGACTAATATAAGTTAACAAATTACACTTTGCCTACATCTTGAGTAATGGCAAAGTAACCGATGAAAAGTTGTGGTTTCAACCTTTGAAAGTAAAATCACGATATCCTTTGGAACACTGTAAAACGTATTCAACTTTATTGCCATCAAAATCGCAATTTATTAATTAAAGATTCCCGTTAAAACGCACAACTTCATCTGTCTTCTGTAAACAAACGTATGACCCTAGAGTATCCAAATATTTTAAGATTGTGACATAGTTTCTCTTAGGGCCCAATTATGCTCAGTTTACGATCGGCAAGCGCAATTAACGTAAACAGGTTTCGTTAGCAGTAGCATTTGATGCAGGCAACCAGGTAGGCATTCAAGCGTCTGAAGATAAGCATAGGTTTGCGTTGGGAAAAAGGGACCAACGACTAACCTAGCTCCCGAGGTGGATAGCACGGCATAGACGACGCTGGTTTTGGCACCAGGGTAACTGCGTTTTGACGGATCAAAGAGATCAGTAACCCCCTGTTGTCTGGGCTCCGTGGAGAAGTGGGGGCTCCAACTAATGACTGGCTGATGCGGACACTCGAGTGGAGATGCTGGCAGAGCCACAAAGGCCGCCTGTGACATCGCTGCTGTAGCCTACGTGCAAAAAGAGAAGATCCACTAAACGGTAAGAAACCTACGCTACTTACACTAATCTGACAAATGTTACTACCGAGTGGCGACGTAAAATGTTTATGGACTTGAAATGGCTTTTGGTTGACTGACCATCATTGATCCAAACAAAACCTTTAAATTAAAACTTAATTTTCAAAATGCAATCGACCGTGTATTAGGGTGTCTAATCTGACAATCTAGACTACCCACCCAACAAACAAGTACAAGATGTCTTCTAGAATAATGGCAGTATTCACCCATTCATTCGACTTCCATACTCGCCTAGGCAATAGCGCCATCGTCCAGACAGAGCGAGTGTAGTTCTTGGATCACTAAATATCACAAAATATTGCATTCGTCATGCCTATTTTGTTTAATTGATAAGACGAGGGTACCGGTGCACTAACAGGGCGATATTAATTATTCAGGCTTTTGAATTGCTTGACAGACAACGACCCTTTATTTGAAACGAAAAAAAACGGCAAACATGAAAATATTCATAAGATACAAATTCGCACAATCGCCAAATCAAATAGGGATAGGATAAGGGGGCACCTCGAAGTCAGCCACCAGCAGATTCTGATGGAAGTCAGAAAACCTTCAAGTAGACTAGCCCGTGGTTGGGCCCATTAGGGGCGAGCGATCTCGGCAGATAATTTCTGCTTCGAGTGGGTTAAGTAATTACGTTCAGCTAAGAAGCCATCCTACTGGATTTAGAAACGAACATAAAGTAGAGAAAAACGAGAAATAATAATCGTTTTGCGCTGCTTGAATAACACCTAGTGGAACTAATGAACGACACCGAAGAGCCATAAAAGTAATGCCGACTCCTCATCAAACCATTGGGAATGTGAAGGGACACAACTTGGTTCACGCGAAGACAGAACAAGGGAAAAAGGGTTACGATCTCATATACTTGGTGCACATCGCCGTCTATCAAGACGTCCAGAGGATGTTGCTATTCAGACATGGCTATTGTGAAAATGCATCAACGGGGCTGAGTCGTCACCCCTAGCCGAGTATCCGATTATCAGGTGAAAAAACCCAAACAAGTGAAATCCAAGTGGTGCTCTAACCAACCCTCATTTCGTTCTCCCTTACAAAGTAGCAATTGGTCTACCCTACGCTGAGAAATCACTTCTAAATAAAAATACGGAGTCACCACAGCTAGCTTGAGTGCATTAGAAAAGTAGCATTTAATCGAAACAGGCATGTCTCTGTTGATGGTAGTCTATACGCACATCTACAACTCAATGGCCTTGGAGTTGCCACAGAAGGGACGGCTGAAAGAAGGGTTGACGCGCTCAGCAGGAACTATTCCGAGGTAGAGCTACTTTCTCAATGATACATGTGCTCCAAACAAATAAGGCCACCCTTAGTAACTCACTAGATGATCAACTCCGGCCGCTCTTCTATTCTTAGTACCTGCTCAAATCATATGAACTTTGCCTGCAATGGACCTCTCACATTCAAGCCTAGTAAGAAGCGTTTTCAAAACAAATTGTGGATAAATTACTTTGTCTCACTGATTGCATACTTTTTCAGCAATACATCACAAACAAACATGCTGTAGGGTTGTGAAAAATAAGCATCACAATTCGCACTTCCAAAAAGCATTTCCACTTAACCAATTGTACATTAGACAGCACGTTTCATTCACCTTCCGAAAGTGAGGTTGAAGTTTTTAGAGTAGAAACCTAAAAAGTATTGAATAGGCAGTTGAAGTAAAGTTTGCAGAGAGAACACCCATGGTGATATCGCTCACGAAGGGGTGGTAGTGGCATACTGTTTCTAGTTTCAATGCATCATTTTGAGATGGCGGAGGATTTTTCCCGAAAATGAATTATTTGCAGAAGATAGTGGATTGAAAAAAACCTTCTTGAACAGAATTCAGTCATACAACAGATTTACATTTCCTAAAATTCTGAAATCACTTTTGCATGACTTGGGCACTGAAGAGGAAATAGAATTCAAGAAAAAATTAAATTATAGCATGCGTTCCCACAGGCTCAGCGACCAACCTGACGACGTCACATCATTAAATTTTTACACATGCAACACATGTTGTGATTTTGGGAATGGTGATATGGTCATGCACCCCTTTTGAACGTGGACAGCTAACACTTTGCCCTCCACAAATGACGCCAAAGGGAAGGAGAAAGTACTGGAGTTCGTCTTTCTGCAACGACGTCATTCGATGAATTACCGTCACATCCAAGTTCCCCTCTAAGTGCTTTTCTCAAATTGTGCTCAGCACGATGAAGTGATACAAATCACAATTTCTTAGAACCACCAACAAATCAGAACTCATTACTTGCGTAGCATTCATGAAGTCTAGAAAGTTACGGTTAGCTTCAGTCAATCGATCTGCTGAGTAGCTTCATCATGAAACTATTCCAGCTGGGCAGGAGACCATCTACAAAGTGTACAGTCAGGAATTTCCTATCAAATGATGACATATGATTTAAATAACATTGACCTTTCGAGCGCAGAACACAGTCAGCTGAAAACAAAGGATAGGTAAGACTAGAGTTTAAGTGGAAAAGGCTTTCACATTTCAAAAAAAAAACAAGACGAATAAGTCTCTAGATCTATCAAGAATAAGGCTAGGAGTCAACTTCTATAAATAAATTGAAGAACTGTTCCAGTCCGCTAAGAACGTAAACCACATGCATTTATCTAAGTAACATCCCCTAAGGGTGCCAGAATGATGGTCTGCAAGCATCAACATTAAAAACAAACCTCATAAATAATATGTTGTGATAAATCAAGCTGCTCTAGTAATAACAGCTGCAGCCTCCCTCACCCATAGAACAACAGTAAAAATAATTAATGCCTTTTTATTTCAATATCGATTCGTGAATTCTTTTGTGTTCAGTCAAAGACAATATGTTCAACGGCCTCAATTCGAAGTGATATCGGTACTTAACAGTCCGACCCCCAAAGCTCATCTTTATAAGACAGTTTAGACTCAATCGGGGAAGACCAATGTCCTCTCCTTGTCTATGGATAGTCAAAGCAAATCGCTTCAAAGAACTTAAATGGCACCAAAAACTATAATTGCACTGTACACATCTATTTTGGAAAATGGTGTAGGTCCGCATTAATAATTTATTAGTCCTAATATTTTAAACCAAAAACTCTTCCAGAAATTTAAGTACGTGAAAGGCCGCTGCAAAACCAACTTGTTCATATGAGGGCAAATCGGCCTTCGTTGCCACGGGAATTTGGCCCAGGGGGATCGAATGAGGAAGATGATAGAGGAGCATAGCCGAAGGGTGCGCCACGGGTGGTGCGTATATGAGGGCAGGGGGAAGAGTAGTACCACAGGTCGGTGGGGTCAGCTGTGGAGATGGAAGACTCTCTATGGGTGCCTCTTTCTCCATCCCAGTGCCCCTACCTCCACAACAGGGGCAACAACATATGAAGTTTCGACGACCTCTCCTCCCCATTGCCCCCTCTATTGATCCTCTCGCATCCTCCTCGTCGGACTCCTCAGCAGGGAACCTTGTGCCCTTCTCCGGGATGGAGGGAGAAATAGCAGCAGTGTGGAAAAGGAGATCAGAGGGCAAGGACCTTGCGGTAATGGAGGAAGAAGAGTTCTCCGACGCCGAACCGAGCACCCGTCGACCTCCAAAAGGTACCGAAACCTCATCGAGAGAGGAGCTAGGCCGCCGGACGTGGTGGAAGTTTCGATAGAAATGATGGTGGTAGTGACGACGACGGCGATGACGACAGCTAAAGAGGACCAGAAGGGGACAGAAAAGACCCTCAAGGGACGCCGAGATGGATGAGGTGGATGGAGAGGCGGAGGAGGTAACGGATAGGGAGAAACCCGAGTTGACTTCACTGGTAGTGGCGGAACAGGAGGCCACGTCCTCTTCGGCCAGAGACAGACCGCAGGCGATGAGAATGTTTTGCTTGCACAGAGGGCAACTACGATGCTTCAACAGCCAGGGATCGATACAAGCGCGGTGATACATATGCCTTGAAGAAATGAACAAATGTTCAAAAATCAACTTCGCTTTTAGTTAATGATTTCCGGGACAATGCCCAATTCAGCTGTTTAAGCAAGACTTATAAAGCATCAACAGATCACAAAGCGACGAAGCTGCGCTTAGTACTAATGAAACTAGGGTTAGGGAGTAAAAATAAGGGCTAATATCAAGGTTTTTTTAACACGCTTTGTAGTTCTTATCTTTGAAGGTTGCAGAAACATGGAACAGTTAACTAAATTCGAAACTTGATTTCGATGGTGTTTATAAGGTCAAGAAAAATAGCGCCCACCCCTTGTGACTGCGATGGGTTGGCATTTTTTACACTTGAGTAGAATACGCTAATGAAGAGCTCCAACAGTAATCGCAGCTAACTGTGGTAAAACAACCCGATCATTAACAAGAAATGCGCTAGAGAGCGTTTCCGTGCTAATTACAATGCTTTACGCGACTCGTAGTATAGCGTGTTCAATTACGGCAGGTTAAGCACGCATTGCCGTACAACGGATGTTCTAGTCTTTTTCCCCTTTTAACCTTCCACCATTCCAAATCAGCAAAACTCGCCTAAGGGATAACCGCCTTGAAATAGCAGTCAATGCTATGCAAGAGTTCTTCGCAAAGCACTAACGAAAAACACTAGCTTACACCGGGAACCTTAGTATTCGATTCGATGTTCAATCCCACCAAGATAAAAAGTAAAATAACTGTAGATGCATACCAAAAGGAAATTGAAAATACACCCTTCCCTTTGGTTTCACGAGCATCAAAAGCTTTACAATTGTACTTCCATCCGGCTGCATTGATTCTGTGCCATAGCAGTTGCCTTGAAGCCCCTTCGCATAACAGGAACACAGTTACTGCCCGAGTACTATGATTTCTCTCATATTCAGGAAAGACCTGGAATGCTACACTGGTGGCAGTGGAAACTGAACCTGATCACAAAGGATAAATATCCTGATTTCTACTGCTGGGTGATAGCGTGACGGAAGAGCACATGATGTGGATGGGATAATCTATGATGACCCCTAGCAGAAGGATTAAATATGGTGCACGTTACCCCAATCCTGTGTTCCACAAGAATGCTACTAACAAATGAAGTGGCACTAGTCGTGAAGCCTCTTAAATGTTCGTTACGGAGATATCTACAGTAGCCGTACAAAGATGCCAATGAAGTGAACACACTATACCTTCTCCAGCTCTCTACTTTCCGGATGAAACTCACTGCTGAGCAAAACTGAGTAGACGCGAAACCTTATTTCCATAAAACTATTTTAAGACCTGGCTTTCGTTATAATACTGCTTTTAGACCAATAACCTTACGACTACCGATGGGCGTACGAGATGATCAGCACACTCCCCCTTCCACCGGAACTGTTCTCAAGCAGGGCGAAGCCCCAAGATAAATAACATTGCGGTCAAACGTGTGCACGGTTGCATGCAAATACAATGACTGCCGCGGTTGATTCATGGGCGTTTTCCTTACAGCGGCAACCACTTCGTGACGGGCAACGAGAGGGATTGACCAAAGGGAGAGCCGAGAGCGAAGCTCAAAATGATGGGCTATGCAATGCTCAAATAGTTCGATTAACTCTTCATTTTGGTTTTGTTGCTGAGGTGAATATGAGATTGGATGAGCCCTGGAGACACGATCGAGTAAACAATAACTAACCAGACCTCAACATTCCCCGACTAGCTGTCCAACAATGTCGTGTTTCATCGACACAAACAACTCCCTGCTGACACCGAACCGGTCCACAGTGTCGGAGTTGGTGGCTGTCGAGGCGGTCTGTCAGCAAGGTAGGATGCACACCTCAGCTACATGCCAACCCGACCCACAGAGTCGAGGAGTTCAAGTGCGATTTGGGGTTTAAGTATGAGGCACGTCACAAAAAGCCAACACAAACACCACACACGTTGCGACAGCTGGTAAACGACTTGCCTGTAATTGGACACGATACAGGTAATAAGTGAACAGAGTACATAACTTCCTGGGTTGGTGCTAGAAGTGGGCGAGATGTGAATAAATGCTTTTTTTGCGCACAATCTGTCCGCCTCATCTTTAATTCACCGGTCCGTGCCTATCAGAGCCACGGAGCCACACTCCAGTGATTGAGTGAGCGAGTGATTGAGAGGGTGAGTGAGTGAGTGGGTGAGTGAAGGAGCACCAACTGCACAGTGTTCTCCTCATGAAGGAAGGGGAAGGTGGTAAAACCACTTCAAAGACGAGGAAGGAGAAGTAGGTTGAATAGCGGGTTAATTAATGGGGATGGGAAAGGGGGTAGTGTCGTTTTGAATTGACAGCTGAGCGTGACTGGGGGAGTGGAAGCGAGCTCCACCCACCGGCAGTTACTAGTTAGCACAACACACCCACAGAGCCTCAACGTTGGGAAAGAGCCAGCTAACATACACAAATAGGTGAAGCGGCAAATGCAACACCATGGTACTGCACGACACGTGTATTGTTTGTAAAAGCAAGGCGAATTGTAGCTGCACACATGCACACACAAGTATTATGCATTTTGCAACGTAAGGATCGTTTACCTTAGTTTCTGCCGCTACTAAGGCCTATTTACTGACTCAGCATCCATCGCTCATCAATTCGACGACGGAAATTACATCTTACCGCCGCTGAACAATAATACTTTAATTCTTTAAACCGTTTGCACCTCTTATGTACAAATATTGCAATGAGTCACAAATAATTTTAGCGTGAAGCAACAGCACGTCACAAATCGTGCTCTATTCGCCCAATTTCCCCCCTATTATGCTAGTACCAAAACGAACCCATGAGATAGAACCTCACCAACTTAAAGCACACTTAATAAGCTGCATTTATGCAAGCAAATAGGTAGAAAAAAATGCTAACAAGACTAGATGTTGAAACTTTCGTGGGAGATGGAAACCATCTACTGCTAAATGGCAAACATTTCAAGCAGGTTCGAAGCAGTCTAAAATGACAATCCGATTGATCTTGATTCACGTAATGCTAGCTCTCGAATACTTGCAATGTTTGCCTCTGTCAAAAAAAACAACGAAGTTTGCTGCCAAAAATATCAACGCAGAATCTGCTGCACCATGCACCGACGGTCTTCAGAACCACGCTGTCTTTCTAAAAGGATCAGCGCATTACGCATTGTGTTGCAAGTCACCATACGCTTGTAGTTTGATAAGTTCCGGGGTATTAAGTGCTTCCTTGTCCAGCTTTTTTAAATGAATTCCTTATTATACGTTGTAAGATGTATCCCTTCCGTAGTTCGCCATCGGTGGGTAAAGCTAGAACACGGCCATACGCCGCTACGAAATTTGTTTGTACTGCTACACTTATCGATAATATCAATCATTAATCTATCGAAAAGCAACCTTTATCAACACAGATTAGCCACCAACACCGATGCAAGCACAAGTTCTAATAAATTGTTTAGAAGTGACCAGTAATACAGCATTTCTGCCTAGCAGGACGATTCCTGAAGGAAAATATTTGAAAATCAGCTACCAAGAAGACGAGAATAATTCACAATTCATCCACAGAAAAGGTTCATCTCGTTGCTCTTACTTCTGTAGGGCTATTATTGACCGGTGTGCTTTGTTCTCGATTCAAAGAGTTCAAAAATCAAGGTGGTTTACACAATGACCCTCGTAAACCTCTTCCGTAGAAAACCACACTTTAAACCTTGTTGCATTGTTTGCTTTGTGCAGAGCTGTGACCTTAGTTGCCTTACCTATTTCAGCTCAGCCCCATATAGGGAAACCACCATCAACGACAATTCCCGTAAAACTCGTTGCATAAACGGACCAATAGCAGAAGGGTGTTGACTCACACTCATGACTTAAGAGGAAAGGTCATAGGCATGATTCAAAATCAACCGTAGAGTCAGACGGAAGTCCAAGCGATCACCCAAGGCAACGCAGATTGGGTACTATTTTAAATACCTGCAGGGGAGGCTACGAATGAGGTCCTGCGGCTTGAAGGCCTCAATGCAGATGGCGCACTGGTCGAAGCCCTCCGAAATCAGAGGATCCACCTGGTTGAGGCACCTCACCGGCAACTGCTTCAGCGCCTTCTTGGTAGCTGCGTTAAGCTTACGCTAAAATACGAAAAAAAAATTTAAGGCTACACTTAAAAGCGGTGCTATTTTACTCACTTGAATCCCTACTTTTTTCAGCTTACAAATAAATCAAGGTAGTTTTTTGCCAAACACCAGATCTAAGCAGACTAAGCTTTTATAAGAAAGGTTCGATATGAAAGATGTGTTTCAAAATACGATGTTTTAAGAATGAGACCTTAGATGGGTATAGCATTACATGCCTTCGAACTGCATCATTTTGAATAGAGCGACGATGTAGCAGGGGGTAATTTATAAGATCTGTGGACTTTGTTGATTAAAATTTGAGGCAAGAAATGTCTTACCAACCATGATATACATTTAATGTATGAGAAAACAAATAAGCAATCCTTCCTAACGAATAGATACTCAAAAGCAAATCGACAGACAACTTCGCTGCTCTAAATAAAACGCCCAATTTCCAAGGAAAGGCATAAGATTTTTTCAAAAGGGCTGGGAAAAAACTGTAATGATGCTTGAAAAGACCGAGCACAAAGTAGAGCCCTGAAATTTTCAAAATCTGCCGCGGAATGGTGTGAGAAAATACAGTATATTGGTTAAAATGACAGTTTGACCAAGGGATGATGCAGCACTGACCCGGTAATTGCAACAGTTTCAGCCGGTGTCAAGTTGCGTTCTCCTTAGAAAACTAATGCTATCAGAGGTTTTAAGGACAATATCTTACATTTTTAACACACCTCTATAGTGGCTATCGCTAGCTTTCAAATCTACTCAGTTCAATCTTACAATTAACGTGGAACTTCGGAAGTATGCGAAATCGAAAGTCGATTAAAAATAAATTAAAAGCACGAAAACGATTAATCCACAGGTAAATATCAGAAACTTCCTTAAAGGCACTAGTACAAAGTTTGGGCTTTAAAATAAACTGAAAAATGAGTTTGCACTCGTTTGTGACTTTGTCGCAAAGCCATAAAAGCTCCAATGCCTTACCAGGAGTCGACAACTTGAACGGTTTTAAATTCGTTAATGACAGTAAACTCGGTTATTCCGAGGCTATCCAGCTGTCATTCATTAAAGCACAAGCATGCCCTTGCGGGTCTAATAAGTACAAAAAACGAGACAGCGGTTATGCAACTCTGTTAGTACATTTGCCCGTTGGCAGGTTACCACAACATTGCCAATTCAACAACAAAAAAGCAGAAACCAACTAGGCCAAACTGTAGAAAAACCCCAATGCACAATGGCCGCAAGACGGTCCCGTGCTTTCAAGCGGGCTAGCTGCAGTACCAAGCGCTGACAAATTCTCGCTTTCTATGTTTCTGCAATGTGCTCAATTCCTTTTTCAGGAAAGAATTGTAGACAGTAGCCTGGATCAATTTTTTTGCGACGTGGAAATGCAGAAATGAAATATTGGGCCACTGCCACCCTAAGTACAGATTGCTCCATTCTCGTTGTTAGTGGAGTTCTTTTTATCCCTATCAAACTGCTGGTACTACATTTACGGGCTTCCTTACAGTAAGTAGTCTACATCTAGCGAAGATCGAGGAAACAGCTTTGCTCCTGAAACTAAGTCTTTTGAGCAGAAACAGAGAATGCACCGCGACATGGAAAGAAACATAAAAAGAAAAATGGCCCAGTTGACTGCCGAGGAGCACCTTGCAACAAATTTTAATCATAAGGGGAAGAGGACGGGTAGACAGACGGAGAATTGAGATTTGTGTGGGACATGGGAAACAATGTGAACGCAATTCTAGAGGGTGATCTAATTAGCGGCAATAATAGGTATCGTGAATGACCAACGAGGTGCCTGTCTGACGACTTGGTAACAGCCTTCACTTAATGCTGATGCGGCACCAATTATGCCGCTAAGTTGTAATGCTTATAAAGGCAATCCCGGGGCGGACTAAGGTTTCATTTAACTTCTTCAGGGAGGACTTGAGCACCAAGGCTTGTTTCCCTGTATCGACTTAAAATACAAGCATATATTTAATCGCTTTCTGGGTAGATATCATGATTTTAATGCATTATGGTTTAGGAGAGATTTTGAACGACCTTGTACTAGTTTTAAAGGTTAAGTAAATTAATGCCAACAAAATGATAGTGATTTCAACAGAATCAGCGATTCGATAATACATTTGTGGTGACTAAATTAACCATGGATTTCACAATCCTATCTGATCCTAGCATGTTTGCTATGATGTCCAGGTTTAAACACTATAACCCGATCAGCCAGTCTTCTACACCTTATCAAAATGTACCAATGCAAAGAAAATCCGCAACGTTTAATTAAAACTACGTAGGCAACTTGCAAATGCCTTCGCAAACACGTAGCATAGAACTCCAGGCAGACTGAATTAAAATTATTCCGTAACCTTTCCCTTCAGTGACCCTGGGAACAGGAGCCAAAACCAGCAAAAAAATTTAAATGCCAGTACGAGGCATTGGAAGATACAGAGGCTGACAGAAACAGTACAATTACCTGTCTTTAAAACCGATGACCAAATGATTGTACCGTACAGTCCCATAAGAAACGCACTTTTCAGATAAACTTATATTCATCCAATCATAGGCTCAGTGCTAGGCTTAGTGATTACATAAATTGACACTTGTAAGATGCAAGTCTTTAGCAAACCTATGAATGCATTCCAAAGCTACTCGTCCGCGTCACAGGTTCCCAAATTGTTAAACAAATCATGTTCACCTCTGGTAAAACAACCCCAAAGAGGGTTCTACTCACATACCGAGCGTCTACTCTTAGAAGAGTGAACTAGGGAGAAGAAACAGAGACGCTGCCAGAAGCAGATTCCCAGGCGGGCTGGGATAAGGAGGACTCCTAAGAGGAGTAGGAGTACGCAGACGATGAGGAGAAGCAGAAGGCTTGAGCTGAGATCAGAACTAGTGTTGGCAGTAGCGGAAGGAACGGCACTGGGGAGGGAGAGGGGCTCGGCAAACAACTCGATGTCACCCCTCACCGCCACCTGAGGGAAGGTGGAGGCGACCGCCAACTGGGTCGGGAGGTCAGGAAACATGTTCATGGGGAGAGAGACGAGGAGGGGAGGCACAGGGACCACCCCCCTACCACCGCGCCCCTGACGCCAACCTTGTTTGTGACGAAGGGACGAGGATGGGGGGGAAGAAAATGAAGCCTCGGTAGCTGAAACGGTAAATGAGTGAAGACAAGAGGGTCATGGGCACCTTAAATGTGTTGAAGCAGGAAACGATACAATACTAAACATCCTTTAGTTTAAAAAAAAAACATTACGTAAAACAAACCACTATAACCTATTTCCGAGTGAATGTTCGCATGCATCCATACGTGCATATCGGAGCGCCAAAAATTTCGTTTGCCTTCAATGAGGTAGTCTGAATTAGTTGCGCCAAACAGAAAACTTATCTAGAATAAATGGATCAAGAAGGGAATGCACAAGAAGTGGCACTGTTGAGAGTAGGACTGAAGACTGACGAAGACGACTCAACGGAAAATGTTTATGAAAATCGAAACTGTCATGTGCTAGTATAGAAATTCATCCCCTACGTGTGAAAGCAGAATGATAGTGGAAATTCGAATAGGTGGGTGGAAATGCACGGAAAAAATGGGAGACAGGCAAAAAGCAGCCTTTGCACAATTACAATGATTGAATAAAGGAGCATAACAAAGTGTGTTTCTTATTTATCTTTTTTTGACGTCATATTCTTTCTGATAATGTCGATTAAAGACTGCAAGATATCCCATCAACAAAGCAGAATATGAGAGCACATGCAGGCTCCTTATGCACACCAAACAGTGCAATATTGCTAAGCTTACTATAAAGTAATGAGGTTGATTTCAATTTCGCATGGCAAATAGGAAAAAGTAGTGCAACACCCTTGTTTACCATTATCAGTAGATGAGTTTTATTACTGGAAGTTGGGCTTCATTTTAGAGCACTTTGTTTCCACTTTTTGCACACCGACATTTATGTCCTTTTGCTATTTCGATGAACAAAAAAACGAACAAAAAATATTGATGAAACCGATGATCTTGGCGAATCGTAAACAGAAGAATCATTGTCTGCAATTGTGTATTTATGAGAATTGGGCTAGCTCTGGTGAGTCAAGTACTCGAAAACTCTAATGATATGACCATGTGGAGTTAATAGATCTTTTATAGGAAACTCACAAAAAGTGGAATTAACAATTGAATGCGAATTTGTTCAAATGCGGAGCTCAAAGCCAACAATGGGTAACGTGGGTAAACCACACATGCGGCCGATTAGAGAAACGATTTTCATATGAGCAGTCAATGAAACTACGAAAAATAGGCAACAAACCCTGCCGGCACCATCAGTGTGTGCTTAAGTTAGCCCAGTGAAACGACAATCTAGTACTACATACACATGCCGACTTAGAGGCAATTTCTCCAGCCTATTAAGATGTAATATTTATCTGTGAATGAAAGGGAAATAGAATCAGGGCATATTTAGTAAATAGCAGTAAAAATAGGCAACAGAACCCTTTCCCTAGACTCACGTTTATGACCGAATGCTTCCACCTTAGGAGAAAGGGAATGAATGAGAATAAGGTTAGAAAACTTACTGTTCTCGCATCGCGAATGTTCTGAATGATGGTTCAACCCTTTGCATAAAGGGCGCATCTTAGCGGCCACTTTACCAAAGCCACGAAAATTGGCCAATTGGCAAATGCTCAAAAAGCTTAACTGTAAATGCACACTACAGGAACAGAGTTAACTTAGGGAAGAATTCAAAACAGGTGAAAAGGTAGTAACCCAAAGACAACTTAAATTTCAAATCACCCTTTGCTTAGCTAAAGTTCAATGTTGAATTACACCATCACAACTGTATCGTCTGTCCTACGAACTAACCCAAGGGGGCGTAGTTCTCGTAATGAAATGAAAGGCTGTGACAATTCTACACTAAAACTGGAATTCAAGAGGCGTCAACATAATAGTCTTTCTTCTTTTACTTTTCAGTGCTCCGAAAAGGTCCAACTACGTCAATCTTGGCCGTATTTATTGCATTGATTATGAAAGCGGTTTCAAGAGCCTATGAATGGCACATGGAGGAAAGGAGTGGACCGCTGAAGGGCCGGGGAAGGATTAAAACGCATTTTAGGATGAATTGCAAACCTATCCACATTTTCAGACTCATAATTAGTAAAACCAGCAACATTTCGAGATGAAGAGCAATTGTCGTGATAAACGGGACTTGTCGGCAGTTAAGTTCTTGTAAATATAACTACAAAACAAAATAAGGCTCATGAGCATAAAACCAGCAGTAATTCCGAATGAAAGGTAAAAGCCGTAAATTAGAGGCCGACCCATATGCAAGAGTGGGGTAGTTTGTTATTTAAGGATATGCGTAATTGCATAACTGCCAAACCTAGCCAATAAGTCCCACTAGGCCCTAACGGTCTTCGCGACTGCGTAGATACACCCAAGGATGCACTATTTGCTCAAACACGTTCAAAAGAATGTGGCTCTCTAAAACAGTTCTTTGGAGTCAATAGCGAAAAACACAGCTCAAGTTTCGTGATGGGAATGATACAACAATGTATTGGGATCACTACTGGTATCAACTGATTGACTAAATGCATTTATCAAGATTTGAATCGATTGCCAAGGGTGAAGTGGAGCAACGACGTTGGGGCCGACCTTGCCCTCAACCACGGACACAACTTCTAACCTTTTTACAGATTGTGAGGTGCTACAAAACTGAAATGAACCAATTAATCAAAGAGAAATGAAGTTTCAGGCATTCACTCTTTTTATTACACTAAACATGGGTCTGCAAAGTCTAACGGACTCAAAAAACCACTGTCAAATCACATAGCATTAGCTGCCCCGGCGACTACATCAGTACGAACTACGAAATCCGACTAGCCGTACCCTTTTCGAATTACCCAAAAACGGTACACATAATGACACTAGCCTCAGTTCAAATATGCCCTACAAAAAAGGCCGACTCTGCCTGCCACACGGTGAACGATGCTTTCAGCCAGATTTCCTAGGATAGATGGAACCAAGATGCTTTCGAATTACCAATAGTAACTCTTTTGCCGGGAAGAATAGACATGACAATTAGGCAGACAAGTCGGATTGACCGCGTCGCAATCACCCATAGCGGGCCAGTGAGCAAAGTAGGAGCTACTAAAATTAGCTGAATGAGTCATGGGGACGGCCCGTGCCCTTCGGGCGAAAGACACACTGCACCAGTGACCAAAAAAGTGGACGAGCGCGTATACACGCGAGTCTTGATGACTCACAATGGGGGAGAGGACAACCTGCATTCGCATTTCCCTCTCACAGAAGAAATGGCAGCAGGCTGCCAAGGGAATAAAGTTGACTCCTGTTGACGCCCTGTTAAGCGAGCAACAAATGAACTCACAAAGTTTAGCGAGAGTACAGATAGAATTCAACATCCTGAGTTATGAAGGCCAATTGAACAAAACTTTCAAGGTTAATTGAGCTAAGAAAACAGCTTTGGGACCCTTCGCCAATCTGGCTTGGATGGGAAAACAGCACTTTCAATCAACTAACTATTGAGCATTACCTTAAATAATGTGTTGTCTAAGCAAAACCTACATCACCTCTCACCAGACCCAGCTGGAGTAGTACTGTCGGTTTCGTTTTTCCAGGAAAACTTATGTCGAAGAGGCTGCATTGAAGAATAAACAAGCGTATGACAAGTTAACCAATTAGAGCCGAAGGTTTATTGAAGCGCCTGAAGCCTTTATTTGAAGTTATGGGAAGCTGTTTTAACATATCCAAGTCTTTGTTGTCTGATAAAATGGCCACAAATTTACACATCTAGTGAGTCTGGCACGAGGAAAGGAATGGTATTGTAGAAGAAGGGAACTACCACTCGAGGCAGTTTGAGTTACATTAGAACAACCGAGTTTTTGGCACCAAAACGCATTTTCCATCAGAATTCCGTCAAGTTTGGCTCCAATAAGATCGGATCTAGTCGTAAAAATTATGCGACCAGAGATAAGTAAGCTTCGTTCCAGTAGTAAAAGTTTGAAATGGTTTCACATCAAAGATCCAATATAATAGAAATGGACAGCTACAGGCCTCCAAGGGCACTCAAAGGAAATAAAAATAAATGTAGAAGAATCCAAACGAATTAAATAGATTCTCAGGGTTATGGTGGCTTAAATAATGACATAGCGCAAAAAAACGAGTGAAAATCAGTTGCTCTGTATCTCCTGAAGATAATGGACAGCCACCTTTCAGTCAATTAAGCCCCATGATCTAATCCCTTCCGATTCGGCTCAACCAGATTAGAATCGACATGCTGCTCGTGCAGACGCATCCATGAGTGCTTAAGTAAAGCGCCAGTTCTGCGAATTAATTGTGCTCAGCTGACAGTACAAAAAGGCATCCAAGTCCACTTTTCAGACCATATAGCTATGAGTAATTATCTACTCAATGCAATGCGGCTGATCTTAACTCATCAAAAACGTCAAACTAACCAAGAGCTAAAACATCGACCAATAATCGTAGCGGGCAATGACCAGATTAACGATATTAGAAAACTGAGAAAACGAAGCTACCTTTTGCCTCGGGGACGTAACCAAAGAATCGAACCACTGTCCAAGTAGGCAGTATGGGAACCCAAAATAGCTCAAACCAAAGCACAGCTACACGCTATGCAAGTACCAGGGACTCGACTTTGCAAAACTTAAAATGACAACGGCTTTCAGTGAAAAGCACCTATGCAAACCTGGAAAATCAAATGCAGATTGCGCATCATGCAGAAACAGAATGGCGATAGCTCCCGTCAGCGAAGTTGTATAGTTCAGGGGAGCAAACTGCGAACATCCTGTTTGAGATTTGTCCTCCATAATCACAGCTATCCAGGAGGAGTGTTGCACACGCGCAGGGGTAGACAGAATACAATCACCATCGAGGCTTTTGTTTTCACTTCGCACGGAATGCCATTTGAGACGGACAAGGTCACCTTGGTAAACCCTGCGATATTCGAAAGCTCCACCGTCAACGTTAGGTAACCCACCCACACAATAGTTGGCAACCTAAAAGGCAACGATACCGTTCAACACACCAGAACTATTGAAGGCCCAGGCACAGCCCAGCTTACACTTAGATTAAATATTGATGTCGATAACTTTGTCGTCGAATTAGTGAAAGATGTGGCTATATGAAACCGAGAGTAGCGGACACATTCACCGCCAATAAATGCGGACAGAAGCCATGGTAAAATCCATAACAGTAAATGCGTCATCAATGTCTCATTAAACAGAAACCAGACAGGATATGTTGGAGCAACGAAGTTGGTCGGCCCGCGGTTGGTAGACCTCTAAACCAATACAGCTGCTGCCCAATCAGAATACCAGCTCCCTAACCTTCGATGACGCTTAAAACAAGCAGGCAAAATATGATGGCAAATTTGCACTCGAATTAACCACTCAGTCATTTTAGGTCTATTGCATCTGGAAATACAAACGTAAAGTAGAATATTGCATTGTTAAAATTACCTTTCCTAAAGTATACCATGTAATTAATAAGCAACTAAATTTGGGGTTCGGTACGAAAATTTTAAAGCATTTTAAGATTTGGTTGATTTAACAGGATAACAATTAATACTTTGTTACTTCAGTTACATGCCTTTTCGTTTTTCGCGTGAAAAATTCGAGGTGCTGAGTAGTGAAACGACAGTTCTCTAGACGCTTTTTAACTTCACAAGTTATAGAGTCTCGAGAGTTTGTGCAATCATATTGAATTTTATGGTCCTTTATGTAGCTTCTCGTTCCTTCTGTAAGTTTGCGACGAATTGCACACACACTTACCGATTATCACGACTTCGAGGTTGACGTTTTCGCCCATAGACTTGAGAGGGTTAGGTCGGGATATGGGTCGGTAAGGTACCTACAATGGTACTGATGGCTATAGCGTCCCGAGACTTCCTTGAAGGTAAGAGAAGGCATAGCACTAGGGCAGAATACATACTCTGGAAACGGAGGGCTTGGGGGCTGTTGGCACGGCTAGCACAATACGGCCACCCAAGTGACCGAAACCGGCGGTTCGAACAAACAAAGTATTACAATGGCGGACCATCGCATTTGCCTAAAGTAATCACGTTTAGACATCTAATGCAAAAGCGCCGATTCTTACGCACTGGAAACCCTTCAGAGCTCGCTGCCGTTTGCCATCAAACCCCATCACTACAAAGGAATGTAATAGCTTATCCGTTGAAGATACTGGAGTAAACCCCTCATTCCATCAGGAATGGAGTGATAATTGTGCTAACTTGTAAATGATTGTTGGTGTTCTTAACTAACAGGCGCAACAACTTCATCAGATTATATTCCATCTAAGTTTGTAAAAAAGACCCCCCGACCTGACCTTGGGAACTATTTTGTTTTGGATGTTTAAAAAAGTTTCCTGAAAAAGAAAACGCAGAGCCTCAGTAAGTAATTAATCAGAGAATTATGGACGATGTTTGACAGAGTGTTTAAAACCACAAGGAAGTATTAATGGAAGTAAATCGATTTGGTTATGGTGAAACACAAAAAGGAATCTACCATTTACTTTAAAGCATCCACTCTCAAAGGACGGAAAATGCGCTAAGCTTTGCACTTTTTACAACACGAAATTTTTAAGCTGCTGGCCGGTTGCTTAGAGCCGATACTTCCCTGAAGGCAATGGCGTCATAATACTCGGGCAGAATGCATATGTTCAACACACGAAAAGGATTGGGGCTTCTGGCATGGCTCAGGGACCACCTCATCCAGCAAAGGTACAATGGCCAGTTCACAAAGCGGCCCTTTGCTAAAAACGAAATTTAAACAAATCACAAATGAATTGCACAGCCCTCTTTTCTTTTGCACGTAGTCCCCAGCGATCTCCTTGATCACCCGCCAGCATTAGCAGTCACTAAGTAATCAGCTCTGAAAGAAAGCACCCATCATTAAATACCTGGCCGCAACGTCACCGATCTCTCCCGACAAATCAACTAGATTTGGAGTTCTGTTCGATTTTTGGGTCTGATTTATGGCCGGGGACTTCTCCTGGCCATCATGCGTGCCCATAGCTAAACTTTGTAATGAAAGGGAAGTACAGGATATAATTCAGTTCATTGAAACAAGATTTTGTGCCAATCCCTCATTGATCCGTTCTCCTCACTTCAGAACTGCCAAGTTGCATCGACATGGGTTTTATCTAGCTAGTTGAGAAGTGGAGGAGGTATCACCGGTTCCCTTTATCGACACCTTCATGTAGGTTCGTTGTTAGTAGTTTCTTGTAGTTTTAGTCTTTCCATTACGGGTCGTTACTGAATGTCCCATTCGTAGCATTTGCACTAAGGTTTGTCATCCAAGAGTAGAAATCAGGATAGATGTTCTTTGAGAATGTGTTTACTATCTCCTGCCACTAATGTAGCGCCCTGAGACTTCACATAGGATGAAAGTACTGGCATGGCCATTAGTCAGCCCATCCGGCGAGGGCACAATGCTCAGGGTGCGAAATGGCTCTGTTCCGAAAACGACAATTAAACAAACAAACGCATTATACCAATGTAGAAGGTAGTTTAGGAATGAACTTATACCATGCATACGGTAGGGATTTGATTACACAAACTTACTACACTTCCTGCATTCTAAAGGGAAAGAATATTTACATTTTCAATATTTTCAGCTAATAAGTTTAGTAACCAATTTGCCGAATAATGATTGGGACTTACGCTAGGTTTTGTGGAACTTATGTGCCCCAGAGATACGCCGATGCGATAATTTAGAGAAAAATTGAATTAGCCCTGAGGACGGACATCTGTCGATGCTTCTCATTAGTCAGACGGAAATCGATTTTTTCAAACATGCGTCGATCGATTAAGCGCGCAATCGTATCAGCGAGTCAGTCTTCCGTTGAGTTTGGCTTGGAATTAATACGCTAGCAGCCGCAGTGTCTGGCTGGTTTTACTCATTTTTTTGAGAGCAGGATAACTTAATTTATAAACGCTCAAATTGTCGACTTGGTTCGCTGTTTTCAACACTTCACTAATCTCACTGTGACACCACACTCGTCGTTTGTCAAAACCGTTGCTGAATGGTTTCTGCGAAATTACCAGCAGCGTGTAGACCCCCTTCGGATTGATAATGTCTACGGAAAATTTTGTAGATAAAGGTGAAATTTGGAGTCTTAGCACAAATCCACTAATCTCTCCAACAGGTGTTCCGGTAGCTGGTCAGAATCAGAGAGCGTCTGGGGACATAGGTGATGAACAGCGTTCCACTGAGAAAAACACAATCACATCGATACTGGACTCTTTTGAAGCCTCCTCCACCAGTGCCATCACCAATATGATAAATGAAAACACTCACCACCATGTGGATGGAGCATCCCCCGAACGGTCCGTTGAAATCAGAGGAGTAAACGATATGTGCGACTCCGCTTTGAAATCCTGCAAGGATCCCCCAACCACCTCAGAATCAAATAATGCCGCCTCTTCCAGTCTCGTGGGTAGCAATTTCTTGCTTAAAGTCCACCCTACTGACCACCAGAAGGATGCTCAGGAAAAGTCGGTGGCAGAATCCACCTACTCCACTTCAATCTCACCTTGCTCCGATTCAACCGAAAAAGCTATTCTGAATTCTCCAGAACCTCTGGGAGCTGAACTACTCTCCAAAACTTGCCCCACTTCCCAACATTCTGGAATCGCCAAATCTCAGACCTGTGGTCGAATATACATCCCCGACCCCAAGCTTCAAAACTTCAAGTCAACCAGTTCTACCAGCCTTCCACACAAACAGGGGCATATTACTCCTCCAAGCAAGTTTCAGCAGCAACAACCACAACAGGAGAGCCGGGTTAAGATAAGCAGAGATCGTAGGGTAGAAGGGTCTGGTAATTACATTCCACAGCCCTCTGAGTTGCCATATCTACCACCAGAATCTAACTATAAGACTGTCATTCCGGCACAGCAGACAGTAACATCCAGTAACATCGCTCCTCAATCGACAAGAAACCTCACTGGAAGCATCCACAGCAATAATTACTTTTTCGCCTCATCTAGTCCTACAAATATGGCATCGTCGAATGGGAATGTCCCAGTTGGATCAGTGGATAACTGCAGTATGAACGTACAGCTGTGTGAACCAGTGAACAAGACCAATCTGATCGTTAACTACCTTCCACCTTACATGTCCCAGGATGAGGTGAAGGCCCTATTCTCTAGCATTGGTGAAGTTGAATCTTGCAAGTTGGTACGAGAAAAGACTTCAGGTGAAAGTTTAGGTTACGCCTTCGTCAAATTTGTTCGCGCTACCGACGCAGACAAGGCTATTCGTACGCTGAATGGGCTGCGACTCCAGAATAAGACTATAAAGGTCTCTATCGCCCGTCCTAGCTCGGAGTCAATAAAGGGTGCCAACCTCTACATCTGTGGTTTGCCGCGCAAGATGACTCAAAGCGAGCTAGAGGACCTCTTCTCGCATTGCGGCAAAATCATTACGGCACGCATTCTTTACGACAACAAAACGGGCCTCTCTCGTGGTGTTGCATTCATCCGGTTCGACCAGCGCCATGAAGCTGAGCAGGCTATCCGACGACTAAACGGCTACCAGCCGCCCACTGATCACCCTAACGCCCCTCCCAATGAGCCAATCACTGTGAAATTCGCAAATTCGCCCAATTCCATTCGTCACGACAGCCTCAGCTTGGCTTTGCTGAAACAGGCAGCCCAATTGCAATCGGTAGCGGCCTCAGTTGTTACTCCCCCTACACGATCAGCCGCATCGGCTGCTGCCAACGCTGTCGCAGCTGCCGGGTTGCTTAGTCCTCTTCAACAGTTCGCCTCCATTTCCAACCGCCTAAAGTATTCCTCCGCATTAGCCGGTGGTGCTAGTAGCCAGGGTCCCAATCCGGCTGATTTGTTGCCCGCTGTGGCAAGTGCTGCAGCTGTTGTGAACCCACTACTGGCTCCTGCAGTTGCTGCAAGTTCAGGAGCCCTCACAGCCACAGGATGGTGTATTTTTGTCTATAATCTTGCACCCGAAACCGAGGAGTCGAATCTGTGGCAGCTCTTCGGTCCATTTGGAGCCGTGCAAACGGTGAAGATCATTCGAGATCCGAGCACAAACAAATGCAAGGGTTTTGGATTCGTGACGATGAGCAACTACGAGGAGGCTTTGTTGGCCATTCATTCCTTGAATGGCTTTGCGCTGGGCAATAGGGTTCTGCAGGTCTCCTTCAAGACAACACCAAATCCACGTCTTCGACCACCAACACACACACCGCCACCGAACACACTCAGCCCTACAATGCAACTGAACCAGTCGGGTGGGAAAATGAACGACTCTATCCAGTCGACTGAAGTCGACACACCACTGAAGGCGCAGCAACTGCTAAGCGAATCTTCTAACCCTACCGCTGTTGGAAACGCAATGCTTGTCCAAAATGGGGTAAAATATTCTCCCCAAATGGGGCGCCGTTCGGCTAGCATTTCTTCAGCTGCAGATTGTTCCAGTCCGGCGGAAAGCCGTTCAATCTTCAGTCAGCTTAATTCTGTTACGAAATCGGAGGCGAAAAGCGACTCAACTGCGGGAAACGAGATTAAGACCTTTTGTAACGCCTTTTCAGCTGAAGTCAATAATTTCAACTCGCCTCTAGGAAGTGACTCTTTGAGACTGCTTGCGGACACGGAAGCAGTACCAAATGAGTCGAGCAACAAGGGCTGCACGTCGGGCTTTCATGATTAAAGCAAAAGCAAAACGCCAAGAGAGAAGTCGTTGTGAGAAAATCTTTTCTCTCAAAATTTACGTGTATTTTGTGCACTCATTATTATTATTATTAGATAAAGTCATATTATTTGAAGTAGAAGCAGAGAGTGAAAACACACAACACTTCTAAAGGAAAAGTGATGTTCATTTGTGCTTATTTCGGTTAGCAATAGTTTTGGGTGCCAATTTTATCACCCTACATCATTAAGTTTTACCGCTCCACTTATAATAGTTTGGGAGTTATGTCCCCCCAGAAACTTTATGTAGGTTATAAATGCATGCTTCCATTCCTTGTCATACCTCTACCTGCTTCCTAAGTCGGTATTCCTATCCTGATTGCGCATCCTGTGCAACTCTCCCTCCGTTACCACATGCATACTCTTAAAAACTATTTGCGTTCGTTTGGGGTGCTCACGAGACACTCAAAAATGGCTTAAAAGGACCACAAAAATTCCTACTTGCTGCAAGAGAGGAGTGAATAATGTCGCTTTATGGACGTCAATGAGGTCTGGAGAACAAAGGGTTTCGCATTGTACCCCACCTTTACCAAAATTTGTGCTTCTTTGCCACTTATCCCTATTATTCTTCTTGTGCTTCTTTTAAGTAACTTCTTTTCAAATGTACTTACATTTCGCCATTCATATGTTTTCCCTTCTCCATGTATACTGTACGTTAGCTCTCTCGTCTTATCTACATGATCCCAGTTATTTTGTGTCCCCCACCGTAACCATCAGTTATGAATAGCTGATAATTATACGTCAGTAAATACTTTGCCAGCTTATAATTGTACTTTGTCACTCTGCAAAAATGAATTTTGTTGTTCATTTCCCCAATATATGTTTGCTTACCACCTTACAGGAAATGCTCTTGATCCAGGGCTTCATATTCAAACAAAGACGCCACTTCAGCATGACTACCTCATGTAAACCCAGTTGATCGTAACCAAAAAAATAAATTTGAAAACTGAAAACCATCATACGTAGAGACATTATTGACAGTTTCCCCTTTGTATAAAATTTTGCACTGTGTTTGACTATTTCTTAGCAAGTTAATCCCTGAATTTGCCGGCGCTTCAAGAAAGTGGACTGACGATCCATCAAGTCCCCTAAACAAGACAAAACTTAGTACTGTGTCAATTAGCAGGATGTACATGTAAAAGAAATGTGCCCTTCTGTTCTGTCCTTGACTGCTTTTACTCCTATTCTAAAAAGAAGGGGTGTTTTTATAAACATCAGGTTTCATTTCACTGACTTCTTGAACGGCGAATCAATAGTTCAACAGATTGGCACACATTTACATAGCCTCAAAGCAGAGGTTAGTTCGGATGTTCTGTGGACAGTGTAGCCCTACTACCATTAGGTAAGGGAAGCTCTAGAGACTCCTCTACACAGTCTACAATTGAGCAGTGCGCATGCTTTCCAAGTGGCATGAAAGTAGATGTGCATTCCTCAGTCACTTTATTTCCCCATCAAGAAGTTAGGTAAAAAGAATGGTGTGGCTACAAAACCTATAATCCATTTTTTTGCTTATTCCCTCATCATAACCTGAAATGCCAAATTAACTCTTCAGCTACGCAAGCATATAGTCATATAGAATTTAAACCAAATGTACGCATAAAATTAAGAGAATTATCTAAAATTTTTTGGATTGTTTGCCAGCTAGGATGAAGTAAACTCGATTCTCAATGAAGCACTTTCCATTCTATGTAAAACTACACGTCAACCGCGGTAAGCTGAATGCCCATCAGGACCAGAGAATATGCGAAGATGCCAGTCCCCTATCACTTAGTTTGGTATCGATGTAATCACAGTTAGCAAAGTTCAGATAAAATGTAAAACCTCGCAAAACTTGATAGTCCACTGATTTTTACAATTTTCGAAGCAGTGAGCAACTTACGGGTCACAATATGTGGCTCCAGGTTAGATAGCTTGTAAAAATAGTTTTCGAATATTAAGTCGATGCAAGTCAGTAAATTTTGACTATTCGGAAAAGTGTCCCTTTTTAAGGATTTTGTGTCGCAAAATTTTTATAAATCGTGTCATTTGAGCGCAAATGTCAAGAATGGCAGGGGAAACAGAGCAATAATGAGAATCCGGAAATCGAATACACGGGGAAAGAATGAACATCAGTCCACGTCAGCGGACCTTACGCACAGCCAATCAATGAAAATGGCGTTTGGGAAAAAATTTGATGCCCAAGGAGTCTCAAACTCACATGCACAATGTTTCCTCTCGCAATCATGAGCTGAAATGAACTTTTCTTTGAAACTAGACATCAAATAATTCTTACAGATATAACTGGTAAAATCTCTCCTTGGCAGAAATTTGGAAAGAGAACTTTCAGGCTTCAATGACTTGCTCTAAGTAACAAATCTAAAGCATCAACCACACGCTAATAAACACTCCCCTTGCTCATAAGGATGGACATTTGAAAAGGCGAGAAATTCAAACGAAAGGACTGCCATATAATATCAGTAGCGTTCATCCATCATAAGTAGAGCTTAATCTCAAATGAATTGTGTAAATTTTCAATAAATGCTTCTCTACATCACAAAAAACCACATATGAAATAGAATACGAATGTGTGGCAGATAATTACCAAAGTAATGGTACGTAAGACTACTTCACAACAGTAAGGAGAGTAGCTCCCATTGTAAAGAAATATCGCAGGTGGTAGCGCTTCTTCTTTGACAAGCACCGTTTGCATGTAAAAAGGCAACACCATAGGAGCACATAGAAAGAGAAGAGTGATTGAAGGCACAACCAGAGGTACAACTGCCTACTTGACGATAGCGGGGGCATCGTACTGCTCGTAGGCGAACAGCTCTTTGTGGAAGCGATCATGGTAGAGTGCGATGTAGTCAATTTCTAGGGCAAATGGTCCCGGCAAGCGGTCGGCGAGGGTGAAAGAGATCATGCGCACCCGCGTGGGAGAGATACGTTGCTGCCGGTCCACTACGGTGCCCCGACTAATCAGGTAGAAGGCGGAAAGTGGCAACTTTGAAATGCACCAGTAGGGGCCACCGCGTGTGTATAATGGGAATTGGTGCATGTCGAACCAGAAGACGTCCCATTCCGTCTTCGGGTGGATGTTCAACCGATACGTACGACCATCGCCACGATAGCTAGAGCAAGGTATACGTCATGAGGTGTGACAGGATAGCACACGGCATGAATTTACTAATAAAGTCCCAAAACTGATTTACTCAAGCGGATGATTTGTGCGTTTCGTGCTCCACGATCAGATTACCTAATCAATTTGAACTGGCGCATACCAACATGAGTTTGTGTAAAATTTACATGTAAATGCACACAGAAATGAACATGATTTACAAATTCGCCACATCTTGATTCTGTCGATGAACGTTGTCTGCACACAAACAACATTCACGAATAATGCCATAGGCAACCAGCGCAAAGAGATTGGATGATTTCCAACCTGCGTCTGCTCAATGGATTTTCTTAGCTCAACGCTAGTGAGTATTAATGGGAAGGATTCATTAAATTAAGTGACATAATGGAGGGAGAAAGGAAGACTGACGGGAAGTTTAATAGCAGATACTGCAAGGGCTATTTTTCTGTGAGAAAAACAAGACGCTAGGCAAAAGCATTTCAGAATAGAACTCTGCTTCTAGTTTTGATTAGCTTGGATGGCCGGCCACCCTTCATGCAAGGAAACACACACACACACTAGATGCGCCCCTTAGGTATCGGTATTTCGGACTCCCCACATCTCTTTTCAACAGACATTGAGGCTGCAAACTTCCCTCGATGAATCGTTACTATAATTTCAAATTTGACAAGTGCAAAAAAAAATAAGACAACGACGTCCCTCTTTCATAAAAAATAACTTTTTAGAGAAAAAAAGAGGGTTTTCATAAACTCAGCTAGTTAGATTTCGAAAAAAGCGTGTATTGTGTGACCAATGAAAACGCAAATCCATTTGAGGTGAAAATTGACCACCTGGTCAGGTTGCTAATCGACTCCACAGAGTTCACCTTGTTTGAGACAAGCAGATGTAAAATAAAACGAGTTTTGAATGCGAAACCCAATCTCGCAGCTTCACAAAGTCCCACATTTCTAGACCACGAACAGTAAATCAACCGATGAATACCTGAATTTGGTTAAAGGTTGAAAGTACAACTGAGGAAGATAGTCAAAACATATGTATCTAACTGGCAGGATCAAATGACCACTAAAGACTTCGGCAAGAGTCCTACATGCAGAAAACCTTGTTGTCCGCCTACTAAGGACTAGAGCGTGTACGCATTATTATCTTCAATGACAATCGCCAAAAGTAGCTAGAAGTAAGGGGCATGGCGAAAAGTATATTGCCAGCAGAGCTAGTATTCAGGAGCAGCGGATAAGGCGGTGCTGCAGACTCACCGAATGACAAGGTGGGTGTAGGGATAGAAGTTGTACTCCATGAGGAAGCCGAACTGGGTGTGCTCAGGTGAGCGAAGATGAGCGAAGCCCGAGCGCACGAGGTCACCGCGTTCCGGCACCCGGGTGCTGATGTTGCCGCGAAAGAGGCCATACCCCGCATTGAAGCACTTCTGGGGTGGATCCAATGAAAACAACGTCGAACGCACGTAAGACTCTGGGCTGGCCGGGTCCGGCAGGCGCTGCGGCCTGCAAAAGACAAAAGCCGTTACTGCAGTACTATTCAATGGTATTGATACCGTCGATGTTTGTGGACCGATTTTTTTTTTGCAATTGAAACCTGATTAATGTAATTATGAAAACAATTTAAAAAGAACATTCCAAAAAGTTGAGATCAACAAAGGAGTTGATCCGCGGATGATTCAGATGATAAGAGTGAAAAAAGCGGCCGACTTTGGCAGTGTCACTTTCTTCTAGTACCTAAACTTGTTACCCAATGCAAAGTTTTTGTACTGGTGTGCAATTTGAATGAATCGAGAGTAGCTATAAGGCCACGTGTAAAACAACTCTGTGGAAGGAACACAATCGTTCGTAAGTTGAATAACCTTTCTGGCTGAAATACATGTGCTGCACCAAAAATCAGACACTGGAAGCGAAACATCAAGTTGAACTTAGAAGGGCAACTACAAAAGTACAGGTTCTTTTCCTCTCCCACGATAGCTGGAAGGCATTTAAAAGGACAATAAATCTGATGACTGCTCAAGCCATACAAAATTAGAACAACTGAAATCATTAAAGAAATAGTACCACTAGTTTGATTACTACATACATTAATCCTGCTACGCGCTAGGCAGCATGAGGCGTGTGCTACAACTGTGCCAATTTAAGAAGTCACACCAAGAAGCCAGTTCAAACAGCCCTAATCCTTGAAGCAAAAGTCAACGAATGCCAACTAGGCATTACGAAAGGTTAAGCAAACATGCAGACGAAAGACATCTGACACTTTAAACTAGCTGTAAAAATGAATTAGTACGTTTTGATGATCTATCGATGGAAAGCTATTCACGTGAAGTTAAATTTGTTGAAATCATGTATTGCTGATAATGAGAGTGCCATCAAATTCCATCCTTAAAAGAAAGGCAAGAACGAATGAATTATCTTGAAAAATGAGAACTTTTAAGGGAGCGAACCTCATTGATAGTTAAGTAAAAGTAACTTTTCAACGAATACATAAGGACCGGGGTTCGCCTCAAATTAAAACTTTAAAACTGAAGCTAAAATAAACAGGCTTACAAATTTTGACTAAAGTAACTTTCCTACAAATAACAGCAGCCGAACTGAACACACATCAAAAAGGAGACTAAATACATGGAACTTTTTTAGTAAAACTAGTAAAGCCGAAAAATGAGCCACGTATACATTAGTGAATCTTGGACAACACTTTCAGGGGGTGCTGTCAACAATCTTGGAGATGAAATCAAAATGCCACAGAATGACTTAGAAATATGCAGCACACAAGTAAAAACTGAATTTTTAGTGCTATTTTAACAAGTGATTTATGAAAATAATACAAACCATCGGAACTAGCGTTGGGTTAAGCATTGGAATTGAAAATACGAACCCGAGGTTGAATCCAAAAGCCCAATTCACTGAAACTCAGCCTACATGCCACTGTTGCCTTTATCGAAGAGTAACACAAAAGCCAGTTCTCTTTACTGTCTGAGGGAGTCCACCAGTAATTGTCTGCGAAGACAAATGTGTGCACATTTCCTACGTAGCCGAAAATTAGCACGTATTCAAGTTACAACCCTCGTCCTCAGCTAAGACGATAGTGTGTCCCGTGCGCGCATCAAATTAACCAATCTGTGAAATTAAACGGAAACTTCGACTGTGTAACTGAAGCTGCAGCCAAGTTCCCCGTTGGGGGGAGCACATGTCCACTGTTGTCTTCATTTTTCATCAACCATCTACCATTTACATGCATCCTAATAACACATGGAAGCATGGTTAGTGAAGTGTGTAAAACAGCCCCAAAATATAGTAGTGAAAGGTACATTATTTGAAAATTACATAAGACTATTTGCATTTCGATTCTCAGTCGAGTGCTGGAAGCCCCGTGAGGGCAAAGGAAATAAAGTCAGCCACAGCCAGCAAACGATGATGCATTCTGGGATGCCGAGAGTAAAACGAAAAAGGGAACAAATAAGAAACTTTGACTTTTGGACTGAATCATGAAAGAAAAGATAATTAAAATGGCTCTTGCGAAACCAATAGTAAAAAAAAATTAGTGATGCATGTAAAATGGAATGGCTAAGTATTAGGCATCTTGTGAATGGAGAGCCTGAAGGAACTAACACACAAGATGAATTCTCGGCTAACCAAAAAACTTATGAAACCCTTTATAAACAGGAAAAAATTATAACATGTAAGTTTAAGTATATTTACATCCGTCGAGCCCCTTTCGACACCGTTCAAAAATAAAACGGTTTAGATAAATAACCTTTGGCACACAGTTGACGCAATACCTTTTGCAACTCCCCAGCTTACCAAACAGACAAAAATTCCTTTCATTGACAATTTAAAGAGGACAACTACCTAACGAGTTGACCAGCAATTAAACCAGGAAACGAACAAGCATAGGGAAAACTCAAAAGACAGTATTCTTGCCATGAGTGAAAAAAAGCCAAAAAGTTTGATTTTCAATGAAATACCTTGAACGAATTCGTAAGAACTTCAATTAAAACACATAAATAAAACACTGCATGGGAAAAAAATGAGCGCACAAATACGAAACACTTCTGTGAGGATGAATCACAGAGGAAAATATCATCAGAAGGAGTGATTCCACTAGAACACTACTGGATTAATCATCTGAACATCACGGTGCAAAAAGTACATTGGCGTTTTTTGAATTACATCAAGTATGAATTCGCCTTAACTGAAAGACAAAGGCCAGATCCATAGATCACAAGAAGCCAATTTAACAAACGAAACATCGAAAACCCCGAAAGTAAAGTGACAATGGCATGATAAAAAATCTCAGCAAAAGCGTAGTCTGGTAAATCAGCCAAGTAGTATAGCAAGTCATGTACCTTTGATCAAAAAAAAGAAATCTAGGAACTCCATCCAAAAACGGTGTTTCAGCAACAGAAGAAGACAAAAAAGCCCAAAGTTCTACTCAACAGCTGTAAGAATAATTTCTCATTTATTCACTTTAACTACTTACTACATCTGAGCGTCACCCCTTCGCTCCATTCCATCAAACTTAATAGCAATACATTTTCTCATTTTAATGATTTAGGTTTGCTCCGATAGCCCCTCACCCTAAGCATAAATCGTCAACAGCTTGCATTCTTCAAAGCAATGCAACATATAGTGCCCATTTACTCTTATTTCTAGACAAGACATATAAATAAGTGAATAAAAACGGCACTTGAAAATTTCGGTCGATGTAGGTGTTCTGGGATGGCTTATGAGGTCGAGTCACATAGAAGACCTTTGGAGGTTTTAAATGGACTAGAACAACAAATTTACTTTACTAATAGTTGCCTATATAATACAATGGACGCTGCTTCCAGATTACGAGATCTAAAGTTCCATTCCTAAAGTTTGGAGGCACTTTTCAATTGCCTATCGCAAAGTGGTATTCGTACTAAAAATAACTATTCTGCCAGAAACGAATGGATTAACTCTGACCATTACAAATCCACGTAGACAAGCCGGGTGGCAAAAAGGTTAATATCCATCTCGCAGTAATACGATGGGGTCAACCGTTTATTACATCCCTTCTAGTCGATTGAACATACGTCAAAAACGAGCAAGCACTTTAACAAAGGCATTGGAAAAAAAGAAGGCAGAGATGGAACATCCAATTTATGAGCCCTGAAGAGAATACCACAAGCCGATGAAGAATTTTACACACGATTAAAATCCGAGCATCCATGTGCGAGACAAACCAAAGACGGTGACCTTTTGTCCAGAAAATCCGTCAGATGGAAAACAGGAATTATGTAAAACGCCGTACCACACCTTCCAAATCTAACATTCGCTCAGGAGACCCGTTATTGGTAAAAAGGGAAACAGAATAAAATGTCAAATATAACAATTGAGTCCGACATTCACCGTCATCGTCACTAAATCAAAACAATACCTGAATTAGTTGTCGCCAAATAATTGTGACGAGCAGCCCTTAAATGACAGATAGCGAAGCGGGTACTGAGCGACCGCTTGCAGAATGGAAACCAGTTCCATCAAGTAGACCACCAAATGAAAAACAGGAAGGCATTGAATGCTGCTCCCTTTTGTCCACAAAATAACTGGAATCAAATACTCCTGATAAGTTTGAGCTAAAAAGCACAACAGTTTCTTCCCTTAACTCTCAGCCCATCCATCACCGCCATTATTTATTCTGTTGAAGTACCTAATTCTCATGAAATAATCCATTTAACAATAATGAGAAACAAGTGCCTTCAAAAGTAGTTTGACAGGGTCTCAGAGTAAGAGGGAGCGGAAAAAGGGCATTCTTAAAAATCCAATCAGCACAGAAGAATAATTGCCGGACGAAATAGAAACCAGTGGGTAAGACGGTGACCGTCAGCAGTAGAGAATGCATTAAGAGTAATTCGATCGCACCTGTCGGCGGAATATGTAATGGAGAAGGGATGATCATCCTTTTCATTAGGGTTAAGGGGATTCTGGGCGTCGCGGAAGGCCATCGGAGCAACAAAGTCGGTGGCCTCGTAGTCGGGAGCGGTAGAACCGAGAGCGCCGCGAGGCGAACGCACAAACTCCGCAGTGGAGTAGCCCTCATCGAAGTCGGCATCGGTGAAGACCCTCCACTGCTTGAAGTCGGATTCGGTGAGTTGGGGAAACCGCACGAGGTAGCGCGTCTGACCATGAACGTTAGGCTAGCGAAGAAGGAAGAAGCAGAAAGAGCATGTGCACACATTGCTTTGACGAGCAGGACACAAAATAAAAAAATCATCAGTTTAGATTCATGGAAAGCAACAATCGTTGAACCGTCCCAAAGTGATGAAGAGCGAATTCTCGTACAAAACGCAGCGCACCAACCGCTTTTGCGCAAGCCTCAGTCTAAAAAATTCTCAGCTAAACAACAGTGAGGTGAGGTCGGCAAAGCTCTCAAGCACAACACAAGCGTACGATGGGAAATGAGGCTAAGTTCAGGTACCACCAATGCAGTAAAAACTTCAAAGGCTTTTAACCAATCATTGCTTCCCCGAATTACAGCTTCCGATTGGAATTCGAAGGGTACAATCAGCTATATAACTAAATAATTGAGAATGCGTTAAAATTATGCCTTAAAAATATCAACAGGGTTTTATTAAAACGGTGATACTCTTGATATACTTATCAATTTCCATTAGAACACCAGTAATTTCAAAAATTAAGAATTTATTCAAAGAATCGGCCTAGATAATAAAGGCTTAAGTTTGACCAAATACTGGGTTAAAAGGGATTTAAGTGGAAACCCTTGATCCTGTTCCTCCACTGCTAATGTTTGCTGTTTAAATAAAACTGCCGTGACAGTATGAAGCTTGGCAACTAAGCCACGATAGCCACAAGAATGGAGGCGTTAATTTCCCTCCATTCCTCACTTAAAAGGCCGAAAACATTCAAAGCAATAGCAGTTGCCTTCGCCGCAGTGACTGACCAAAGACGCTACGACTTGCCGCTTGAAACGACACATAAAACAAGAAGACTAATTTGCAGCAGAATAGACTGACCAAAACTATTTGCCGAATCGAATATTAATAGGCTTGGAAATTAAAAAAAAGTCTGCTTCAAATAGAATTGGTAAATCAGATGCATACAAAGCCATACGTGAAGATGGTGTGAATACTTCGGAAAAAGGCAAAGCCTCCTAGGCGAAGAGAAAATGTCTTGCAAAAAAGCGGTTACATGACAGTATTCGCAACGTACATCAACCAGATCCCCTGGAAATAACAAATAAATAGCCGGCAAAGTACCTACTTATATTTGAAAATATTTTCCACAGAAATCAAAACACTCGGAGCCTTTTCATATACCCTGACTGGAAAATTCTCGAAACAATGGCTTTGTCAGGACCTCAAACTCTTAGGAAAACCACACAAATAAGTAGCAGAAAATCCAAGTTACGGAAGAGAAACCAATGTACAAGAATGAAATTGATGTGCTAAATGATAGAAAATGAAGAAAATAATTAACTCAACGTCGTAACAATTCCAAAGGGAATTCTCACTAATAAATGCAATTTTACAGATAACTCAATTCCATCCGAAAGTCACTAATCATAAAAATAATTTTGTAGCCGATAGGGATGAACAATAACAGTTGAAAATATGAAAACGTGGGTAGATTCTAGTTGAATTTGAAAATTTAGAATTTTGCAGATGCTAGAGCGTGCGTTAAATTCACTTAGCAGACATCGACGTCTGAAACAAAAGATATAAGGCGAAATGGATAACTACTACATTATTGCGAATCTACGTAAACGTAAGGTGAGATATAAATACCTCATAAAAATATACAAATAACTTGACTATGAATTTCTCATCAAAAATTCATATTTTAATTAACATGTAGACTCTACTTCAAGGTATTACCCTTTTCTCTTAAAACAGATCGCGACATGATACCCGAGGACACTTTCAAGATGCCAGTGAAGAGACCTCCAGAAGAAAGCGTCACAGACACCATATCATACAAAGCTCTTATTAAAGCGCCTTCAAAACAGGCTCTGGGAAGCAAAGCAACAAAACTTAAGTTGGTTAATCGTCCACTACTTTTGAAACGAATTCCAAAAATTTCTCAAAGACTGTTAAAGTGGGCAAGCATAGACAGCCAAACACAATTTGGGTACATTTTATTCACATTAGAAACAGTGATTCACACTGATGTCGCGTCGCTTAAACTGTTACTGTGAACTCACATCGAAACCGGCTTTGTGGCGTCGGAGACGCCGTTTAAGTGTGGCCACTTCCTCCTGCCAGGGCTTCAGGCGGATCCACCATCGAATAAGATCTTCAAACCTATTTTCACGTTTGCGTCCACCTGCACGATTCGCTTTAGTGAAGCTATGTCGATGAGGCTGACAAGCGGAGGGCAAACTTCGTAACACAACACATCTGCTGATTGCGACTCGAAACATTCTAAAAAGCCGTGAAGTGCAATTATAAAATCAAATCGCACAGAATTGAGCAGTTGGCGCAGATAAGTCAGCTTCAGTAGCCCTACTCAGAATGGTAGAGCCACGAATTGGAACAAAAAAACAATTGAATATCCAGAAGTAATTCCATTCCCATTTGATTTAAGTATTATTCGTTTATGATAGTAAGCATTCATGACCCCATTTCATCGGAAAGTTGATTACGAACAGCGAACTGCAATACCAAGCATGAAGCTACTAAATTTGGCCCAATCCGCCTTGAATATTAAAAAGACCGAAATAACCTCACAGTAGCCAAAACTGCGGAACAAAACAATCCCGCGAGTGAGTTTGATTCAGCAGCCAGACAATTTCGAATCGTATCCCAGCATAGTATTTTCAGAAGCTTAGAATCGTGATGTAGAATAAATGAAAAGCAACACCAATAATTTCCTAACATAAAGGGTCTACTGACATCTACTAAAGGGTAGCTAAAAGAGATTGCTATTGTAACAATGGAGCGAGTATGGCGCTTGCTTTAACACATGTCTGGATGATAAATGTGTACAATTGATTCACTCCAGTACAGAGGAAAGGCCTATGTGACAGTGGAACAACTGATAATAAACTAGGCCAGTTCGCAGTTGCCACCTCTTGAATTAGTTTTACGTTTTTTGCTAAACAAAAAATTGCAATGGAAAAACGTTGAAATAGTGTGCCCAATGCGTACAATTCATTATAATTGTCTAAGTTAGATTTGGCAGGGTTTTGATGTAACCGAATGTTCAGCAATTTCCCCCGCTGTAAAAATGATCATATATCCTCCATTTGCGAAAAGCAGTTACCAGAGAAAACAATCGTATAAAAGAAATGTTTCAAAAGAGCATTAAAAAAGTATTCATGGGTGTGTACATCTCAACTGACACACTCAAGTACTGAGGAATTGGAGGTGGTGTAAACGACGGATTCTGAAAACAGGGTGGCACTAGGAAAATGGTAGAAAATGTAAGCAAATTGATGTGGAAATTTTATCAATTGAGACAAATAGGAAAGCAATTGACAGAATGAACTTGATCGGATCACAATGAGGAAAAGAAGGGAAACATGAGTATTGGTATTGGTACCAATAGCTACGCAGGATCGAGGCAAATGCCAAGATGCCCCAAGTAGACTGCAAATGAGTGCGTACGCGGGCGCCCGATGATAACCTACACGCTATGGCTTACGTATGCGCAAAGCTGCGCTGCTGAAGGGTCTAACAGGCGTCACTACCGCTTCCTGACAGAGGATTGAAACGCATCTAAGCATCAGACTTACTCCCTATTTGATGACCCACTATATTTCAGAGGAGTGGTATCAGGAGTTTCGTTTTAAGTCAAGCGTCAGGTTACAATACGCAAAAGTAAATTAGAAATCAAACTATCACAAACTTTCCCTCTTACATGGTAGGAGAGAAAGTACACAAAAACGACACAGATTTGGTGTGGTAAAATATTTTATGGCCAAAGACCAAATGAAGCATGCGCCTTGATTTACGCACCCCAAATTGTCAGAAGCAGTGGGTAAAAAGCCAATTCGCCGGATTACCTGCGTTTCACTGCGTAATAGTATGGAGCCACGAAAAAACCTCTGTGAATAACCGAAATGAATTTTTACACAGACGGAAGATGGGCACCTACACCGGTATACTGTGTTACAAATGCTTTACCTTCAAGAACAAGAGGTAGTTGTAAAACCACAAATTTTCTTCACAGACGCAGTGCCTGTAGAATTCACTTGCAAGCAATTCGAATTTCTAGACGCGTGACCGAAAGGCAAAATGTGGGTGGTAGACTGATCATTCTTAATCCGCATTAACAAGCATGCATTTGCGCCAAAAAAAATGCAATTTGAGGAGTAACAAATGGGACATTGACGAACTACTTTTGATACACCAAGAAAGGTTTACGACTAGTAAATGGAGAAATAATGCCATTGCAAGAAAATAACTATCTGGAAGGACGCATTTAGAGGTCTACAAGAGCAGGGCCAACGTAACAATTCATATTACTAGTAGAAATAGATAGTTAACAGGATGGCAGACAGGAGAGGAGTGTATGATAAGTGCGTTTATCCCACGAAGCTTAAATGATGGGGAAAATAGTTTCTATTTAGTGAAAAAGACATCTGTGAGAAGTGATAAATTGGCAGACATTGTCCACAAAGTGAACAGGGGTGCTGGATTGATCTGAAAAACAAATGTAGCAAAAATTTAGTCTGCCAATTACAGTTAAAACGCAGTTGCCAGTCTGCTAAATCAAGAAAATAGAAATTTAACAGAAAAATTACAAATGCTTTTTGTCGAGACAAGGCTACCTTAACTGTCAACAGAAGGTTCTCCTAAATTATAACGTTAAACCCGTTTGAATGCTGCCGCGGTTATGCTCAAATGTAAGACTTTCGAAGAGATAAAAAAACCAAAAAGCAGATCATCTAAATGGAGATAAGTGTCAATAATTAGATTTCAAATGACTGCGGATTCGCAAATATTACTTGAAACTGTGTAAGCTCAACATAAGCAAATCTACCAGGAACCTGAAGCTGCAAAAACGCTTTAAAATGATTTATCCGACGCCTGCATTGTAAATTCCGGACTTCATTTCTGACAGAAAAAATGCTTAAGTATACGATGTTTGGCTCTTACAGAAAAACAATGAAAACCAGAGAAATGCAAGAGACAACCGATGAAGATCGATAGACAGAGCTTATGTGAAATTCTAATCCGAAGCTAAAGTAGGCAGCTATACAAGTAAGTCCAAGCGACTTTTTTCGAGAATACAATAAATAAGTAGACAGCGAGCACTCCGACCAGAAGAGCTACGCTTGAAAACCATAAAAAGTAGCAGGCAAGACCTTTGGTTTTGATAGGGAAAAAAACGAATCAGCAGTTGATCTTTTAAAACCCATTTCACAAAATCGAAGCCGCAACTGGTGCGCATTGAAACATTTGGAAAGAGAAAGTGGGAAGGTAGTGAGATGATTTGCACCATAAACGGGTTCGATCACAATTGCTAGCCGGCTAGCGTACAGGCAAGATTTACTAATGAAGTGGGACAACACTTGCTGTGCGAATTCGGAACCTTAGTTTGCGAGTTATTGTTGGGGTAGGTTGATTCGTTATTCGTGGTTCTGTATGGCATCGAAAAGACACAAAGATGTTAGGCACACGGCGGCACAATCACACACGCGCATAGCACAAACATTCTCTTTCAACAACTCTACTGTATTTCAAAATATTTAGCGTAGGTAATATCGATTTGCGGGGAAACACTAGAGGGCTGTCTAGGCATGGATGCACGCTCGCTGGGTCACAGGCAGGCAGGTTGAGGCGTGCGCGCAGGTAGGTTCGTGGGTTAAGGAGTAGACCAGCCAGAGGACTATGACATCAAGATGGCTAGACAGAAATGAGGAAAGCTTTTGAGTGGGTAAGATGGAGCATGGAGAAGGTACCGGCATGGTGAATATGGAAATGGAGAAACAGGGTCGAAGGCGAGGCTACGGCGAGAGAGACCAGGTATTGCAATCTCGAGGCCACACAGGCGCAGCAACATGAGAACCCATTGGGGAGCAGGGAGAAAACAAGAGTCGCGGGGTTAGGGTAACGGGCAGAGTACATTTAGAGGGAGGTGAGGGAGGCTTAGGTGTGTACAAAAGCTATCTTCACCAAATGATGACCAAGTGACGGCATCAGCACCACAGGAAGGACTGCATTTTTGGTTTCTGGCTCTAGAGGAAAAAAGGCAGTAAAACACTTGAACTAGTGCAATCAGACAAAACCTATTTATTTTTGCACAAATTAATGAGCATTATTTCTATTTCAAGTCTACAAGCACAATATTTTTGGTGCGTGAAGTGATTTTCATAATATCAGAGGCACACCAGCAATTTTAATGACGTCCACTTGGAAGTAAAACCACCTGCAAAACTACAATGCAATGGGCGACGATGTATGAGAGCATAAACTCTTGCTTTGGCTTCCCATGCCTAGGAACCAGTCTGATCCATCGGACAAAGGCATATGTATGCAACATCCGAGTAATTTGTTCTCCTCAGTAAGGGTAGGTTAGTGCCGACAAGGCTTAGATTTGTGAATGCTAAAAAAAGGTGTGTGGGTTCGAATAGACGCATGTCTACACTCATAATTACAAATACACACGGTGATCGCTGCAGTTAAAAGCACGGCCCATTCATTAATACGTGGCAAAAGTTTTCAAGTGCGAAAATACAAAGCAACTTAAAAAGTTATTTGATAAGAGGTCAAAAATATATGACTTTCTTTAAGACGTATATCAATGTAATGAACTAAAACAATAGGGAAGATGTTTAGAATTAACCTAAAAACATTGTCCACATGAATGCATTTGCTTATGCCGTATCTTCGGAAGCCACGTTAGCGGCATGAAACACAAGAATAGGTGAGGCGTGTGTAAATGGAGGAATTGCTAAAGTTTTGGCATAATCATGCAAAAAGTGAATGCACAAAATATTCTACAGATGATCTGCATCGGCTAGTCCTTACGCTCCAAATAAACTGACTGAATGATATGTACTTTCGAACAATGTAGAATTGTGATGAATAAGTCATGTGGCCCTCAACACCACTATTTGATGAGGTCAACGTCAGACAAAAAAGGGAGTTAAAATCCAGCATTTTAAGGCAAGTTTTACACAAAGATCGTTTTAAAATGAGCAGAAGCGGCATGTCTCCCTGATATGTTATAAAAAAGTTAATGCCCTTTAAGAAAAGCTAAAAGAATATTTTAATAACTTTGCCGATGAGAACCAGCAATTGGTGCACAATATCAAAAACAAAAAAGCGTTGCTACTACTTTGGGGATATTAAAATAGGGAAGCGCATTCAATGTGAAAATTTAAAAGCAGATCACGAGAAAAACGGAGTGATCACGGACCAATCTTCAGCGCAGATACTAATCCATGTGACCTTACTCACAACGTGTTTAGAACGATGTCTGCTTCTAGCAAATCCCCAAACACGAGTTCTACAGAAGAGCTGCTGACAGCACAGTAACCTCTTTAAAATGTTGCTTTACGACAAGCGTAATTATAAAATGTGATCAAAAGCAGACTATGCTCCCTGTAGAAATCGTCCGGCCTTTGGCCCTGCCTCCTTAGAAGAACTGTTCCCTGATACAGCTTACTTTACAGAGAACGCGATATTCAGAAATCCCGATTAGGCCTGCTGACAGGTAGCATTCTCCCTAAGACACGAATTTGTCCTACGACCCTCGGTTTTGTGTCACAGGTGATCGCAATTCGCACAAGAACTCAGTACGATCAAAGTAAAAAAACATATGGGGGGCGTCGTAGGCGGGCTTAAAAAAGGGAGTCCATTTAGCGATTTGATGGTGGTTTTAATGTACGTTTTACGTATTTCCGGACACGCTCATATTCACCTAACCTTCCGTACGATGAAAACAAATCGTCATTCGATAGTGGTACGCTTTACTACGGGAAGCTAGGTTACTTTTAAAGCCCACAGTTGTAGAAAGAGCCATTAATCAAAGATTGCAATCGATGGATGCTGGCCGTACTTGTACTCTCAACTGAAAAAGTCATTAAAATTACCCTAAAATGCATTGGTTCCTTAGTTAAGGGGAAGATTGGCAATGCTTTGACTTGTGGATAGGGATAATTGGTCGATTTCAAATCGAAAAGAAAGTATCGGACAGCGTGCCATGTGTATTGGAAAGTGACTTCAATACATACATGAACACGTCCCGCTGAGGGAATGCAACACGGTGGCAGGGGGCGATGGGACATTGCGGGGGTGTAAGGGTTTTGGTGTTAAAACCTCATGTTCAAAATGCATGTGGTATTGGTTCTGAGATTAAATTTGGGTGATAATTAAAACAGGCTAATCACAAACCCTGCTGAACATGACCAATGCAAGGGAACCATGAGCAACTGCTCGAACAGAGGTACAAAGTGCAGCACAGTAATTGTACCCTAATAGGCCCTTTTTCGTAATCTATAATATGTTACCTGGTAAGAGGGTACTCAGATTTTCAAATCACTACAACCACAGACAGATGAGTGTGAATTTACAATCAGCGAGTATGGGTAATAAATAAAATGGAAAAAGATTAGCCGTTGAGATCGATTAAATTCATAACAGGGGAATCGGAGGAAAAATTGGCATCACTTGGTGTGCATTTTTCTTCCTCAAAACTAGGTAATGGGTGTCTGCTGAGATGCGACCTACACACCAATTAGAGTCAATCAACGGGCTTAGAGAAGGAAGTTATTACGGTCGTCCAAATAACTGAACACTGCATTTTGAGATACATCAAAACATAATTCTAGATTTATGTTATTTTAACGCAGCCTTTTGAAAAGCAATCCAATAGCAGCCTTTTTGGAATCTACAGATGCCACCAATGAATTGCATTTCACTTTGCTATATCTCGTGTTAGTGGGCACGGAATGCAACAATGGGGTAAAGTAAATGGAAACCTAGTGCTATAATGAACAGTATAGTTGAAAAAAAACAGCATTTTGTTCTGCCTGTAAAGGAATAGCTTTTGTCTCGAGAAGTGCTGCATCAGAAATACAGACAAATCGAGATTCAAGCAAACCCCAGTCAGGCAAATTACAATTACAGTTTAGGAGAGATCAAATGGTAGCAAAAGATAAATTCTCTTGGAATAAGAGAACGTACATAGATTTGGTTTCGCACCGGTAAATTGGTTTCGGAGAAGGAAGTGAGCAAGACAAGATGCCACCTGAAGTTCAGGAACAAACAGTACTTCAACACGTTACATCAAACGAAGAAGAATAGGAAAAGGAGAATGGACAGAATATTTCCGTATTTTCAGGCATCAAAACAGTATGGTGTAGGTATGTTCTCCATTGCCACAATCTACGGCGCTATTATGAGCACATGTACTCTCTAAATAACTTTAAAAGATTGTCGACAACAGGAATGCATTATCGAGTATTCATCCTCAAAATGGACGCGTGACCTACCTCATCTGGGGAGTCTTCGTGAATTGCATGGCCCGCACGAGGTAAAATCTTCAGTTGAAATTTGCCTTGCATAAAGAAAAAATCCACCTTATCAAAATGCCACCTCAACTTACCACAATGGGACAGGATGATCTTGAACACAGATTGTGCGCCAAGTAGGCGTGCGTATATGCATATGAATGTCAAATATTTACACATAAATGTGGTTTTCGCGCTCCAATTATGCCTCGTATGGTCAAATGATAGCCAATCGTATTGCAAAGAAGGCAGTTGTTATTAGCTTATCCAACATGTATAAGAAAGCGTTGCTTATATTCTCCCCTTCATAGCCTCTTTCCAGGGGAAAATAGAAATCCCGCATTAGTGGGAATCCACAGAAATTTAATCCCATCTAGCTACCTTCTTCCCCTGCTTCCGAGTTTAACTGAATAGCCCATTTCCACAAAGTACCGGTAGAGGCTGCCGATTTAACAATAGCAGCAATGCTTATCTCATGAAGAGCACAGCCAAGGATGCATCTCGATGTATGGTAAATTCTGCAGACTGGCAAGATAAAGTCCCGACCTTTTTATGCACGACTTGCACTCCACCAAAAACAATAAATGCGTATGCATTTGTCGCCATGAAATTCCTTGATCTAGTTGTCTTACCAAAAACATTCGAAAGTTGGCTAGAAGTGCCCAAGGTTGGTTTTGAGTTAATGGGTTCCCTTGCAATTTAAATAAAGTAGAACGGTAGGCCAGACGACGTTCGCTGGACGTCGAAAATGAGAAAGACCAATCAACGTTGGATCTGGAGCACAGGCTGCCTGCATGGCAACTCGGGACAAGCTGATATGAACTTAACAAACTTTATGGCGCGCTATTCTGACAACAAATAATAACCAAAATCACGACCCTCACAATGATCTATGAGACTGCCCTCATTCGGCAAAGGCTGACCCATCGTGTACTTCCCAATAGGATGCTTTTGATGACTGACAAGTCACGAATGCTTGGTCAAGTATGGAGCTCGCATTTAAAAGAAGGCAACTAAACTTACCCATAGAGAGCGAATTTGAATGGTGAAATATCGAACAAAGCTTAAGACCGATAGGAAATCAGCAGTTCGAGACGGAATAAAAGAAAAAGTGGCAACGCTTTCTTACCTTGCATCTGAGCGATAGTCAACTCCTTGTCTAGCCGATCAACCCCAGCCACGAGAAGGAGTTTGGGTTCCGGAACAGATAAGAAGAGCGAGGACATATTAGAAAACCAACCACGCCAGAAGGGCTCGGTCTTGGAGAGATCTATCCGCCAAGTGTAGGCGCCCGTCGCATCCGAGATTGGCACAGGCGGCCTAACAGCGGTTTCTGTGGCTGGTGTGCACATGGGTGGAAGGGGATGAGAAACAGTAAGAGGCTGAGATGGCTTCATTTCACCGTTGCCCTTCTCTACAAAACACGGCACCACGGATGATTCCTCATTCTCCTCCGGTTCTTCCTCCTCGGAGATGGTGGAGGTGGTGCTGGAGGTAAAGGGTTTTGAGGAGTGGGAGATGGTGGCAGTGGAGGAGGAGGACGGACAGGAGGTCGGACCGCAGGGATCATTAGCATCAATCAGCGCTGTGCCCTTGTCTAACTCTCGTGTGGCGCTCTCGCCCGTAGCAACGCGTTTCAACTGACCAGGGAAGGAGATGCACGCCGATTCCACATTGTGAATTTGGCCACTGCGTACACTGAAGAGGAAGGGCGATTAGTCTTGACTCGATGACATCAACGCTAGATGTGGCTTGTTTTCAATAGAAAAGAAGGTGAATTGCAATCGCTAATCGGAAATGTGAAGCAGTCTCCGTCATTCAGGGTTTCATCGCAAGAGATGATGAAAGTATGGAATTACAACAACGGTTATTAACTAAAAATAGGACATCATGAAGTAGCTACCCTTATTAGCTTAAGGCCAGAAACTGATTCACTTAATAATGAAATTATGATGGTTGCATAGTTACGCACAGGTGAATTCCGAAGCAAAGTGAGAATCTCTAAACTTCCGTGAAAAGGTTATACAGACTATTTAGAGAGTCCTCAGCAATTTTGCCATTTTCTGTTAAGTTATTTACATTTCTCCCCATAGACACCCGTATGCGGAGAACGCTAACAGTAAACAACCTTGCATTACATCGTCGTTGTTTCCACTTTAAGTGAAGAACTGAACTCATTTTTTTATTAAATCCGACCATTAATATACCAGAAGCAGTTTAAAAAATTTCATGACGGACAGATGCTGCAACGGATAAACAACAAAACGGCAGACTATTTAAAGTTCAGATTTCGTCGCCTAAAATTTTGGCTCTAGCCAGCAAGGGAAAAACATCCATGTGTCGCAATGGACATAAGATGTTACATGGTGAAATGTTATTGAACCCAGCTCTCACCGAATAACTAAGTTTATTTCGAAAAGCTGCAACACCCATTGATTTTATTTAAAACCGCGCAAAATCAAGGGACTATCGTTCGATGCTGAATCGATAAAAACCAACTAAGTCAAATATATTGACAATCAAACGATAAGGAACCATTAACGTTTTTAATTTACCACCAAGAGATACCGTCGACAAGTGATCGAAAGCCCTGAGGTCTGCTGCGAAGAAAGGTGGTCATACTGTACAGTGATTCAAGAGCGGTACCTGCAGAAAAAAAAACGTAAGACCATTCCCACATGAAATGATATTCCGTAATAAAGCAACTTATAAACAGTTACGCCTGTAATGAGTGGAGATTCCGTCTGACCTACAGATTGAATTAAGTTGTGAAAAAGAATAGAAAACTCCACTAAACGAAAAGACTTTTCAGAAAGCAGTAACATGAGATATCCTGGCAGACTTTTGGCTATAGCCATTGGCTGATTGTAGCAAAGCCAAACAGTTTTAGCTGCGCATGTATAAAATAAAACTAGAGCTTCTTTGCACTAAGATTAGGTGCAAAATGTTACCAAAAGACATTCCGATTACAAACTATACGATATGACACGGCTCCAACAGTTAAAGAACGGGATTTTCGAGTTTAAAGACAAATAGTATCAAAATGTTCGGTGGATTCCCATAAAAATAACCATACTGCAAGATGCCAAGTACAAAAGCTTCCAAGCAGTTGGTATGAACTAGTGTGCACCTTCCAAAGTCTCATTTTGCACTAAAAATAGCATCGCCTCAGATAACAGTCTCGTCACATGCGGAAGTGGTTCAAATAAGGACCCTAGCAGAAGAATAAGCTTCAAAACTGCTGTTCAGAATGTAAAACAAAATGCTAGGTAGTAAAACGATCAGAGATGACTCTCTAAAATGCAGGCCTGAAATCAGAGGATTCAAAAATGGAAGTAACACAAAACCCAACTAAAAGTGTATTGGAAAAGCAGATATAATGCAGCAATCGAACTGAACTATTGCAAGGAAGCATTCCAAGTACAAAGTGGCAGCAGACGTACCTTCAACGACATCGACAACAACGAGCCCAGCAAACGAAGGTATGGCTCTTTTTTGGGCCACATGCACAGCGACAGCTCCACCCATGCTAGAGTAATGAACACAGAGGTAAAGGACCGAACCGGGAAAAACCTCAGAAACAATGAGCGGCCTACCTGTGACCAATTAAAATAATCGGCGGAGCTTCAGTAGGAAACATGGCGAATATAATTTGAATGATATCGTTCGCTAAGGTTTCAATAGAATAATCGTCTTCATCTTTGCATTGCGTATCACCTTAAAAAGTGTATTTGCATACAGCTAAGTTGCTTATATGCATACCATGACCACGCATATCAACAGCAAGGCATTGACAACGAACGTCTTCCGTTATTGCTTTCTGTGATTAGTTTAGCAAGATGACATTAAATGGACATACACTTAATAAGGACCACGATAAAGCAGAAAATCCACCACCGTGGATGAAAAACAATAAAGGGCCCTCAACTCCTCGACGGTATATTCGGTAGGTCTGCACGAAGAAATATTAATGAAAAACACACCTACTCCACTCGCTATTTCAACATCATCCCGAATATTAAAGTATTTATTCCATTTCTGAGGAATGTATGACACGCTCCTTCTTCCCATACTCTGTACACTAAAAGATGAAGTAAATTGCATAAGTAACGAAGAATTAACTACCTGTCACTGTTTTTCAGCCTGGGAACAAATTGACGCCGCAAGAGGTCGGACATTTCGAAAAAGTGGGCTCGAAATCGGTCTATTTAAATTGAGCTGGAGGAGTAGTTATTCGTTTAAAAACAATAATAACAGCATAGTTTAATTTCACCTTGCAAAGAAGTAAGTTGCCAAAATTTGAATATACGCATTCAATTAGCGCGTAAGAAAGAGTGAAAATTGTGTATAAGTTTAACACATAAATTGCAGTCGTTTGTTAAATTCAGTAAGTTCAACGCAAGGTTGAAATAAGTAAACAACACCTTGACATTAATAGTAGGCTTTGCAGATACCTAAATTAAGAGGTAGCCAGCTGCACGAAATGTAAAAAATGCCCCTACGAACGGTTGCCCCCAGCGAAAAAACTCCTGGCATAGGTAAAATTGTGCTATTGCAATTTTGTGGTTTCTAAAGCAAACCAATCGCTTTTTAATTAATTTCTGGAAATAGCTTCCCTAAAAATTTCAAACCAATTTTGAGAAAGGCAATTTTACTCTATAACTGCTTAAAAATTTCTTTGAACAATTTTCAACACTCATTTTGCACGCTCTCGAAGTTCGTTCTGTTTGGTTTTTAGGAAACTTGCTAGCGCAGCGCCTGAGGCCCTCCTAACGACAAATGTAGTCGTAGTTTTCCTGCAGAATACATATTTTGGACAAACAGATTGAACTACAAAACGGTTAGGTTTTTGCGAAAAAATGATTTTTAGCACAATGCTTTCTACGTTGCTTTTTAATGTCGTGGATGCCCATAAATATGCGTGCTCTGATATCTATTATAGATTAATGTTTGTGACTTGTAAAATGTTTCGATAAATTTCAAGATTTGTTTTGTAGGTGAAATTTTTATGCCTGTACGTTGTTGCGGGCTTACTTTGCCTTGTTTCCTTCCTGACGCGTGTGCAACCCATCGTTAAAACGGATAATGCGAAATCGCGGCCAGTTGGTTGATTTCGGCCTTGGGCGCGGTGGTGGTTCGCTTGTTGCATTGTACAATTTTATGCTTTTTAGGGCTCTGAAAGAATGCAGAGCAGATACTACGGTGGCGACAAATATGACGAAAATGATGAAGGTATTGCGATGAAAGGAAGTCGACCCGAAATTATAGATCCATTTGCCTACTTTATTTACTTTCTGCCTTGACCATCTGATAAATTCATGACGGAAATTGTACTCTATGCTCTATGTTATTGTTTTTTTAGAGTCTGTGAGTCTTTTCATCAAAGACTGTCATCAAAGGCAGTTTGCACTTTATACATTTCATCCCAGTTCGCATTCATCGATTTCTTTCTTCATGAGTCCACTTTCAAAAGGCGAGCTGCTCTATTCGTCAGGTCAAAGTCGACTTCAGTTGCATTTTCGTGAAGGGGTTTCTTCAGACTCGAATAAAATAATTGATTTCCTCATTTTTGAAAAGGCTGTAACTAATACCTGCAAATTACCTAAATTCCCGGAAACACTGGATGAGGAGGCAGCAGCTTTTCGCAGTCATGGATTCCCTCTCCTGGTTTGGCCTAGAAATCGTGACAAAGCCACTGTTCAAAAGGTAATCGTAGTGTTCTTTCTAGAACATTGATATTTGTGTAGGTGTAGGTCTATTTGTCTTAAAATAGATGGCTATCGAATGATCATAGCATGATTTTCCATGCACTCTTTAAGCCTATTAAGTTAGTATTATTATTTGACACAACTAGCATCTTCAATATTCAGACCATTCTATGCGTAGTTACACTTGTGTTGCCTTTCCGGTTATGAACGATTTCAGAAAAAAACCCACTTGCAAAAAATTGGGTTACTGTTTGTGGTGCGTAATCCACCTTCAATGTTCTTCTTAGTACCTTACTGACAACTATCCGGATTGTGGCCTGTGGTTCAGTGAATTAGATAAGTGCCAGATCTGGTTGAACAAAAGGTGGGTACCGTTGGCTAAGTACTTGGGCCTCAAAACCATGTTAACCGCTGGCTCTAACTCTGCTGTGTTGCGCGACCTCCCGCCCGATTCGGTCATTGCCACCTTCGTTAGGGAACGTATCGCTTGGCTGTCCAAGTAAGATTTTGTCACAAATTTTATCTATTCTTTGAGTTAGTGTCAAGCTTTAACCCTTGCATTTTTTATTCCCGAAGTTACTGCGACCTCCTTCAATCATACCTTGTGCATCGCCGTATCGCTACTCCTGGCTTTCATCACAATCCCATCCACCGTCAACTAAGAAATTTACATGGTGTTAGTTCTTTTTGATCTCACTTGCCGCTATTTTACTTGGTTAGGGAAGGGCTTAGCCGTATTTTTTTTAAGTTCTACCCTCGTCTTGTCTTTGTGATAAATGTGGTGCAACGTGTGTCATTTAAAATGCATCGATCGAGTTTTTGACTTTTGCTTTGACATGCTAGACGTCAATTTTGCTATGTCAATGATTTCGATTAGGACGAAGTCTCGAAATTGTCAACAAGGTAAATCTATCATCTTGAAGAGGACAACAGTACGCGAATTAAGGCACAATTTGCGGGGAAGATCTGTGTCTCAACTCTGCAGATTACCATTTTCTCATCCAAAACACCATTTTTTTTGATAAAAGTGGCGTTCAGCGCCGATTTTTCGAATGTAAGGCGCCGATTTGCGTTGACACATTGCCGGTCTTACACTATCTACATTTAATCCTACCCTTAAAGCAGTCTAAATCACTTCCAAAACCGCTGCTCAATTTTACATATTTGTTTAAGGAGCGCCAAAAGGCAGTGGTCGACGACTCGGGTTTCTTCAACGTCGCAGGTGATCGCCTGCTCCACATGGGCAGCTTGGCTGCGGCGGAGAACAAGGTGGTGAAAATCCGCATTCATGAAATGGCTAAACAAATAGCCAACTCGCAACAACGCGCCCAGTTGTACGTCTGTTGCTCAACATACTTGCTGCACTTTTCACATTTTATGCAGTGCTCTGCAATACTGCAGCTATATTTGACGCTACAGTTCTCGCAAACAGTGTTTCATTAGCATAACGTTGGTAATTGTCTTTATTTAGCGAGCTCTTACTTGGGCCCTGGATCTTCGCCGGTTCAAAAAAAATGTCAAGGATTGGTGGCTTTTTTACTGTTTTTCTAGATTGAAATTATCGTAGCACACAATCGGCGAAGAAGCGTTTCGTGTTTAGTTATAAATTTTATTAAGGAGGAAAGTACAGGTCACAACAACGTTTCCCGTAACATGAGTTGGCTTTTCTATTGTCAATGCATGCATCCTTATAAAGGCTTAATTAAGTCAAATATCGTAAATTTATCAGTGTTTGAGGGAGGTGTTTTTGAGACACTATTACTGTTAATCAGACTTTTGACAGACATTCCTTGTTCGTAACATCAATTTCTTCTCAATTCAAGACTGATTCACCTCGTGCATTCGATTTTCCTCTTTTAGCATAAGCGTTCTCCTGCCCCTAGCTGACCTTAAAGGTGCTCTCTCGCAAAAGGTACGACCACGCTCACCATTCTGTTCACATCTGAGCATTGACGATATTCAATCGGCTTCTTCATTCTTTGCAGTGTGATACAACGATGGAGTCTTCGGGCACTGGGTAGCCGTTCCTGTGTCTTTTGTATCACTTTCACTATCTTTAATGCCTTTTATTGAGCAAATCTCTTGCATGGTAGCATTGTATAAATTTGGCATACGTTAAATACTATCAAAATCTGACACTACTTGCTATTTTATTTGGTGGAAATGGTTAATGAATTTCACCTCCCTCATGGGCCACCCAAGGAAAATCCAGTTCACATTTCAAAATAATGAAGTGGTGTGTTAAGGGTCCCACCGCTTTGTACATATCAGATTTCTGTAATTTGCTACGCTGAAGAAATCGACTGATGCCTCTATTCTACGGGTTTTTTAGGGGGGCAAAAGCCGCTCTTATGGAAGGCCTCCAAGAAGACTCTGAAGAGGAGACCACTTCTGAAGCCAGTAACGACGGTGAAGAAAACGAGGCGATGGACGTGGGCAATGGTGGTGGGGAGGAACCTAACGGAAAGAGTTCTGTGCTCTATCCTAATCGCCCAGTTACGAAGGAGGTTTGTTTGCACCAGCAGCATCCTTCTTATTCAGAATACGAAAAAGCGTTATCACATGCAATATTTTTGGCATCAAGATCATGGACAACCGTGGCATCGTGAAGTACCGTCATAAACGCGAGAGAAATCCACGCGTACACCTGCGCTATAAGTACAAGAAGGCTCAAATCCGCTATAAGTCAAGGGTACCCAACCTGCGGAAGGAGGACACCCCATACGCCGGCGAGCTGAGGGGCATCCGCGTTAACATGATCAAATCACATAAATTCAAGAGGCCAACGTGATTTCCTTTGCACTCTGTAAACCAAGTACATGTGTAGAATATTCAATGAACTTTCTTCAGGATTTAAACTGGGATGGCGAAATTGGCCTAGTAAGCAAACTTCGGTAATAATTTGCTCTCACCGGTATCTCGGTTGAACAAATAGGATCAACGATTTGAGACGATATCGAAGAACTGTGTGCATTCGAAGATGATTACGGTTAGAGGGATGCCTGTGGCCACACCCGTTTGAATGACAAGCACCATAGGAGGTACAATTCCAACGATCGTGTCCTTTAACTAACGTGCGCAACACCAGTGCCACCTTGGAAATAATAGATTCTGCCTCACTGCCTGGTTTTGGCAAATGCAAACGGAGTCATTTGCATCTGCAGACGCACTCTTCAATTCCTTTGGAAAGACAAGTCGGTTTCTTACTGAGAGATCCTGTGCGCCACTCTCTCAATACCGAGTCGTAATGATTACATCAAGGAATCTCATTGCGTTGCATTTAATTCGACAGAACAAACAGGCGGGTTTTGGAGTATCTTCGGCCACTTTTCAAGAGAGGTTGATGAGCTCTACTCAGCAAAGATTTATGAAGACGGTTAGAGCGAATCAGTTTTAGTATCGCCTAATTTGATTGAGAACCCAAAAGCAGTTTTTGAAGAGGGAGCACTACTTCATCCAGGCAAAAAGTGAAGATTATATAGGTAGTTCGAGGCTCTGTACATTAAGAGAATTAAGAGATGATGGGGCGAGAGATACCTAGGCAGTGATCATTTCTCCCTCATCAGAGCCGTCCCCATCGTCATCGTCTGACTGTGGCTCCGCCACGGGGAAGCGCAGGATTGCCGCAATTCCTGACAGTTGGTTCAACTCTGGAGGGGAAAAAGATGCGGTTTGCAATGCTATTGACGAAGAAGACAAAAGCAGAGAGGGGGTATAGCATACGTTCGCCAGAGACGTTAAGACTGGAAAAGATACGCACAGTCCCCATGTTCTTAGTGACTGAGTCAACAATAGCGACGAATTTTTTGCGCTCTGCCAGGTCTCGAGAGCGGAAGAGGGTGTCCGAGATGAGGAGCGTCTGAACTGCGAACGAGTCAACAGCTGCTTGTACGTGTTTTACTCTGCGGGGAACGAATTATATTAGTCAAAAGGTATATATATGTATATATATATATATGAAAGAAAGGGAAGATGCACCCATAAAAGGCACGATCGGGGTTCGCCTTTAGCATCTCATAGAACTCATTCAATATAGTGATCTCGCCTGCAGCCTTGGTGTTGGCAATCCTGCTCACCACCACGGGATCGGCGAGAACTTCTTTTAACGCGTGCTTATGACCCGAAGAAGAGTGCACTAGCACGAACTTCCTCTTATTGTCCAAAAATACCCGTTTATCCTCTGCCCCACGCAACGCCTGCTGGCAAAGGTACTCGAAAAAATGATCCTTCAGGAAGCCTGGACTGGCTATTATTACACACTTTACGACTAAAACGCAAGAAAAAAGTTGTAGGTGCATTTGAAGCGTGAAGTAATAGGAGAATGGGACGTTTACCATCAAAGCGGACGTGACGTTCAATAGCTTGGATGATCTGATCGAAGAACCTGGCAATCGCCTTATCGTGGGGAGAAGTAGGCATGTTAGCTCGTTTACGGGGAATAGTGTTCTCAATTTTGGCTCGAACATGGGTAGTGCTGTTGGTGATGAGGCAAACGTAGGCCAGACCCTCATGCATGACCACAGCGGCAAGATCGGCCTGCTGCGTGGGATCTCCCGCTTGGTCCACCAAAAGAAGAGATACGGTGTCCCAGGACTCCTTATATAGGGTAAATTTGTCCTGAACACCAATTTGTAGCGTGTGATACGCGCCCATTTTTACGTGCTGGTTCTCCACCACGTTTTTGCCTTTAAGGTGGAGCACTGAACCCTAGAGTAACAACTGGAATAAGTTGGGCACAAAGCATAGTGATCATGTGAATAAAAGAAAAAAACAGAGGTATACAAAATAAAGAAAGACCAAGGAGAACAAATGTTTGTAAAACCGATAGGATAAAAAAAGTCATCATAAGGCAGAAGAAATGGTTACATGTGTGTCAAAATCGATAGTTTCTATTTCGATCGTAAGATTGGTTCGAACGGTTTTGGAGGTAACACTCCCAGTGGCGTTTTCGGTCTGCACTTTGCGCACCGTAGAACAGCAAACCCTATCACCAACTTGAACAAGATTGTAGACCAGCCACATATCTTCCTCATTCTCAGCAATCATCGAAATACTACCAGACATATACTTGTGTATGCTTTTACTAAGAACCCGCATGTCGCAGGCACACAAGTAAACTGCCGATAAATAGACCGCCCCACTCGTACAATAAGTGCATGCCAATCGCATAAAAGATGCCGAGTATGAATGACAAAAAACATAACTTTGGTTGAAACTCGCAGATAAAGACGTAGAAATGCATAATACATTAAAGTGGTAAAGGGAAGTGAAGAATACTACTTAATTCGAAAGAAAAAATGATTTCCACATTAGGCCTTGAAAAAAAACCCTCGGATATTGATAGGATAGCTTATTTGACAATGACATGCAGTTTGAATAGCTTAAATTCACCTAATTGCAGGACCTTTCTTTGTTTGTCTTTTTTGGAGATGCATAGGAGCTTTTGAATCTCACTTATTTACCAACCCTATAAATCCACTTTACTAGAGGCATGCCAGGTTACTCAAACGCGCTGTTGTTGCTGTAATGCACTGTCAAAAAAGTGAAATCAGACTCAATTTATCTCAAACGCATCTATCCACTTAACGGTAATAAACAAGGCTTAGGTCGAAGTTCTGTACCCGCGTTCATCAAATGATGCTGCGCCTGTGGTGTGTGTTCGTGTCTTGAGATGTCTGCAGCAGGGACCGATAACGGTTTCAAAACTTCCCTGCAGTATTGCACCGACTTACAAAGTCTTATCAGTATAACCCTGGATTATGTACTTACTCCACTAAGAAAAGAACTTAAAAAATCAAATGATTACTTAGATATCCTCAATTTAGAGATCCAGGACGGAGAGGTAAGGCTTTGAAATAGCCCTTCTTTTTTCTAGAATAAAACATTTGAATACATTGCACAGCAAATTTCGGAAATTTGCAATGCAGAAGAGGATGTGGCTGACTCCATTTTGCTGAAGTATCCGAGTTCGATTTCATGCTTTCGCTGTTTGGGCATTGATGAGGACACGATTAATGGTCTCCTCTATTTGCGCGATATAACCTTCTTGAAACTCTTGGATATGCCAGAGAATGAGGTGATGGATGTCTTGAAAGACTACAGTGTTTCTCAAGAGGACACTGACCGAATATTGATGGGTCTATCGAAAATACGCAGCAATATCGATTTGTTGGAGAGTGACCAACCTTTCGAAGACGACACACGGAATTTGATAAAGCAAGTTATAAAGCTGACTGAAAGAAGCGAACCTTCTCCTGAGTTTGAGAGACCGGATGGATCCGTACTTCTCCATTGTGACCCACTTTCCAGCCCTCCTCTCTATGTGACTGGACCTCAAGATTTAGAGGAAGGTTCCTGTTTCACATCGACTCACGATTCTAATCCTGCATTTGGTAATCGGCGTACCCTGCGTTTGGGTCGGTTCAGCTCGGACCAGACTAGCGAAATTGAGTACTTCAATGAAGTAATTTCCCCTCCCATTCCTTCCCTTCGTTCTGGTGCAGAAAGTCATCCATCATCATGTTTTTCAATAAATCCTCCTAACCTGCAATTTTCTTTTAATCATCCTGCCAATGTCGTGGATTTTACAACGCAAACCTTAAACAGAAATTCACGGCGCGCTAAAACACCCGTACCCTTTCAACGTTTTTATCGAGCTCTTTCCCCAGGAACGCATCGGACTAATTCCACAAATATTATCAAAGCAAGCATTTTTGATGGTGGGCTCTCTGTTCCTTCTACACCTGCTCCCCGAGTTTTCGGAACACCTGTTCATCAAAAATCCCCATCGAGGGGTGCCTTGATGTCGGCGTCTTACACCAGCGCCAATGACAGTCCTCCACAGCCACCGCATTCGCCTTGCTCCTTCTTCCAACGCAATGCGACGCCCCGTGAAAGAGGCCTCAAAATGCCTACTACACCTCCCCCTAAACATCGAATTAAGTTCAATTTTCCCCTACATCGCAGTAAGTCCCACGAATCAAACCTGTCATCCAGGGTCTATCCTCCACCCGCGATGGCGGCGACTACAGCCTTCGCCAACGGTCTTCTGAAGGGCGGTCACGCGACACCAAAGAACACTGCAAAACTGGCCAATCTCCACGCCACGCCCGAGTCACACTCCCCCACTGCAAATGACTCCAATGTCTTCTGCTTCCCCACTCCAACTCACTTGGGGGCTGTCGCTCCCGTTTCACCGAAATGCACTTCCAGACCGGAGCGTCAGCCGAATCTCGTCTACCACAGCGGTAAATGTTGTTACCTTGCCGGTGGCATAGCAGCTTAGCTAGCTATAAGGTGTACAACTGAAAGTTTAGGCTTTGCAATGTGGCTTAGATTTGTTAACAAAAAACCTGTTATTAAGCATGGTGTTGTTTTTTTCTCATGATACCCTTTATTCACTATGCTTTTCGAAGAAATTGCTCCTTGCTTGATTCATCGGCACTTATTTATTTTGCATTTCCCTTCATTTTGACAGCTAATGTGACGTAGCTGAGAAGTTAGATCTTAGTGCTTTTCCAGATCAGTTTATGGATGAGTAGCCCGTTATTCTTTTTGTGGATGTTTGTTTCCCCTCAGGCAACAACATTTACATAATTCGTCGAGTAAGGTACTTTTCAGGTTGGTAGCGGTGGCATTGAGATGACGATTTCAGCCCTACTAGGGGTTTCTTATGTCATCTTTACTGAATGTTGAACATACTTTTTTGGCTTTATTGTTTAGTCCATGAAACACTATTTTAGGTAGTATATTTCCTTCAGATATTGTCACCTTTAAAATGTCAAAGCCTCCATTTAAATGAATATCAAAAGTGGTTATTACCTCAAACTTCGCCTTAAAGCACGTTTTGTTAAATGCATTATTAATACCTACTGATCTTAACTTTTTTAAGAAACACTGGCTCGCTTTGGAAATTGGGACTGAGGGGAGTTTTGCCTGAACTGATGCTCTATCCTTTGGTGCTCATCCCTAGGTCGCCTAACTGTCCCTCTCAATGCAAACGGATCTGCGAACCTCCTTCCTTTTCCGGGACACACGCATCGGTAAGTTGTCGAAGTTGGTAACTTCCTCCTTATCAACAGATTCGAAAGTGAGGCAAAGTTCACCGACTTTGTTCGCCGTACACCCTGCGCTGTGTGTAACGGTAGACTGCCACTGCGCTTTCCCCATTGCGTTTACTGCAAGTGAGCGTACACACCATGGGCATAAGATATTTTACACTTGTCACTTCCCATCATGGTGTCCACCCACTTTTCAGCATGAAGACCCACAAAAACTGCATTGCTATCGCTTCAAAAATGCCCTGTCCCGGCGTTTCACGACCCAACGACTCAACAGATGTTCATCGTAAGTTATTCTTTGTTTATGCGTTTGTGGAAGAAAATTCGAACAACTGGGTGATTCAATCACGAAATTAGTCAGAGGTTCGGGACCTTAATGCAATCGTTGTTGGGCCCCATGGCCTATTATGTATTCTATTTTCAAGCATTAGAGTATGGCTATTTGTGTTTTAATGAGTTGGACAGAAGAGTACTTTTAAACTGTTTTTTAACTACCGATATCTTTAGAATGCATGGATGTTGAAGATTATCCCCATCATTGTTACGAACTGTGATTATCAGATCGGCAGGTGTTTCTTGTTTTCAGTGAGGTGATCATGAACCCCGTCTCCAAGTCTTAATATTCTGTTTGCTTGGGGGGATAACTACCGCGAATTTAGGTATATCTGTAAAGATAGCGCAGCAAAGTGCGGTGGCCTCGGCCTGACCCCCGATAGTACGCACACGGTACGTGTATTAATTGATAGAATGAACTGTTTATATCAATGCCTCGAGGGACCATTACTAGTGCCGCCGCAGTCATCAATGCTACTGCTGCCTGGGTGCTGGTGCGTGCAATGCACTACTTATCACTTTCCTCGTCCCCCCGTATGTGTCCGCTCACACGCTTCGAACAAGGCAAAGACCGGGCTCTCGGTGCTACATCATCCTCCACCTCTGGGTGTGAGTCGAGTGTGCTCTCCTGTCAGAAGCATGGCGTCAAGATTGCTTTTGTCCCTTGTGGCTATTAGTTGTTTTAATCCCATCACCGTCCTTTTTCTGAGTGTATTAATTCGAAGTCACCTCTACTAGTCGTGAATCCTTTGATGAGCGGTCTATTTCCCAAGACTGGAAGTCTTGCATCGCTAAATCGGTTTCTCCTTCACGACCGTCGTCAATAATTTCCATCTGGTAAGATCGGACAGCTTTGCCACACGAGGATGTTGGGTCACATAACTCTAAGATGCCGCCATGACATTCGTGCAATCAGCTAAATCGCCACAGTGCCCCTTCTCGAATCGCGTCTATGCGATCATAAGGCATAGGGAAATTGGTTGCGTATGTGCCGACGGAACTGGATCCCGTTTCCTTTCCAGTCTCAGTAGTACTCTTTTGAATGTGTATTTCTTTTTCTACTTTTTTTTAATTGATACTAGCTTAATCCACTTATCTTCAAAACTGTAATCTTGCGTTCAAACTTCCTCCTATTTTCGAAATCGTAAGTGTTTGAGAATGTTCTATTTCTTCATAAGCGTAAGTGAATTTTTTCTACTCAGCTGGAAAATGGGTAAGCAAGGTGCATCTTGCGGCTGCATTGTGCTTTCATGTAGGCATAAAAGGTTTTGGCGTTGAGAAGTAACTAACAATGATAATCCAAAATCAACCTAGTCAACTATTTTCAAACATAGTACCAAAAATGTCATTTGCCGAATCGTCGCTAGAGGCAACAAAATTTCAACCAGAATTGGAGCCGCTGAGTTGACATTTTCATTTGCTGGGTGAAGAAAACGGGCACTGTGTGCTGCAGTCCTGTCCTTTGTTGGTCGTATCGTTTTGGTACGCGATGAAAACTAGACCCTTCATTGCAAAAATGGAATCGTGAAAACTTTTATTTCATCCGAATGTGCAAAATCAAAAGCCTGCAATGCTGGAATTTGCCATGAGTTTTATTTGATACAGTCAGAAACGGGGCTATTTTTTGTGTAATAACTAGCTAGAATCCATATTAGATAGTAGCAGCATCATTAAGTTGCTTTGAGTGATTTGCTTGTATGAGTAAAGGAAAAGTATTTGACAGGAAGATTGCCAAGGAAACGATTATTCTACAGAAAGCGAGGCGATTGCACACGATGGAACAGTCCCACAGCCTATCCGCATCTTTCTAATCTTAGTCCAATTTGCGACTTTCTCGATTGGTGTCCACAGCACTGCTAGCCAAAAATAGCATCATCGAGCCATGGTCAACAGTTTTTAAACCGAGTTTAATTGACGACGCTTGCAGAACATGGAAAACTTTCGCGGAATTCTCTCAAAATTATTGACGATGTTTTTTGCAGATACGGATTCTGTAGCCCACTTTTTGTTCGTTTTGAGATCAAATCATACAGGGAAGGCATTTATTTAACTCTACCTTGCTGTTTGCGTGGATTAAGCACTCATGCAGACAATTTCCGACTAGCAGGGGTGATAACCAGTCGAGTTCCCATTGTCAGTTTCATTGAAAACACAAGTGAGTTATGAACGAAACACACCACTCCACATCTTACGCGTACGATAGTTTCCTTTTAGGTGTTACTCATGGGATTTATTGTTTAGGCTTACTTTCAACTCCCCAAGCGCGTTGTCTGCGAATTGCTCCTCAGACTAATCGAAGAACAACAAATCTTTTAAGTTTATCCAAAGGAAGGACTCGTTCTTTTGAGACGACACGAAATAATGCTGAGAGTTGATGGGCATGTATATAAACCCAGAGCAATGCCTACTGTAAGGATACACCTCAGCGCAATCATGGACGTTTCAAAAGGTTCCTTACGTTATCGATGGTGGGATCCGTCATGTTACCGCAGCCGAGTGTCCCATACGAAGGTATCTTTAGCTTTCTTGGGATGGCGTCAGATTCATAACCCTAGTCAGCCTCAGGGCAATGAAACGTGTACTCTTGTGATAGCCATTGTGCCTTTAATGGTCCAGGGTTATTACTGGTTTAGCAGACTTCGTCTTGGGTTTTTTTCTCGCACATCTGTTCCAGTTTCATTCTTGGAATCTTAAAGATCAGGGTAATCGACACCAGATACTGTAGACTTCCTTCGTCCTATATTGCTACCTCTAATTTTAACCGATCTGAGAAGGGATTGACCCGATTAAGGTCTCGTGAGTTGAAGGCTGATTAAGTCTATATCAAGTTCCTTTGATAAACTGAGCATCATGACGAGATTTAAAACAACGTTCTTGCAACTATCTGAAGGAACGGACAAAGGAACTGATGAAAACTAGTATTTGAAAGAAATGGCGGTGATTTTTTGTTAGTCACGGAGACCTATTGCGGCACTTACTAATTTGCGTTTTTACCATAGAATTTCGCATTGTCCAGTAAGACCTAAACACCACTGCTTCGCAATCTAATTTGCTGATTAAGTTGAAAGTGGCACTCAAGCCAATACATTACCCAATGGGAATTCTTGATGCTGGCTGTGATAGGCGGTGTCGTCATTGGCTTTCAGCTATTTATGTTTGGAATTTTGAGACAAATAGTCGAAAGCGTTCCCGACTTTCTGTAAGTTCTTTGCCAGACGCCATATAGTAGGAACTCTGAGGTAGGAGTGGACGATGCGTAGTGTTCCTACTTCGTTTATGTGAAATTCATTTCCTTTGTGATGCGCTGAAGAGCCTTCATTTTGTATGAAACGCACTGCTTCACTCTACCAAGCTCGCAAACACTCATCATCCGATTATTTGTCTGACACACACTTTCATGAATCGTGGCTCACCTTAACAAACCACCACAACAACCTGGGTTAGTACATGAGCCACCCTCTGGTTTTTATGTCTACCCGTTTGTCCTTCCATTGCCCCAGCCGTGCTCATGTTTTCTTTTCGATGCACAGGATAGTCGCCTGTCCGTCCGCTTGTTTGTCTTTCTCACTAACCTATCCTCCTCCAGAAATGGCTGTCGGCCCCGAGATCTGCTATTGGCCAAATGTTCACGCACGATTGTCAGCCCCAGCAGCACGATGCGCACACTTTGCCTTTCCATTTAATGAGCCGCCAGAGCGGTTGACTCGGTTACACTGCCCTGGTGCGCTCAGGCAATACGTAGGTGGATGGCCTGGAAGCTTTCCTGGAAAATCAGTAGAATTAGAATTTGTAAATGGTAGAGCAAAATTCCACGTATTCTCGGCTGATTGTGAATTGGAAGGCTGTCGAAAACGAAACAGTCAACTGCGTTTCTGTTCTCGCAATATGATGGTAGAATTGTCGCAATAGTATTTGCTCAACCAAATAGTGCTGATGCTATTACAACGTAGAGGTAGTGTCAGTGTGTGCTGCTCATCAAATCCCCATATGCGAATGTTTAGCGTGTCAAGGTAAATCATTTACTTTAGTCTGTGGCTCTACATCCAATTCGGACATTTTGCCAACAAATCCATTTCTCCTAGTAGGAGTTTGGTAGAAAAGTTGCAGAAGTGGAAATGTAAACTATTGCCAAGTATTGGGTATCTGGCGCAGAAGTTCGGAAAATTCAAGACATTGATGTTCCTCTCAAGCACTGGTCTGAATCTAGGGATAAGTTAATTAAGGGATCGCCTACTCCCTTGTTTTGCAATCGGATTTGCACCTTGCACATATACGGACGTGTGCATATCCGGCTAAAGTGTGCGAGATCTTGGGTCTAAAACCTTGGCTTGTCCTGTGCTTCCTTTTCGATTTTTTGCCTTGACAACGCTTTTTGGGGTGATTGATTCAAACGCAAGGTCGATTAATCGGCCTACCTCGGATGCCTGGCACTGGAATTTAGCCGTCCATTCAAATGCTTTTTGTGCCTTAGGGTCTAAGGTGAAGAAAGAATAACTACTTAGATAAAGCCTCTCCAATTATTAGCTCTTTTAGAATACCTATTCATCAAGTTCGATTCGTTTTCACAACATCTGTCACGTTAGTGTTTGCAGTGCTTCATGTGTGCTTTATTTGGACGCAAAATTTTCTTAGCGAAATCGTCTGCTAGGTAATCACTTTTTCGCCCATCTATGCTCCTAAAATTTTCCTCCATGTGGAATACTTAAGGCGTAAAATTTGTGCGCATGTGGCCTGCTCTACAACCTCTCGGTAATTGGTTGTCAGCAGGGTTTCATTAAAGTTTGTTACAGTTTTGCCAAATGAATCGCTAAGCGCGGGTGAATTGTTGGTCGTGCATGCGCAACCTCGAGCATGACCAATCTCCATTTCTGCGCATTAGTAGCTTTTTTTGGCGGTCACTTCTTTGCCTCCACTTCCCTTAGTGCATGTCCTCCATGACAAAACTGTGGTTTTCTTGTATGATTTGGTGGCATTGCAAAATCCGCATTCGTCATGCCCAATGAAAATTAGGTGGCTTCGCACTGATTTTCTTCGAAAGTAGTCGATTTTTGCTATTATGTGCGGGAAAGGCGTAGCGGTTACAGTTATTTCCTAAGTTTGCGACTTAGACCTTACTTGCGTGGTACCACGAGTTCACTTGGGAGTTCCCAACTTGCTTAAGTGCATAATTACACCCAATGTAATTGTACTGAAGTGTAACACTGACTGGATTGCAATATTTCATAGCGAGTAAGAAGTTTTCTAAGTATTTCTATCCTTTTTGTTCGCGGCGAGGCGGATCTATATTTCCGAAATCGTCTACTTGTTTTTCACACTACTCTAATGGTTTATTCGCTGCATACGGAATCTTGGTCGCTTCATTAAACGTGCTCCCCAAATGGCTGCCTCGCAAATGCAGCCGTGCGCTATGCTCGCCTTGCCTAGTCGGGCCTAGGCCTGTCGCGCGCACATTCACGTGACCCCAGAGGGGCTATTTATAGCCACTGTATGCATTCATTATGTCCTGGCCTCGGCAGCCACTGACGACGGCATGTACTTTTCGTTCGATTCACAATGACTTTCTGTAATTGCCCTCCGTTCACTTCAATCTCTGCCTGGCTTTTTCAAAGGCTTGAAATCTTTTCTAACATTTCAGGCAATTCCGTGGGAACAGTGCGGATGGCAGCCAACGCCTCGGGACTGAACAATTTGACAGTAAGTTCTTGGGGTGCGAGGGGATTCAATTTGCTGTTCGCGGTAGAGGATCTCAGAACCCATAATTCATGGTTCAAATTCTTCATTAAAAATTGTACAAACGAATAAGTGCAGTGCTTCATTTGAAATCAACACCCGGTTTAATGCATGATGGTGTGTCATTTGATATTTATTGAACCGGGGAATGCAACTTAAAATTCACGGAAGGTAGCCAGTTGTGTGCGTGAGGGGACTTTTTAGTTGGGTCCAAGTGAGGGACGAAGCTTGTTGCGATGTGCATGGTTCTTTGCTGCAGCACAGCAACAACCGCACTAAAATGCCTGTACACGATGCCGAATCGGTCAATCGGTCGTAGGATTCACATTATTTAGCTAATGGTTGCTGTATCCCAAATAACTTGACCTTTAATATCAAGGTACTGCCTTGTCTTTGTATGTTGCTCGACCTCCTTTGAAGTTTTAGACGCACAAGGGCACTGCCTCAAAATTCAATGCATCCTTCACCCCATGCAAGCACTTCTGCTTGCTGTTGAGACTACCGACAAGCCTATGCGCTACTTTTATACTGCACTCGGGTGATTGGTCATGTTATTATCTTTTCTTTCATTAATCTAGCGAAAAAAATTTCGTGGTCCTTTCTAATGAGCAACCATAGCTTCGATATTAATGTGGAGCACGTATGGTCGAACTCAAGTCCGTGTTCTACAATTCTAGGTTAGTGGAATCCATCGTCGCAGAATGCATGTATTCTGCAAGTCAAATAGTGAATATCAAGCCAAAGGGATGCCAGGAGAATCCTTTGTTTCAAAGCTTTTATAGGAATGAAATATTAGTATCTTTACGGTTTATCTACAGTTTTAGCGTTGCTGTTCTACAAAATGACTGGTCTTGCTACAATTTGTCCCATCACTTTCAGCTGCAGTTTAATATTTAGTTTGAATTGGTCATCTGTTCTTTTGTTAAGGTTTTTGAGGGTGATCAAGCAGTTTTAAAAGTATGTTTGCATTATTTTCCAGTGGAAAGGTGAAAAATTGCTGAATTCCTTTGCCAGTGTCTCATTGATGACAAACTCCTTGATCTTGATGGTTGAGTGCACTTGGGGGACATTAATCGCATGTTCCTCTTCTTCATTCCTATCCCTCTGCTCCATCAATCATAGCCAATCTGCATAGATTAATAAAACTTTCGATTTTCAGAGTGAATAAGTTAAATCAGCATGAGTTCCTTGTGACCGTGTAGTATTTCAGTCCATTAAGCTACAGGGGTTTGGTCCAGAACAGTGGCTCCAAATTTACTCTGTCAGAGGGTTGTAGTTTTCAATATACTTTTGTGCTTTCCATTAAGTGCGGTTTCAGGTGTCTGATCTTCAAAAGCATGGCATCCACGGACTAACTGAGCGCCTAAGGAATTATCGAATATGAAACTTTTTAAACATATCCCTTAATGCATTTTAAATTAGTGGCTCTCCCTCGTTGACAGTTGAGGTATGGTCAGGCTGTTCATTCCGTAAGTGTTGAATGAAGTACCTTTATCCCTTCTCGATTTTTGTTTCCTTTGAGTTGGAATTTGTTGGCTTGACAGTGTGGAATCACAGACACTAGAACAGTCCTTTTCCACAACTTTTTTTTCGCATCGCTGTGGGCACCTCTATACGACTCGTCTTGTTCTCCACGATTGCCTCAGACTACATACAACCCCTGTTGTTTGCCAAGAGTTGTCAACACAGTAGGTACCTCTGATATTAATTGCCCTTTGGAGAAGAATCAGAGGTTAAAAGTTCCCGGAATGAATATGTGTTTTCAAAATTTTGCGATTTTACGTCATTGTGTGCGTCCCTTTTTAAAGGGATTCCATGAAGTGTCAATCGTGGATAATCTTCCAAATTCAGGACCTTCTTCATCTGGGGACGTGTATAGTTTCCAAAACTACGAGGATCGCTATAACTGGAAAACACAGTTAAGAATGTTGCCATTGAGGAATAGGACGTGAAATTTTGTTCAATTTTCCATTTTATAGCTTAAAGGGTATGGTATCTCAAATGCTGTCTTCTGTGGTTGAATTCTTTGTAACTACAATGCTACATTGTACTTCAGATCGTCTGTGTAGTAACCTGGTGTTGCATAAACCAAAAAGATGGGAATCTATCATGTTCTGAATCACAAAACTGGTTTAAAACCTTGGTAGGGATCCGATTGTTCGAACAGCGCTTCCTCCTGCAACAGCTGTTCCACGCCTGGGTCGCCGTTCCAGGTGGATTTCGTAGGTGGGAAGTACTTGCAAAATAATGGGAATTCCTTCAACCTCTCTCACATCTCCTCCATTGACCGCCCTCCTGCTGCACCTCCCAACGATCCGTTGCCAGAAGACTTTCAAGGCGAGTCACCTTAATCACTAGTTGGTTTTTAAAGGCCCTCAATTGTGGCTTCTGGAATGGTGAATCCGTTTTCCATTTGCGAGGGGAGTTTGAATAGAACAGGAACTTCCGAGCTTGTAAAAGGACGAATCCCAGTGGACGAGAACTGCATTTAGTTTTCAGTGTATCCTCATGTTTAAATTTAAACACTTGCGCCAGCGTTGGAATACGATTTAGAGGAATTGGATGTTGAATGAACTGTCGTCGCGGCTGAACCATCCTAGAACATCCCGATTCACCCCATTATCAACATAGAAAGCCACGCTTATACCCGCTGTGTGCTAACTTCGAAATTCCAAAGTTTCCGCGATTGATTGTGTTCCCTGTTCCGACAGAAGGCTTCGTCCCCTTTCCAACGCTACGGCAGGCTGCGCGTTAATTAGGCCCAGAGGCAGTCGTTCCAAGCAGCAGATGTTCTTAAGAATGATAACTGTGCTGTGGGCTGACAACAGCCACAGCTGGGAGAATCTCTGACAGGCGTGCAACCTCTCATTACCGTTCGGCGTTTGAAAACTTCTGCACGAGTTTCATCCACAAAAATCTACGTTACCACCCTGTTGCGTGCAAGCGCTACTACTGTCGCCCATCATAAAGATTGCTAGAATGGACGTGACATGTGTACCAACTATTACTAGCAAGCCAGACTTGTCGCTCAGCATTTCTCTACAGGTCTGTAAAATACATTCTTGGATTAATTCGACCAGCTCTACCAATATTTAGATAGTAGTATCGTGGTCTCTGCTCTGATTCCAGACCACACAAACACCGTGTGAAGTCATTACAAGCCATAGGGCTGCGTTGAAGTTGTTAAATGTTGCAATAATTTCGGGCTGCGGTGGCCTACAAAGTAAATGAAATTGGAAATAATTTAGCAATTCCCTAGTTTTGATGTTTACGATTTAATCGGACAAATAAGGAAGGAATATTTCGGCAGCAGCAAGTCTTAAAATCTTCTCCGCATTTTTAGACAAGCAAACCAGCCTAACAGAACTCCAGGCGCCTTCACGGTAAGGAATTTTTCTACTATTTTAGTGCAACTTTGCTAGAACATTTCATAACTTTCATGATCTTCTTTTGGTTCCCAGAGTACTCTCCTCCTGTGAAAGCTCCCAGACCGTGGTTGAGGCAAGTTATCTTAGCTCCGGACTTTGATAGTAGCATGGATGTAAATTTGTGGAGGTTATTTACTTCTCCATTCGCAAACATCGTGCTGCTGCCTAGCGCCTAGTATTCCAAGTTAACTTTTTTTAGGGTAACGATTAAATGATTGTTTCAAATTTAGGAATTTTTTTGACAACTGATCTAGTTACTAGCTTTTCATTCTGTTTCCTTTTTCCAGGACCGACTTTCTCGCTTGGAGTCCATCGAAAGTCAGGATGATCACTCCGCCTTCATTCGGACCAATAGCGTATGTCCATCGTTACCTTTTTTAAACGCCTTATCTTTCGACAGTCTCCGGAGCATGCCCCTTACTTAACGCATGAGAATCTTTTTAACAGAATATTACTGACAGTGGTTACTTTCATGCGAGAAATCGACAAATATTTCTCATTTTTATTAACAATTGCTCGAATTAGCGATATCCCACATGAAAACAATTCATGATTAGTAGTGTTGCGGTTTGTAGCAACTTCGAGAACGATTCTCCAAACCCTTAAGCTACAATGCTAAAAAAACTTGCGCCAAGTAAATTTGAGTTAACATTGCCTCTATAGCTACTTTAAATCGATGAAAAGACTTCACGTTAACAATTCTCCAGGATGCTGCTTAAAAGTGCCCATCGAATAAAAAAATAAAGTTATCACGAAAGCGTAGTAGAGTCGTTGATACTTTTGCAGCCAACACTTGATAGAACATCCATTTTTTATTCATGAACTAATCAATTTCTCAATCTTGGTGATCGTGAAATGTAAGCAATTACTAGATGTGCAAAGAATATCTACCAACTCCATTAAAGCTCGCCATAGTTGTCTTGGCTGCTCGGTTTTTTGGAAAGCTGAATGTAAAACTCAACGTAATTAAGGTTTTCCATCTTCTAAATTGGTATACTATTTGTCTTCACAAGGAAGGAAAATTATTTGCGAGCATGATTTTCTTCATTCATGGAATGGGAATATGTAACCTTAGAGCGCTATGGACACGAATAGATTCAACTAGCGATTGCACCGTAAATGAACGAAATCGTGGTCTTATCTTAGAAGTCGAATGGGGTAATGTTTTGGAAAATTTCTTTCAAAATTTGAGTATGCTTCCATTTTCGTCTTCCATGTTTAAATTGACAATATGGATGATCGAAGTTCTACTTTGTCTTCATCTCTTGAGTTCATAATGTGTCCTTTTTCGGGCATGCCAAGTTTTTGATGCTTCGGTTTGGAAGAGAACAGTTCAATCATTTTTTGCACATTTCCGTGAGGTTTGGGTTTTCGGCCGTCACCTCAAGCGATTAGAAAATTTCCCTTATTCATGGTAGCTCGTAATTACCGGAGAAGGAGAAGCAAACAGGATATTTGCAGTGTTCATCACCTTTCAGATGTCAGTGACCCTGAAGGAGTGGAACATACCGCTCCAGAATCTGCAGTTGGGCGAGATGATCGGTCGTGGGGTAATAGGAACAGTGTATCGGGGCAAGTGGCATGGCGAGGTGGCGGTGAAGAAGATTGATATTCTGGACGACAACGATGACAATGGCGCCAACTTCCTCAACTCCTTCAAACGTGAAGTGGCCACACTGCCCAAGCTGCGCCATGAAAACCTTGTTCTATTCATGGGTGCTTGCACCAAACCCCCTGACCTTGCCATTGTCACTCAGCTCAGCAAGGTACGCGCTGACTATTACTACCGCAATTCGGTTTCATTCAACGGCAAACGATCGCTTTTACTTGTCCTCCACTCACCGTCTCTTAGTGATTGGTATAATTTGAGTGTTGAAATATGTTTGCATCTAGGCTAATGCCTTTAAATTAGAAGCTCTATAATCTTGGGTTTTGACAGAGGAGTTGCCACATCTTGAACTTCCCATTTATGGCATTTAGGGGCGCTTCTATCCGTGGTTCCGATATGTTTTTTTGTATTCAATGCCAAGTAATTAGTGTAAGGACTAGATTTTAAAAGCGTTGTTTCATTTTTGAAAGTGCCTTGCATCAAACTTGATCCACTGAGTGACGTCGAATTCCCAACTTGGGTGTAATCAAATTTGTGGAATTATTTAGATTATGCATAGCTTGTTTGGTTTTAAGCTCTTTTGCGTTGCTGATGTCCAGATGAGCTTAACATTAGGTGAGTATACAAATGGCAAATTTCAACCGTAGGATTTTCAGCATCCTATTATGTTTCAGCAAATTGTATTTGGCTTTTGGTTAATCGAATGTGATAATAAAGTCTGCATCGCATTCAGTAATTTTCGTGCATATCTAGACAAACTGTGACGTAAATTTTGCAAAATCGACTGACTTGTCCTGGGCTTTCACTAACTTTCTCCACACTTTTCCAATCTGCAGCTAAGGGTCATTAATTTTGAGTCGATTTGGCTCCATTTTATTGCACTTTTAATAATGAGGCACATTCTCTTTAGATCTTAATAGGCTTTCTGGGTGTCATAGTTAAATTAGCATTCCACACAAGATTATACTTTCGATGCTTTTTATCTCTAGAATGCCGGGTTTTGATAAAGTGATTTGTTTCTATACCGAAATTAGATATTTGTTTCCAAATTTGCCACACCTTGGTAACTCGAATTTGTTTAAATTTGTCTAAAATTGATATTTATGTGAAAGCCTGCTGAATTTGACCAGTAGGTAACATCGCTTCTAAATTTTGCATTTTTTTGATATTTTCTTGAATTCTGTCAATCGAGTGTGGGAAATCACTGCTGTTGAAAACGATGAGTAGTCTTCCTATAAGCTGCTTAAGGACTAAAAGTATTTGCGATGCCGTTCTGTCCTGTGACAGGAGGGGTGTGTTGTGCTTTTGTGTAGGGTGAGAGCCTTCACTACCTTCTGCACATACGAAAGCACAGCCTCAGCACCAACCGCATCATCTCCATCGCCAGCCAAATCGCCAAAGGCATGGGCTACCTCCACGCACGACAGATTGTGCACCGTGACCTCAAGACGCGCAACATCTTCATTGAGACCAACTATAAGGCCGTGATTGCTGACTTTGCCCTCTTTAATTTTGTCAACTTTTGTAAACTTGCCAAGTGCGTCGTGGTACTGCTGATATTGCCGTCAGAAGCACGCGAATTATTCCTCTACTCATTATTCTTTGTCTTCCTGTCAGATGCGGAAACTACGTGCGCATCCCGCCCAACTGGCTGTGCTACGTGGCTCCTGAGATCATGCGTGCTCTAAACATCGGTAATCCGGCCAACGAATTGCCCTTCACACCAGAGAGCGATGTCTTTGCTTTTGGGTGAGTTGCTCGTGTCTTAACTCGTCCGTAAGCCCTCTTTCACTTACTGTTGCATTCATTTTACTCAATTCTTGGTAGAAATAGTCGTAAAAATTTGTGTGAATTTGTGGGCTAGTGGTGAAAATACAGGATGATAAAACATGTTTTTTTCTTTCGTCGGTGCAGTGATAGCGGTAAGGATAGTTAATCAAGTATTAATTGCACAGAACTGTGGGTAATCAGCGTTTCTTCACCTTTTTCTAACTTTTCTCCACAGGGAAACTTGGTAGTCCATTACCTTTTGACACATCTGGATGCGTTTGTCCAAATATACCATGGTTAAGTATATTTCGTTCTCCAGAAGCATCATTCCACAATCTTGTATAAAATTGTTTTGGAAACCATGTCCTAAAATTTAGAACTTTATTTTACTGGATGTCTCCTTGGAGCAATGAGATCCCATGATGAGATTTTGGGCTTATTTTCCCAACCCCTTGATTGAAGCATTTTAAACCATTAAATCGTTTCTGCTCCTTCTCTCGCTCGGCAGAACGGTGTGGTACGAACTGCTCACCTGTGAGTATCCTTTCCGTGGACTTCCGACAGAGACGCTGGTCTACCTCGTGGGCACTGGAATAAAACCTCCTCTCAAGTTGCAGTGTCCTCGGGACTTCAAAGTGAGCCAATTGTTCCTTTCCATTGAATTTAGCATTTAAGACGAATAAACGCCTGTCAATTGGTGTAGTGGCTATTTATAGTTATAGTAATAACAATATTTGATGCAGACATTTCGTAGAATTTCAGTTTGCTCAAGAGGATACGATGTATTTGAATCCCCGCAGTAGGCAACTTTAAGCGTTATAGACAAAATAAGTAGCTGATTTTGTGATGTACCTAACAATAGGTATCGAATTAGGTCAGTGTTTTGGGAATGGTACTGGAATAAGGTTGTCTCAGGAATGTGTGAAAAGATATAAAACTTAAGTAATACAAGAAATACTTGAGGAAATGGCTGTCAGTAGAAATTGAGCAGGTTTGTGGAGGCGTTTGTTGGTAGAGTCATTCATTCTCCTTCAAGTCAATCTAATGTTGCAATTAGCATGTTTGATAAGTCTGGTAAACTATGCGTTGTATCCCAAGAAACTCGATTCGGATGGAAAAGGTCGGGCTCCTAAAAACCACATCTTGTAGAGCAAAATAGGATTGGGAAAACATTAGCCGATGTTAGATTGTGTGTGGTCACATAGGGCTAGCTGGGTCCGATTCACTTAAAAAATACTGCTCGCGTGTGCGACTGTTTGCCCTTCATTGTCGCTCATTGGTCTTGAGCGTTCGTCACTCTCAGCGCGTCTTGATACCTTCCTTGAAGGGGTATCTGATGCTTGGAACTTCGAGTTGACCTAAAAAGGCCTTATGAGATTACGTCTTTTCTCCCCTTTTTGGATAATAGACATTATTTACGCAGATTCCTGTAGTATCACATTCCCCTGCAGTAGAGATGAATTATCGAGCAGTGCATCCACCGACTAGGTTCTAGCTTTTCTTAATGTTTACAGAATTGCTTTCCCTTTCCCATCCGGGAGAATGCTTCGACATCCCTTGCCGTACAGAACCATTCTATGCCAGTGCACAATTGCGTCTGGTATCCCAACGTTCCCTTACGTATTCTCGGGTCAGCACTGCCTCTCGAGATTTAAGGGACCACATTCAACCATTCAATTTGCAAGTGGTGCCGAGCGATGTTCCATTCTCGCGGTGGTCGCAACCAGCTTTCTGAGGTGGAAGATTTCTTCAAAAGGGGATTTTTTCCTCAAGGTTCAGATTTGATGCTGTCTGAAAGCTCGTCGGTGATCTTTTTGGTTATGTCTCTCTCCCAGTGCCGTTATTGAGGGTATCCTAAAAGCGTTAACACATCTCTCACGATCATTTGACTGTGGATGGTGCAACGGTGGCTCGGAATATTCGGCAGTTGTGCGTTTGCAAGGATTCTTGTAATATGGCGGGATAAATCGTGTGTCATTTCGCATAACGATCGTCAGTGGAAGTCACGATCGACTGAACGGCGGTTTTAACTTGGGGGCGGTGATGTCTGGGGTTATTTTTTAAAAAGTTATGTTTAATTTAGAATCTCTGTCCCCGTGGTTCAATTTCTTGAGGGATCCTTTTTATCTCCGTAACAATCCTACCTTTTAGGTGGGCCTTTGCCCCAGGTTTTTCGGTCATCATCTATGCTCAGACCCTTGCAAATGAGTATCAGCAAGATAGAGCTTTGTTGACGATCAAGTACCTTGGTTTTGTGACTCTCTAAAATTTGGGGTGATCAACCTATCAAAAGCGGTGCTTTGTTTGTCAGGTGAAAAGTACTTGGCTTGAGTATAGATATGGTAGTTGCTACTTATGCGTGTGACTACTGCTCTCCAGTCGCTCGTCTTGAGCGTCTTCAGTGGTTGCCTTGGACGTTGTTCACGGCTGGCGTGCTTGCGTCCCCATACTACCTCTTGGTTTACATGAGTACGTCTCGACAATGTCTCCGATCTGTCTGTCACACGTATTGAATTGGAAACTCTTATTCACTCCCCCCTGTTCTAATTTTTTTTCAGGAGACGATGCGTCAGTGTTGGTCCTATCACCCACAGTACCGGCCGGAGTTCACTGCTCTGGTGAAGCAGCTGGACCGCTTGCCGAAGCTGCATCGCAGTCCATCCTATCCTACAAAACCGCACTCAGCCTTTGCCAACGTCTCATCCTCTGCTGCTTCCGCATCCTCCAATGCCGCCAACGGTGCCACTTCTTCCATTGTGGGGGGTGGTGGTGGTGGTGGAGGTGGCGGTGCCGGGGGCGGAGGCGGTGGGGCACGCGTCTCAGGAAACCGCCTCATCCTGCCCCTCCTTTTGGTCCCCTGATACATGCTCTTTTCGCTTATTTGTTCCCTTTGTGTCTATCTCTCTGCCCCCTTTAAGCCCCACCTCCAACGCCGCTACACTTGTGTCCTTGTGTTCATTTTCAAGGTGATTTGTAATCAGACTGTAAATTCTCCGTTTCGGTTTTTTACCAAACTGGGCTACGGATGTCTGTGTTTTAAGCATGCTTGCCTGTAGTCTGCGATTCCGGCTAATTTCGTATACCTCGGTACGACCTGGCATCACCTTTCAGAGTATTAGAAACCATGGGAATAGCTCGTATCCGCGTGCTTCCTAGTGTGGAATTAATTTAAAAAATTACCAGAACTAATGGGATGGGTCTTGGAGACATGATAATGCAATCAGGGAGGATGTTGGCTGAGCAAGCTGCATTCACCGTCGATGTGTTTTGCGACTTTCCGGGTTTTGTCTTGCCCAGGAGTAAGCAGGAGATGGCTAAGAACCTCATTAGAACCGGCTATGGTGTTCCACTAGAGAAGGTCGAAAAGGAGACTGAGCAGATCATATAAAGTTGATAACTGAGGGGAGAATGTAGCAGGCTTACCTTCTGAGCCTTATTTATTGTAGCTTGACTACGTCGGGTACCTCCTTTACCATACGACTTTTTCTTTGCGAAGTATTTTTACACACTCATTTCAAAGAAAATTCAACTGGGGTACTAAAAAACACCCAACTACTCGTCAAATAGCGGACCTTTGCAGATTTCATCACGGCTCATATTTAGCGAGCCTCTTGTCATGAGTTCAATTTATGCTACTGCTCTATGCTGAAAATACATTTCCTAATTAGACTGGACTGGAAAGGTGCCTCCCGATTTTAACTGCGTTCCAGGTACATCGATAGTAGGCTTGCCCCATTAAGTGGTAGAAATAGGCTCAAGGAAACCATCAAGAAGTTACGCATTAGGGCATCTTGTAGTGCCCCGGGTCTTCCTTGAATCCATAACAAAGCAAAACACGGTGAGAAGATCTAGGGACTACTGCAATGATCCACACGCTGTGCCGCGGAGTACAGACATTGCATTATGAGCCCGTCCGAACACGCCTTCTTGACGAAAAGTGACCGGTTTGCATCACACTTGCAACTGAGCCAACATCACCGAACCCCAAGAAAGTGACTCTAATCGTACCCTAAGCTTTAATGATAGCCGATGTTCCGATATATTGTTTAACAATGCGCTTGAATGCGCAGGAATCTATGTCCCCACAACTTGTACTTCCTCTCAATGCCATGGCCTCCAGGCTACGTCAGCAGCCTTAGTTCTGCACGTCGGTGCTCTGTCTTCTACCATACCAATACGAGGGCAACAGATATTTAAACCTTTTCGGTACTACTCCATATGTAAGATTTCCTCATTTGCTTAGTCTTCACAGGCATGGAACCTGAGACCAAAAAGAGACAACACGCCAAGTTCGTCATAGTACAACATGCACAACGTGAGACAACCAAAGTGCCCGCGTAGTCAAATTCTCACTTACACAAGCTAGCAAGTTACCGTGCGCAATCATTCGAGCAACAAATCAGATTGTTAGAAACTCTACAACAACAAGAAAGATTACTTTAAAGATTTCATGGCTTGTGCCATCAAATATGTGGTTTTGCAGGAAATTTGGCACTCGTGTCTCGCTGGGGTCACGGTTCAATCGGTGCAGGATTCAGAGCTAGCATAATCTGCTTTACAGATAGGAGTGATTTACTGCCTGTGCAAAAATTATTTGGCTGGTATCTGGGTCACTAACGAAATCATTACGGAAGCATATTGTTTTACCCAATCACTATTACCTTGCCGCATTGAAGGCGCGTCTTACATTATCGTGTGGAATGGCGTCAGGACATGGAAATGTGGAGAGCGACTTTGAGAAGTTTTTTTTGCAGATGAGAGATCAAACGCGAGCTTCGGTAATCATACTTGACTTTGGCCCGTGGATGTTGATTTGCATAGAAGAAACTCAGTCAGTGAAAGCAGTTGGTAGCTGCTTTGAGTGTGTAGCAAGCTACTATTCGTTAAATGAAGTTGATATGGGAGCATCAGGCTACTAACTGTGCTGCAAAATGATTTTTTTGGTTCACTATTGGGAGTTACTTAGTTTTACCGACACCAAACTTTGCTTCTAAATGCGAAGTGCCTGGTCGTCCTGTCCTATATTATAAAAATTCACAACGATGATTATTAGAGCCTTTTTAATTTAGTTGCAGATATAAACAATAAAAATCACGTGCGTTTCAGCTTCAGGAACTTCTACAGCGAATACTAACTACGGAATTCAACCTGGAACGTTTAACAGGTCTCGAGAGAATTTTTTGCGGTATTTGCACAGTTTGTCAAATTATTGTTCAGAACTTACCAAGAGTGAGGAGGTGCTGGAAGTTTGTGAGGATATCCTTTCCTACCTCTGTAAAAATGCCATCACTACGGAGTATCGCGAGTCCGTTCATGCCTTTCTTTTGCAATGCGTAATTTTTCGAGTTACAAAACATTTACCTAGCTCTACAGGCGGACCTGATGGAGACTTGGAAACGTGAAAGACTAGCACACCATATTATTCAATCTATTCACGAGGAGTGCATTGAAAAGCATATGTACGCCAATTCGATTCTTATCATGTTTGCCTTTTTAGTGTCTTTGAGGTTCTCACCTCCCTCGTGGACAAATTGGAAGAAATGAAAGACGTCAGTGGTTCAATCGTTGATCGGCTCTGTGCAAGTTCGTAAGTTCCACATTTTAAGTGGCATTTCTCTTAATTGGGTGTTGCTAAATATGCTTTATATTTGATAAATTCAGGTGGAACCCTTCAAATCTGAACGCTTTGTTGTCAGCCCTAGTGAGCAGAGACCTTCAGTTGGCCTCCACGGTATCTATTATTAAGAAGGCATTTGAATGCATTAAAAGCGGAGCCTTATCACCAGAAGATCGGGCTATCTCACTCTCTACTCTCCTAAGGTTCAAAGATCTGGTTCGTTTTTCGCTACTTTTTTACCGTTAATTTTTTTGAGTGGGGTTGTAGAACACGAATGCATCTTAACTTCTTTTCCTTATTTAAAAATGGCTGACATTTTGCGTAGTTTAGTAAGTTGCTTTGTCATTCTCTCACTGTGAAAAAAAGTAACATTGGAGGCAGGTTTTGAATCTCATCAAAAAGATCCTTTTTTGGAGGTATGCATTGTAATCTTTTTAAGTTCTTCTCTAGAACCTCATTGGTATGAGTATAGTGAAGATGAACAGACTTTTTGAAGACATGCACCACGATTCGTGAGTTGATTTTTTTTGTTTCTGTTTCGTTTTTCTCCTATGTCAATGCGGTCACGTTAACAATTGGATTTCATTCTCTCTCCTTTAGAGCCGAGGCGGCTGCAGACCTCCTTGGGAAGGTACTTTCTTGCCTCATGTCGACCTCGAAAACGCACGAGTTCATGATGGAACAAATAGCTAAAACTCTAAAGGTCCTTATAAAATCTCCAACCTAATTTGGTATCTGCTTTAGATTCTTCCCTTTTCGAGCGTTCTTGGGATGTTTTCTTTTGTTCTCGCAGCACTTATTTTTTCTGGCGAATCGAAACACACACAGCAGGTACGCATCCGCGACTTGCGTTCATTATGACATCTACAATGTTTTACCTTTGTTGTCTCTTGTTCTCCTAACCTGCCAGGTAATGAAGCATCTTTGCTCTGCGACTGCGTACACCTACACCAGCAATGACAAAATTTCTGGATCAGCTTTCCTACGAAAAGTGTGCATTCCGCTTCAGCAACCCGAAGCCGCCGCTGATCAAATCCTCACTAATTGGTAACTAACCCTTCACTGTTCCTGAAGTGCACTCTTCAGGCGAATGTGTGACTTCTCATTCCACCATTGCAGCACCTAATATTGTCGCAATCTTAACAAAACATAAGTCAAACTAAGTCCAAAAGCTTGACATATTCATCGTCTTGTAAGAAACGCATTTAATTGAGCCGTACATAGTATTCCGACTGTGGTCGTTGGATAAGTATTTAAACTGATTTTACAGTGTAAGATTATCCTAACTAAGGAAATGCATGGTAGATTATGCACTTTCGTAACTTTTAAGCGAGAACGAGCTGATGAAAATTTGGCATAAATTTTTAAAGTGATACGTGATAATCCTAGTCGAGGGGACTCAAGTTTTGTTCATTGTCTGGGTCAAAACGCGGCCAACTGCGTAGAGTCAAATAGTTTTGAAGGTTGGTTTTAATTTTACTATTTATCTCTTGGATACCGGTCATTCTGTATGACTTCAGTTTAACTGGTTTACGCTTACTTGGCTCGACAGATGAAGGTTCTGAAGTAATGGGTACTGAAGCCTTTTTAGTGTACTTAAAAGCATATATGGGTAGCACTTAGGCATGTGGAACAAAGTAAATACTTTCCCAGCTCAAAATTATAATTTCAGAGATAGTGAAGTCGCATTATAAACGAAATTTAACCACACTAATGCCCTAGTTCGAACGCCGTATGGAGCGGTGTTGCTAACGGTTTGATTCGCCACTGCTTCGCGTTGCTCAAGTCAGTTGGCGGGGCTCCTGGCCGATTTGGTTGTGCGGGGGTTGGGGAGAGTGGGCCTCTGGGCCAGGGCCGTTGCCCAGCCGCAAAGTCCCAACGCGCTCTGACGGCGCGGAAATTAATCCAGCTTCAACAGCAGCAGGATCACAACCTTTCCTCTTCCACCTTATCTCCGAAGTCGCGAATCTCTCGCTTGGCTATAAATGTGCTCACTGAAATTTTTCAGGTGATGATGAGTGATCTCTAACAGTTTGTGCACATTTTTGCAATTTTAAGGTTTCTGGATTTATTTCATGCTTAAATCGAATGGGTTAAATAGAGTATGTATTATGTCCCATCTCCCTGATAGATGTGACAAGCTATTCTGTGACACTTTTTGGTAAGTTTGGCCGTCCATTCTGATACAGTGAAAGTGACTGTCTTCCTCCTAGAATATTTAATTTGTTGGTTTCTGTCTCTTTTGACACTCCACCAAGATGGAGTTGGAGAAGTTTCAGTCCTTCTAAATTCGCGGTAATGCATTTTTGTTGCCGACATTTCAATGTAATGCGTAACATCTCACTTTGTTCAGCATTTAACAACAAAATCTGTCCTGAAAATATCAATTGAGGCATTATGTAAAAGTGTGCGGAAAATTAGGTATGTATAATTCGAAGTATGGGTCGATGGGAAGACATTATCTTAAGTCGTAAATTTGGTTTTCTGGGCTTTGAATCGTAAAAAATGGAAGTTGTCACTTTTTAAGACCCTGGTAGGATCTCGTAAGAATATCGTGGGGACCGCACTGCATGAAATCTGGTCAGATCCGGGCAAATCAATGTGCTTTCAAGTGACAGGTGAGTTTAATTAATTTCAGTTGACTAGTTAACCCATCTGTTCTCTCCCTTAGAATTACTGGGCGAGTTAGCTGCTCTCTGTCCAGTCGAATTTGCCGAGGCTTCGGTGGAATCTCTCATTCCTCTCATGGAGTGCTTTGGTGCCCTTCCGCTGGAGGTCTCTACGGCTCTTCTTCACGCCCTCCTTCCTCTCTTCGTGGTTTCCGTTGCTTCCATCAAAACCAGTGCCGCTGGTGGTAGTTCCGGCGGAGGCAAGTCTATGGACTCCCTTGTCTCCCTCCAATCGCGTGTCATTTTGACTCTGCGAAAGATGGCTACCACTTACTCGGCTCCTGTGCGCCGAATTGCTGTCGCGGGATTCGTCATTTTGCTCAAAAACCTCCGAGTGAGTACCTCCGGTCGTAGTTAACCAGATATTTCCTTTGCTTCAAGTTTATAGATGACTTTGTAACGGAGTGACGAACGAAAAGAATATGTTAAAACACACCCGAGAAACCTTTGACAAATTTTAGAGAATTACTTATTTATTGCAATTATTCATGGTTACAGACTTCCGTATTTGCGCCACCATCTTGTTGTGATCTGGACACGTAGTATGTAGTGTATGGGAGATATAGTGAAAGCAGAATCTAGCTACAATGTTTACCTAATCTGTGTCAGCCACTAACTCGCAACTGACTCAATTAAGACGCTGTTCCAAATGAAGCACAACTTCCGATGGTAATCCACAAAGATCATTCCACCATCTCATGGATGGTATTTGAGAAATCACTTTCCATTTGTCAGCTTACGTAAAAAGGAAACTCTCAAAAATGAGTAGATTTATGACTAAATTGGCGCTGCTAATTTCTGGAATCAAGATCAGTCGGTTGCAAACGTGGCTACTATGAGCTGTTGGATAAGTCCAGTTACTCTAGGCTAGTAAATCATAATTAGCGGAATCGCTATCCTCCATTTGACTTCCTCTGATTCGATTGGTATGTGTGTGTGCAAAGCCTCAGTGGATGACTCCGGATCGATAAACCCCCAAGTCTCGTTTTCTTTCAGGTGAGAAGTTCTAATTTTCGTACCGCCTCGCAACAGTCCTGGTCCGTGAGCTCTCACTCTTCAATGACCAGTCAATCCTGGTTTTCTTCCCTCGCTTCTTTCTCTCAGATGCCCGTCTCTGGAGGTCTCCCTTTGTTCTCTCAGATCTATAATACGCAGGTTCCTACAATTTCCATTCCTCTGGTTCACTAATCGTTTTCAAAGCACCTCTGTCGTGATCTAGATACGTTAATTTTTCTTTACAGGTAGCACAAGCAGTGACCATGTTACCAACGGATCCAGTGCGGAACGAAGCTCTGTGCACCGAGATTGTGGGCCTTCTGCATCGCTTGATTAACTCCACCTTCTTCGGTGGTACCTGCGGGCCTCCCCTTAACGATACCACTGCTCTAGTAAAGTCGGACATCTACTGGGTGTGTTGGCGCTACGGTTTCCTAAACCCAATATTCGTCCACCCAAACGCCTAAATTCCGGAGTTCATTCGGTGGATCTTTTGTGCTTATCGTCATACCACATAAACGACAGCCAAGACGTTTGAAAATTTTTCTATTACAAATTTGCTTATCAGTCGTGAAGACTATGTTGCCCAAGGCACAAAGATTAAGATAGCGTGGCAAAATTAGGAGTGGTTTCAATGTTTCCTCAATCATGACATTCCGATTAGATAATGTGAAACTATCGGCTTAATTGAACTCGGCATCAGAATATTTCATTCCCTGTTGCCGTCAGGGTCTCTGTGAGGTGGCTGTATCCAACCGCGGTCTCGTCGGTCCCGTGTTGACGCTCTTTGCTCGTCTCCTCTCAGCCTCCATCGATCCAGCGTTGGCAAAATGGAAACCTGTCTTCAAGGACGGTGCCTTCGGCCTTCCGCAAGCTTTCAACGGTCTTCCGCTAAAGTTAAGCCAACTTATCTCGACTGACACTGAGTCTAGCTCCGAATTATGCTACCAAGATCATCCGGTATGTTATTTTATACCCAAGATCCTTGAATTTTTTGCGCTTTCATGTGAAAATTAGTGTTTTGTTTCCCTTGAGTCCTCACATGAATTATTTATTTATGTAACAATTGCTTATACAGGTCCTAATCTTCAAAGCTTAGATTGGTTTTCGGCAGGGATGTAAAGTAAACATTTTTTACTGAGATTCATCGGCAAATTAGACTTGATTGTGTTTTGTTTTGCCCGCACAAAATACCTGAAACCCTCGAGTACTTCACTACAAATACTTCCTTGTGCATTTCTAGCTCTAAGATCACTAGGAATCCAGATCCGTGATCTTGAAAGCACGGTCCAGGCCAACTTGTAGCGCAACCAGAGTGAACAATTTGAGACATTGGTTCCCTTTGTTCCTCACCATCTGGCTTCTTAATCATCCTTAACCAGCTAATAATGACTTCGTTATAATAACAGAGAAAGCTCGGACACCTTGTGGTGTGATCAAACTCGAACCACACGGCGGTTTAAATTTGCGCACCATTACTGCAATTATCAGTAGGCTTCAAATGGTCCAACCAAGTCGCACTTTCTCAGCCTTCTTGTTGCGTTGTAGGAGGTCCTCGTGTGGTGCCTGCAGATCCTTCTCAGCTTGCCTCTTTTCCGCCACCACTGGTCGCGTTTTGCGCGCACCTTTGCTGAGCCAAAGACGAGCAGCATGTCGGAATCGCCCACTTCGAGTCAATTTACCCAATCCTCCACCAGCATCCTCTTCACCCAATCAACGCTCGCCTGCGGCTCCGGCGGTCTCTCCATGCGGGTCTTCAGTCGTGCCGCTAGCCTCCTTATCAATCTCGCCTCTGGGCTGCGTGAGACTGCGCTAGACGAGTTTGGTTTGGTGAGTTTTTGATTTAGGGTTGGGTATACTGCATAATTCCTTTTTTAGTAACAAAACAAAAGCAGCGATAGCAACTGCAACATCAATACGTTTCCTGAAGGTGAAGACATGATAGGTTACCAGTTTGTTTTGAAGTTAGCCTCCAAATACGGCGCTAGTAAGTTATCTATGTCCCACTTAACCTTCCAGTGGTAATCGTTTTCAAGTTACATGTTTGTTTGCTATTGTTCAGTTGTTTGTTGCATTAATGCAACCCCTAACATGAGTCCAACACAAGTTGTTCCCCTTTATAGGCTTTTTCATTGCGACTATGAGATGTATACTAAAAGAGGGCTTAAATTGTCATGTGGGAAGAATGGCTGCTTTATTTGTGCACCACTGCCAATATTTCTACTGCTTTGTGTTTGGAATCGTCGTATAGTGTTGCAAAGCAGGATTTTGTGTAAATTACTTTACAACTTAAACGGACTTGCCTCGGTGGGTATTGAAGGGTTTTACGGAGGTGAAGAGGCATTCAGGGTGCTCACCAAATTCTCTTCGATTCTATTCACAGTCCGTTCGATACATTCACTTTATTTATTCTCTTATTTATTGACAATTCTGTTTGATTGCTAAAAGAATCCTTAAACTGATTCATGAAGTAACTCCAGCTCAAAATATTTCGTCGACTTACTTTGAAGGATATGCAAACACATCGATCACCAAACACGAGGAGGAATACTGCTGCTTAGGTATGGTGAGGACAATCTTTAACCGTTAATTATAGCAACTTTTGCGGATTAATGCTAGAATCCAGAGATCGAAAATGTTGTCATTGGAATTTAGAGAGCTCCTCATTTTAGGCAGAGAGGACTGTGATCGAAGCGTTTGCGATGTGTTGAAGCCATTGTTTTTTTTTTGGCAGACGTCTGGCTTGGAACTGGACTCCAGTGCGGTAGGGCATGCAAATCGCGCACGTTTGATGATGCTTCTGGGTCTCTACGATGCCTGCTTGGAATTCGAAGCAAAAAACCTCCTCAACACTGTCACCAACCCCAAGTAGATTGATACTTTTGAACTGAAAAAACAGCAAGCCATTACGCGTATTCTGTTTGAAAGTGGCAAACCTCTTTAACTCTGATTGTGAAGTGCCCCTCTCATTACAGCATTGCTTCCGAACTCCAGGCACTTTAGATTTAAACCTAGGAATGTCACCAAGGCTACAATTACATTTCTTCTTCACATTGTGGTTTGACGTGTAATTTTCCCTTATTTATTTTATTTTTTTATCATATCTACGTTATTGTGACAGTTAAACTCAGACTAATCTTCACTGCAGTGTCGCTTGGTTCCACTTGAAACGCCTTTTCGCTCGTCGTGAGTCCGTGCGGAAGCTCCTCTTCCATCTTCCGGATGAGGATGATAAAGAGACTTCGACGTCTGCAACTCTCACTGCCTCCACCTCCGAGGTCGGCACCAACGTCTGCTTCGTGGGCACCTCAGAGGGGCGCCTGCGTGGCGCTCTTCTGCTATCCGGCCTGCGATCGATAGTGGAAGCACTGCCACGGGCCCTCCTCTCCGCTTCTGTCGCGCCCACCTTTGCACTACACCTTCTGCAGACGGCCTGCGCGCGCCTCTCTGAGCTCACATCCACAAGTACAGGGGCCGCTGTAGGTGGTGGCAGTAGGCCTGTCCAACAGCCCCTCCTCTCTGTCGTCTATCGCGCCGCTTTCATTCGCATTGTAGCGAGGATTCTGCGGTATGATTTTTTTGTCCTCATTCATCAGTCTCGCACTATGAACACCCTAACGTAGATTATAATCTATTCACGTTTAAATGCTTTATAAACATGAATAACAACCTCGAAAGTCAACAATTGAAGCTGAGCTGACGTATTGTTTGGAGCTAGATCAAGTGTAGTCAATGTCCCCTTAGCTCTTTAGCACTTATCTCAAAAGATGTAAAATTCAGCAGATGCAAAAGAACCCATTTATTTAGACATAAATTCTAGCTTTGGGAGTAGCAAAATATGCTTTTGCAGCAGTTGGACCTAATGTAAGGTGCATCTTTAAAACGGGATAAACTATTAAATGGGGCTAATAGACTTAGCATACTCACACCCTATATTTAGTTCAAGTATATAGAAATAGTTGGTAAATCAATTATAAAAAACTGCGTTTTATCTCTTCCTTGGTCAAACTAGTCTCACAATCCGCTTCTATGCGACTCACCTGGAAGCCGTAGAGGTTGGAGCGCAGAACCTGGTATCTTTGGAAGCCATTGCAACAGCGGCGATGCAAACCACTGCGCTGTGCTTCTGGGTTGTTACGGAGGGCCTTGGGAGACGACGTCTCTTGCAACTAGTCTATTCACTTTACTCGGTGGCAGTTGCACCGAAACCACTCTCCGAGGACGACGTTAATGTTGAGGCGGTGGAGAGGGAAGGGGACGGAAGCAGAGCCGAGTGCAGTAATAACGAGGCTGAGCACTCTTGGCAGCAGTCTATATCGAATCAGTCACGCACCCTAACTGCCATCGTGAAGCTATTCAAGGTGGGTGATAATGTTGGTGCATTTGAAAAAGAGCAAGGAATGCACTAGTGAGGCACGGGGAGTAGGATAATCGCTCTACGTTATAGGGCTGGGTGACGCGTATTTTGACTGCTACGTCCTCGTCTATGGGTGCCTCTACTCAACACTCGATCGGAAAATCTGCAACCACTGCTCATCATGGAAGTGCCCTTCTCACTGATCTCACAATCCTTCTACCAATGCTCATCCGCCTTTGTAAGGCTAGAACTGCCGTTCTTTCTGCTACATCTGCTAATGTCAGGTAAGCGGATAAGATCTGATTTTTGATGTCCAATCATTTCTTAACTCTTAGACTCTAGTAATGCTCATATTTTGCATTAGTCGGCTCATTATCCAAATGTTTGGGCGTTGTGTTCTTTGGAGTCAACGTTGTTTAATTAAGTATCATACGCCAGTTTAGTAGATTATTCAGATTTACATACGAATAGTAACTGAGGAGTGTGATGCTACCTTTTTGTGATGGTTTTTGAAAAGCTTGCTTAGCTAATGCGAAATTGCTATGAGCTCTTGACTTAATAATAGTTAGTATTTATGATTGCTGACCGGCCTAACAACAAAGTTTATGTAATTCAAAATATTCTTCGTAATGCTAAATTGACTTTACTATGCCGAAGAACTGTGTTTCTTTAATAGTCGGTTTTAATTATTACTTTTAGTGCCCTTCTCAAATTTCTGCATTTGCTTGCCCCTAATTGTACTTTTTTTACTGTTGTCTATGGGTTAGCATTGCGAGATTTGTTACTGGGTCCTTGTAACGTCGAATTGCTACCCCCTGTTGTGCGACTTCAATTATTCTATGTAAGTACCGCTGTTTTCAGCGTTTCCTCTTCGCCAGTCCCGGATTTCTCTGGGCTGGATCGGGTGCTGGTTTGGCTGCTTCGTCTTTTGGGCACCAAAGAGGAAGCTTTCGGGATTAAAGTGGGCTGTCACGTGGCAGCTCAGACAGTGCATCTTGCACTCCAACTTGCACGTTTGCTAGGTTCTGCTGCGGCCACTGCATCGCTCGACCCAGCCAACGTCTCACACCGACGCTCTTCTACCGGCACCGCCTCCATCGCTGATCTCACCTGGGACGACCTCGTCATCCTCCTCGCCGCTGACGTACGCGCTATCCTCGGCAGTATTGAAAGCGATGTGGGTTTTTTACGCTATCGATTTTCTTTTCCCAATCCAAGAACTCTGTTCAAACGCGCAATAAATTTCAAACACGTAAACGTTACCACAGGCATTACTTACATCTCAACCATTCATTTCATTGTCCGTCAGTCAACTATTTCCTTACTTTATCTCAGCTGTACACTTTGACGACACATTAAACTTTACCTCACCCTTTGTTCTACTTACGCAATATAATTGTTCATGAAGGGAGTAGCGATAGCCTGTTCTCTGGAGTGATAAACATTCTGTTTATCTTGAGCAGCATTAATTATTTTAAATTTTGAAGGGTAGAATACGTCAAGATAGGCATTACGGTCAAGTTATGTTAGTTCTTTGCCTCCCATAACTGCTCTTTCAGGCGCAAACTTTAGTAACCGATTAATGGTTAAATCATTTAACCAGTACTGTATTTGGTTCTCAAAAGTAATGTACCCACCCCATGTAATTTGCCAAATTTAGTAGTATTTGACATTAGCTATAAGTTTTACACATCCTTTTCAACCATGAATTGATTCATATCACCATTTTAGCATTCAAATCCTGTGGACAAGGCTTCTCTTTCCTCGCAATCGACTTCTTGCTCCTCCCCCCATGGACCATCGAAGCAAGTGACCTTCCCCGTGATAGATGGCAAAAATGTGGCCAACTCGGTTCTGCAGGTGTTGTTGTCGGCACTCAGTCAAGCCTTGGAAGATATAGTGTGGCTTCTTGAGGAAATCGAGCAGGAGGTGCAGCGTGATATCCTTGGTAGGCATATTCGCATGTCTTGCTTGAATTCGTCTGATGGAGCAGTTTTAAGTAAACCCCCAGTGGTCTTAGTGCGACAATAAGTGTTCTATTCTGGAATGTAGTCATTTCTTGCAGCTAGTTGATTTTCAGTTGTCGAAATTCAGTATTTGAGAGATGAATGGCATTGCTGTACTCTTGACTTTTGCATAAGATGATGATGTGCCTCGAGTCTTGACCTCTGACAAAATTATATTCTCAAAGCATTACTCAAAACGCCAGTGTGTACTGTTCCAGTGGGTATTGTTAACTAACGGCTCGGCTTGAGTGTCTTCTATGGGCATATGGCATGCAAGTGGGTGAGTTTTACTTCAAGTGCAGGTCTCATGCTTAATATTGACTTAGATTATCTCCTTCAGGCAACTTCCTCGTGTGTTCCATTTTTAGATATTTTTAATTATTTATTTGTCCAATTAACTCAATTAGACAATGGTTGAAACCGCCAAACATACTACTGGATGGAGATTTGCTTTAACTTGTATTTATTGCCTAATTTTTCATCACAGCAAAGGTGAGTATTCAGTCTGGGGAAATTAAATGGTGAATACATGCTTGTATGCGCTTTAGATAGTCAGTAAATTTACATTTAAAGTAATTAGTTATCGAAAGGTGCGTAATAAATCTTCTGATGTTTGCCGACCTTTGTCCCCACGCGCCGAATTAAAGGAATAGCATGCAACTATTATCCGAGGTGTGTAAATGTCAGCTTGGTTAGGTCGGTTGATCTAACGAAGATTCTACATATCGAAACGTCGCGTCTACTTATGGTTTATAAGTCGCCCATATGAATTTCACTCATTTTTTAAGAAAACGGATCCTTTGCAACGTTGAGGGGCACGGTGGGAGGGGGCAGTTCCTTTGTCTTCACAAGTCTGCCCGATGGCAGAAAGGCTCGCGAGATAGCTGTTTGTGACATGCTTCTAACTCTTGGTGAGGCTGTCGACGAGCTATTGCAGACGTCCATGCAGTCCTCTTATGCATACGATGTCATTCGATTGACAACGGGTCTGTTCAACCTCCTGGCCAAGCTCGCCAAGCATGTAAGTGCCACTTATTTGGCTCATACGCAGGGCCTATTCGATTATTGACTAGCCGAATCCTTTGGTTGCGTTTCTCTCGACTTGAAATTTGTAACACATTCAACAGGCACACTGTTTTATTCCTGGGCACCTAGCAATGGCTTTTATTTGTCGTTTTAGTACATTATTCTTGTTCAGCGAAACATCGGCACCTTCCCAATCACCTTCGAACGCGTGGTTCGTCTCTATGGTCGGCAGATTTCACCACATTCGTATTCATTCGTCTACTTTGTTCAGGTGAGCTCCCACTCTCACAATATGCATTTAAGGCTTTCCTAAGCTAGCAAACTAAGCATATTTAGTGATTGGATCTATTATGGATTATTAGGAGCTCTCGCACATTTTTGACTTACCAACTAATCAAGCTTCATCGAGTCCTTTTGTTATAGAGGTGAATATCATTGATACTTTATTTAGATATGGTGCAATTTAACTCATCTGCATGGGCTTACTCATTTCTACCATTGTGCGTTGTGCGTTGTGCGTTCAAGTATCTTGGGACCTTATGAATCAAGCATCAGTTTCCATTCGCTCTTGGCCTTAGAACCGTAAAATTAGTTAATTTTTCTTGTTAAAGTGGATTTATTGCAAACAACCTATTCACCTATTTCCTGGAGGTTTTGGAAGCAGAAAAGACTGCCGTTAAGCCTGCGAAGAAGGCGAAGATAGATTACACATTCACAAAGCTGCAAAATCAGGCTCCATCTAGGCTGATGGTAAGTGGGAATTTTTCCCTCTGGTATTTTAGCGATTCTTCATCTTCAACCTCTTAACAGTTCTTTTCTTCGGGGTAGATTTCTCGTAATCTGAAGGATGCCAAGCTGATTCCGCAGTTAATTTTTACCGTTGAACAGTACGAGAGCCTCTTGTCCAAACTCTCAAAGAGGTCTAAGGTATGCCCGTCTCTAATTGTGCATTCCTACTTCTCAAAAGTCGTCTTTTCAATTATCTTAATTGCCCTTTTTCCTATCTGTTCTTCGCCTGCCCTATTAACTAAATCACCCTTCACGCTGTGGAACTCCTTGTAATGCGTTCGCTGATTATCATGCATAATTAAACGACTATTGTATCAGCTACTTTAATTTTAACTGCCCCAATCTGATGAATCCCAGGCCCTGGGCTAAGTCATTTTGTTAGTTGAATTAAGCCAATTCATCAAACCCATATGTTTAGCAGTAATTTTATCGCATCATTCAGAGTTTACCCTACTCCCCAGAATATTCCATTTGGGACTTGGGAATTTCACTCCTCTGCTCGTTAGTCTATCGCCAGGAGTCCCTATTTGCATGTTTTTTTTCTTACTTTTAACTGTAGCTCCAGTGTAATTGTATTATCGGCTTAAGAAATATGCGGATTCATTGCCATTCTTGAGGATTATCTCTAGCTACATCGTTTTCTTGGCATATAATCCATTGGGGTGTTTCAACTTTGAAGGAATAAAGCATCGGCAATAGCTTCATTTTGTCCGATATCGAGTCAAATGCAAGATTTTGTGCTCCCAGCATACGTTTAGTAGTGTTGTGTATCGTTAGGAGCTAGGCAAATGTTGCAAAGTTGAAACATATCTCCTCTCAAAAGTGTTTCTTTACAGGTCTCCCTCATTGACAGCATTCGCATGGGACTGTCGAGGGACTTCCGAATCAATCAAGCCTCTGCACTGGCCAGTCTGGAAGCCGAAGCGAAGATTGACATTGAGGGCGACATGGAGTTGTCTTCCCTAAGTGAAGTCGAAAAACTAACACACGAGTCTGAAGACAGCGTTGGTACCAATGGCGAAGATGATGATGGGAATAGTAATGGCGGAATTGGGGATTCAATCGCAGCACGCAAACGCCCCACTTTCCGTTTCAAACACCATTTGAAGAATTGAACCCACCGATTGCTATTTTCTTCCCCTCGTGTATTATTAAGTTTATAATTCAATGTATTTTACAGTTTGCTTTCATTGATCCATCGGAACATACCAGTGGTTGAGGAGGAAAATAGGTGACATGTAGTCACTGATCATCTTCTTTTCTGGAATGTTCTTTCATGCGATTTCTTATTCTCTACACCCTCTCCGATAACTGGCGTGTCTTTAACTGAATTGTGACGGCCGGTTTTGAATTGATGAAACGGTGGGAAATACCTTAACAAGCTTGCGTAGAGTCACATGGGATGGTTTTGCACGTATCAGTTTGAATAAGGACAATTTATTGGGAGTGGTGTCGTTTAGACAAAAGTAGAAGTAACCCACTCTCGATATCGTGTTGCGCAAGACAGGACGTTTTCCTGCAGCAGAACCACCTCTAGTGGTTGTGAACTAATTCTCAACTAACTTTCACTCAGTCCCCTAGGAAGAAGTCACTAATAGCGTTCCGCCCTCTGTTCCCTAGAGGAGGTCCAAGTCGACACTTGTAGTAAACATGCGGGTTTGGTGCCGAGGCCGACCTATTTTTTGCTATCCCTCCTCAGCATCTCTGCCTCCTTTAATAAATGGTCAGATCTATTTCCGGACACACTTCAGCCTTGTGAGGAATGCCTTTTCTGTTTGATTTTTGTGCACATGTAAGAGAGAGCGCGTATCCCTTTTGTAGACTTACATGTATAGCTGCCAAACTAGTTTGCAGTTTTTTGACTGAAACTCGAGTGTTTTCCTTTGTCTGCCCAAATTTTACAGTTGAGTTAATAAGGTGCCTAGCCAAGACATAACTTCTCTTGACGAGAATAGAACAAATTTTTTTACTGCAGTGAAATTTCTCATTTAAAAAATGCAGGGATACAATGACCTCTCAAGTTCCAGCTCATTAGATGGCTTAGTTAAGGAGTTAATTATAGGAATGGCTGTTTTGCGGCACAAAGATTAATCCACAATGACTAAATTGCTTTTGAGCATAAAAGCCAAAAATCAAGGGGAAGTTTAGGTCTGGTGAATAAAAAATACCCGACAGATGGTACAATGCAAACACTAAGTGAAGCACATTTTGAAGTAAACCATAATTCCCCACCCTAACGCACCAAGGCTTCCGCCTTCCTCCCCTGATATGCTCCACCCTTCGATAACTTTTGGTGACCGATTATACCATTTTATAACTAAATATTTTTGGATGAGTTGTACGAATTCAGTAGATCGTTGTGGCTGCACCCTTTTCGTGCTCATTCGTTTGTGTTCGTTGGCCCTGTCAGTCTGTCAAGAAAGCCTGCAGAAAAGAAAAACAATGTGTGTTAGGAACTTAAAGGTTTCCTACTCTGCAGTTTGACAACACCCTTATTGCAAATGCCCTTCAAAAGCGTGTCCACATCCTCCTCCTTGAGAGGTCGATTTTGTTCTGCAAACAAAGTTATCAGATCCTCTCTGTTGAAACAGCCACGTTCCACGTTCAGCATATTCTTGATTTCGGCTAAGAGGATCTTCATTTGAATTGGCGGTTTGCTCCTCTGCTTGCAAAGCTCGTCCTCCACCTCCTCCTTCGACACAATGACACCTTCAAGGGTAATTACAAACGCCTTTTGCACCTAGAAGGAGCTGCGAAAACGTTAACGAATGCCTAACTAAATTGACAAAATGTAAACAATATAATCTTATTTGATTTAATGCATTCATTGAAGTCCTCAAAGTAAATAATCAGGACAGTTTGCAAGTAATAAGAGTTCAGGAAGAATGATTACACGAATTATGTAAACACAAAATTGGCTTTGTATGATCGACTCACAACCCAGGCAAGTGAATATGTTTTAAAATATGAGTACCACCACTTCCACCATTTCAGTCACTGAAGAAATAATTTGCAAGCTTTTAATGGGTGTGCAAATAAATTTAGATTTTCGAATTCTCGTTCCAGAAGAATGTACTAACTACAATATAATTCACTGAATGGAATGGTTGCGTTCTGTTCTCATTTGGCTTTCACATTGTGAGTTGGGTTAAAGCCCATTTTTCTTAGAGCTGAAATCCAAAATTAAAAATTCCCTCTAGAGTCCTAAAAATTCAGCAAAAGAGTTCGAATGGACTGATTTTACGTCCTGATACTGACACGAATGGGCTACGATTTTTAAACAGAATTTACCTTAACCGGTCCTCTTCGTGAGCCTAGGAGGGAGGAGCTGAATCCCTCCATGACAAAAAACAATTCAACTTATCAGTGGTATGTTGACTTCTGAGCCACCCTCTACCCTTCTTGAAAGTCAACTGTGTCATATTATGTTTAAATGGTGTAACCGTCGTTTTATGGAAGTAAGCTCGCTCCGATTCAACCTATATGTGCTTTAAACTGAGCCTCTTAATCAATGCGGTTTGTTTGGATGAAATTCTCGCGAACGGCTTTGCGTTGGATGTCCCATGGTCTGCGTTACTTTAGGACTGGGGCAGCTGATCAGAAATTTTAGTCGGTTGTTGTGGTATTTGTGCATTTGTGTTTGCGTGGCTCAAAACGACTTGAAACACTTTGAGCCAGACTAGATTAACTTCTGGAGGCACGTCACACGTTCCTTGCAACAACTACAGTGGGTTAAAGCACAGCCGCTAATAGCACAGAAATGGTATTTAAAAACGGGCTGACGTTCACCCCTAAAAAAATACATCAAATTAACGTCGCTTAAATAAAAAGTCAATTTAAATTTAACCAGTTAAAAGGTGAACCTGTAGGTTTTTTTGCCTTAACGATAATAGGATGCAATGTTATTCATGCGCATACACACATAGGCATATTCATGTAGTTTAACAACTGATTAAATGCTCTTTGTATCAATTTTTACGAATGCCTTGTAATAAATTTATGACTATTGAATGAATACAGGCATAGAAGAGCGGTTTAAAACTTTCATACCAAAAAACCAAAAAGACGTAATTTACAAATAGCCTAGCTGAAGTCTTATGTGACAATTCCCAAAAACAGCCTTTAATTCAGGCGGAAGGTAGTTATTTACACATGTTTACCAAGTAGCTCGTTCTCAACTTCGTCACGGGCCTTTAGTGCGGTGTAGACTATTTACCGTTATGCAGAGAAGGGCGTTGGTAATTAGCCATGAGTGCTATGATTATAAATCATGTAAAATAGTGGGGTCAAATTTTTCCTTTCTATGCCTGATGTCCTATCTCACGGACTTATAGGCGCTTCCAGCAGTACTCTTTTTGAAAGCTTTCTCTTTGAAAGATTACGACTTCGCGTAATACCTCAGACCGATTCAGTCATTGCCAGCTTCTCCAAGTCATCACACAGTGGCAAAAGAGACTATGGCAAGGTTAAATGTCTGTTGCTGTATCTATCAAAGGAGTATTTTAGAAAGTAATGGTGTAATGAAAGAAATTTTAAGTGGAGTAGGAGGTTATTCATTAGAGGCTCTTACCCAGTCGTGTGAAGTGTCCGCCTTGGAATGTAAATGACAAAAACCATTTAACTAGATTACTGTATTTAAAGAAAAAAGACCTCACTGAAAGGATTATTTTGCTAAAGGACACAAAGCGACTGCAGAAAAACAAAACAATCGCAAGGCTTATCTTCACCCTAAGATAGCCTGAAATACTCTCGCATGGAATGTATTCCACCCCATGGTGCTATTAACGTGACCTCCGACTCCAATGTCTTTACTTGATACAGTATCACATTTTCTACCCCTAAAAGACTGAAAAATTAGCAACGAGTTAATTGTTTCCAAAGAGCCAGGCATTTATTTGTGAGTGATTCAAGCAGGAATCAAAAAAATAAGAAATGGAATCCTTCATATTTCAGCCTAGTGCCACAACGAAGCTCACCATACTTCTCCTTAGCCTGCTCAATGTCCTCTCGTGAGGGGTAGAACCCGTTTAGCATGAGAATGTCCCCCAGATCATCTGTGTGAAAGCAACCCAAGTTGCGGGGATCGAAGAGACGGCTGATGGTTATCCTATCCATGCTCGCTATTTCAACCTACTGATCGCCACGTGCTGACGGAATTCACGTGCTCTTGTACATGTGAAATGATTTTGGCTTGCTACTCACTAAGAGTGACTGGCTGAAGGTTTGGCACCATTAAAATTCAATTTCAAAGCGTAGAGAAATAAATGTTAAAGGAGCGATCGAATGAATATTTGTTAAGATGATGGTGCTTCCCAAATATCAACCGGCATAAATGGTTAATAGATTTAGTGGTAAGCTTAATTTACACAAATTCAAATATCCCGACATCAAAAAAACCATTCGTGCACGGATGAGAGGAGCAAACGAATCCCACCTCCATGGTAGCAGTAGATAGTTGAGAGACGCGCTAAATGGGAATGAATAGGTAACGAATGGGTTCACCTAACCACCTCTTGTTTGCTGCTGTTTGCCTTGAATGACGTTGTGTGACAGTTGGTGCAAGTTATGCTCACTCATTCAATCTCTGTGAGACCGATTTCGAAGGCGCAGTTGGAAATGAAGACGATGCCTTCGCAAACACCCATACCCACACTTGACACAAATGGAGTTGCTCGCAGGATTGTAAGGAAGCGCTTCCGGCACACATCGAGGAAGCTCTCCATAATCTTCAACTCTCCACAGTGTTCTGTGGCGGGCACCACTGTTCTTTGAGCTTAATCTGGAGCTATTTTAAAGTGTCCTTAGAGAAACAGCTGCTGTGAGATTCCGCTGATGAGACTTCGTGTTTTTAACTGCATTGAGTTAGAAAGCACAAATACTAATCTGATGGCTTCTGGTCTTCGACTAACACGTCACGAAATGGTAGAGTTCCTTTGTACTGGCCTCCATTGGAAGCAGCCTTAACTTTGTCGACTCTTACACCCATTTCGCTTAGTACTTCTTTTGCCTAATTTTTAAAAACAACAGAATATTAGTGAGTCGCATTTTCAGCTTAGTGGACCTAACACCTAACAAACGCAGTCGAATTTGGGATTACACCAATAAGAGGCGTTTCAAGAGCATTTGTACCACTGTTGATTGTAAAGTTTTTTGTTTCCTAGTGATTCCGCTGCATCTTAGAAATTGGAGTCAAGTCAGTTATTTTTCGTGCGCCTTTTTTCAAACAAAAGGGGATACTGGCTTATGAGCCGTCTATAAATTAATATGCTGATGAAAACTATGCCTAAAGAGGATTAATTTAAATGCCTATTCAAATAGTTAGCTTCTTATTGGGCATTTATTCTTGATGCCCGAAGTAAGCGTCGAATAAATAAAGTCAGTTACCCTTTAATGTCTATAGTTTTATTGAAAAATATCTTTTTAACATGAGGAATATAGAATTCCTTAAGTGTGTATTAAAAACGGCTCACTCATAGGATACTTAAATTTTACGTGCCTATCTTATCTGAATGCATATTTATGCCCTACTGGATGTGCAATCCCTGCCGCCTTTCATCCCAAATAATACAGTCGCGGTCAATTAATTATCCACGAATAGCCGCTGCTTATTCCATTAAGAAATTGGCTCTCAGTTATGCCGTAATGGCAAACTTTACGCTGATCCAGCTCACTCGAATGATCACCTGAAGAGCTATCTTATCGTAAGGGTTCTCCCCTAGTAACTATTAACAGCACCGCTTATTGGATTTCGGCTGCTAGGCGCTGAAAGCGGAATTAGGAAGGAAATTTTGTCCATTATCGGTGATTAATTTGACCCTTGCCTTGCCAAACTGCATCAAGTTTTATGACGATGTTCTTTAGATCATGGCAATCATCACACACCAGAAGGTCAGTCAGATAAAACTCCTTTCATTAAGACGACTGTTTGAAGCGGTACTAGCACCCAGTGGGAAACAGGACTCAGACTTTGGCGACCTGACTTAGCCTTTCATTAAAGTCATCAGAGTTAGAATGCAGTGTCTGAAAATGCCTTTCTCTCAATGAAGGTGAATTCTAGAAAATATGGGTGGTTAAAAAATAATGAGGTTAGCACAGTCATATAAAGTACACTCGTATCCCTAATTTAGGATGGAAATTTTATTGCCATTTGTAGTCAGTGGTGCCCTTTGAGATCAAACCCATATCAGTAGGTCCGGAATGCCGTCCACCGGTGCATTCTATGTAAAGTCTGCCAGTTGACATGATTATGCGGAAAAGGTGTCCATCACAACACTTTCAGTGCGGCAAATGTGAAGCAAGAATTTCATAATACTTAACAAATAAAACACAAATTAAATGGCGCTTCGAAGTGCTTATGCTGACGAAAAGTGTGACAGCTTAAAATCTATCACTCATCCAGCTTTCACTTAGAAAGAAAGCTTGACACGAGCTTTTTCGATCTCTCCCATCAGGCTATAGAAATGCTCTTGTGATTTGTGGCTGAAACTTGTACTAACGATCTTGTCGCTTGAAGTAAAATTGAAATATTACTTGACGATAGCGAAAAAATTCCAATGTTTTAGTAATCAACATGAATGCACATTAAAATGGAATTCGCGCATCAAATGGAAATATAAGTAGACAGACATGCATTGATAGGAAGCAAAAATAATTTTATGCAGTACTTATCGCAGCAGAACTTCTAATAGACTAGGTTTAAATCTTTTTATTGTATCACACTGATTATCAGTTGCATTTTCCTCAAAACAAGTCTTTAAAATAAAAGCGAAGAATCCATTAAATGGATCGACTGACTAGTATATCTGAGGTGGCGACACTGCTGAAAAGGTTTTAAGGAGGTTGAGAAAAAAGCTGCAACTTTCATTGCCTTAGAGGACATTCTCTCCACTTAAAGTTTCAAACGATCCTTCAATCAACTCCAATCGCCTACTGACCAGGTAACTGACTTAATATGAAATCACATCAACCAAAAATGATGTAGACCTGTTACTTCCCATTTATTTTGAAGGCTCTGAAAAAGTCTGCTTGGCAGAGAATGATGCCCAAAGCAATTGGGGGTGATGAACAAGACCTTGACATTTGTTTATGCAAAGGTAGCAGAGGGATCGAAAGCACGAGGCTTGAAAGATGCAGCAAACCTATGGACACCATGATGTATTAGATCAGCATGCAGATAAATGCTGGCAGTTGTCTTCAAATGCATCAGAAAATCCACCCCGCTGACCGAACCGTGGAATTGACTCGCGGAAGACATTGAGATCTGTGACAAGATAATTTAGGGATTTGATGACTACCCAAAATCCCTATGTAGGCTGTTGACTTATGCTGGTTACCACATATCACGCTGTTATCTTCAATGTTACATGTTAATATTATGCAAACTTGTTGTGTGGCTTCAATCAAAGTTTATGCTCTGCAAACTGATAACAGTAGACGTTTCCGAGGTGCCTTAAGTGGTGGTTCAGAAGGTGAAAAAGTGTCGTGCGGCTTTCAGAACATTTATAAGAGCGGATTTAATTTCAGTGGACTAACATTAAAGGCAATTAAATAAATTACTCCGAGTAATCAAACGCTGAGGTCTTTCTTTAATTCAAATTCGGTCACTGCAGAATCTTATCAGTAATGACGCTTCACAGCCTATCGCTGTATTTGCCTACCTCTATTCATACTACGACTTACAATGCTTGGTGTCTTCATGGAAAGGTGCTGTACGGGCTAAAAGTCAGCATCGCCTAGAGACAGTCTATCGGCGTTCCCAAAATGTTCACAACCTAAAAACTCATTACCAATCGTTTCCGCGTGATGTGTATATCTTGGATAAATAAATGAAACAACGAATTCATTGGTCAGTGTCTAGTTTCTCAACAAACACCGAGGACCAAAAATGAAAGCATGAGTGTGTATTTCTTTAAGCTCATTAATGAAGTGTGGCGGGTGTGGGATGAAAAGTCCCCATGATTATGCTCACAATTACGCCAATATCGCATCTCAAGGGTTTGATAGAATCTCACAAATCTGTGACACATGAAGCAACTTTGAGTTCTTTTTGAAGGGCTGACTCATTGTCCCACTATTGTTTAAAAACTTATTTACTAATATCAATCGTTTATAGTGTGGTAAAGATTTGTATTACCGACCTCGGATAGCTACTCAAATTGTACGCATGCGTCGCAGTGCACATTGATACCCGATGCAGTGCATGAGGGTGCTTCTAAAATGAACTAGCCGTGATAACTGCTTTAAACAATCCAAGATATTACAAAAGGCAGAAGCATAAAAAATTGTGATAGTTTTATTTATGCTTACCTTCTATTCTACCAGTACCAATGAGCCGCTTCTCTAATGGGACAGAAAAATGTGCCAATTAATAAATCTTAGCGGTGCTTTATGGAACCGCAGGAATAGCGCAAAATTCGTTTTTTTATTTATTCAACAAAAGGTTTAATTTGGTTGAAAGTTGCAGGTCTCAGTTCATTGAAGGGATTCAAAGAAAATAATGCAGCCTTTTCTCAGACAGAATCATTGTGAAGGCGTTTTAATTGCAGTTATCGGGAATATGTCCTCAAAGTGTTATAAATCGCTGTTTGCCAAATATCGCTGCAAATCTTCTCACAGTCATAAAAATGCATTGAATCCCGCAATATTGCTTCCACCATCTTTCCAACGGAAACAAACTAGCTCTACTTTTACATTGAGCACAAGATTTGGAACTTTTTTTTGAATCAGTGTCGGTTTTAAAAACATCCAAGTCATTGCAATGAATAAGTGTTTTAAAATTTTGCGATCTTCTAACAGTTTCACAGTTTCAAAGACTTTGCTTAGTCCAATAGTAACTCCAGCAAATCTAATAGCTGTTTTTGAGTATTTTTGGAGTGAATCGGCCCCATTTGCTATATTTTTTTGAAAAATATGATTTTTTGGGTAGCGCGTCGCTCTGTGATTTGAATGCGCCACAGGCATTTAAAAAGCACTCGATTCCACTAATAAATGTTTTAAAGTCTGCCAAATTACTACGGAAGTAAGAGCGTCAGTGCGGATCCAAAGCCGGATACATCGGTAGATCTACAATGTCCAGTGTTGGTGGCTGAAGGGATCCGATGTGAGCGCAGATTTAGCACGTTAATAAGGAGAGCTTTAGCACACCGAGCACCGGCAATCTGCTCTTCATCAGATATGAAATCAAGACAATAATGACCTCCATAAATAATTAATTAACGCTTCCACAGGGTTCTAGTGGGTCATTTTTGTCTGCAAATACAACGAATATTATGAAAAACTTTAAAATGGCTTTCTATAGAGGGATAAAACAGTCAATAAAACGAAAATTTTATGGTCATAAATTTCTCCTAACAACTATCGTTATCAACGAGATTGAAGAAGGCACGGAAACAACTCTCCTGCAACACGCTTTCGGTGGGAGTGAACAAAGAGAACACTTTGCTTTCACACAAAAATGGCGATAAAGGCAGACTTTTGTGCTTGGGCATGTCGTGTTTCTTGAGGAGAATAAGTCAAAAGTTATAATGAGTTGAGAGGAATTTACGTCCCTATTCTCGTTCCTTGATCCCACAATAACCTAGGAAGTGGCTTCAGAGGGTAATTAGATTCACACTAAGATAACTTCTCACAGTACCCTGCAGTATGCTCAATGCGTATACAATCCTGATAACAATGCCGACTCTTGGCGGCTAGCCACATTTACGGCATTTTGAAATGTTTTAATACAATGTAAGCAATGGAAACACAGTTCATAAGTTTCTGTAGGGAGGTCGTTTTTAAAATAGCCTTTATCAGTGACACAGTACTGTGCAGTCAAATAGGAGAGTAACTAGGTTGCTGCCTGAGGGCATTGTATTCCGCCCTGTCTCGCATGGTAAAGTTACTAAATTTAGGCATGATGATTCCAAAAAAAAAATTTCCACCAATAAATTGTAGTTATTATTCGATCGTGGTGCTCCTAATTGTATCTTGTCGTCACTCCAGCGCAGATCTGCGTAGATTCACTTGGGAATGATGCACACCCTTCCACAGACGCAGTTTAGCGTGAACACAGACACTTCTTATCTGCAAAAGTTGCCAAAATCCATGGGAACGGAACGAAATAATTTCACGTTCATCACCCTTTTGATCACTTCAGCCATGTTTTCCGTTCAATCCATTCTTAGGAGTAGTATCGTTTGCATCGTCGACATCATTATTAGCCAAGGATTGTAAGGTCATAAAAATGGGTAACTTGACTTTTAAATTCAGACAGTAAAGACGTTCTTACAAATTAGAATAAACTATGCTCACCCATAAGATAAATGCTTCCCTTTATCTGATCATCAGTTTTTTCGTAACAAGAGCAATGTATTTGAAACAAAGTGGGCTCTATTTACAAAATTATGTAGGTTAGGCGGGAATTCTCACTTGATAAAGAGGGTGAGGGGAGAGGAGATTGATGGGCACCATTGGGATAACACTTCGCCTTGCAGCAAAATTTGTCAGTGTATGTCGACGAGGAGTGTGTCTTCACCAAAAACGTCCGAATTTCTGCCAGCATTTCGCAGGCGCTTCATCTGAATGGAGTCCACCTCTAACTCAACCCCGTCCACCGTCTCTATAAGAGGAATGCTTTATGTGAAGAATATGAACTCAAGAATGAAGCCCTTTTGTGCAAATCAAATAAGTAAGCTCATGCAGTGGACTGTAGGAAAAGGAAGTAGGGTATCTTGGTACCGTTTTCTGTTTTTGTTTCTGCATACTTAACTTGATCCAATCTCAAAAGCATCAAATTACACCACAACATACTCGGTGTTCGTTGAGTCGTTCATTGCAAATTCGACATTGCTGGACTTTTGCCTGCATAAAACCCAATAAGGGCTAGACTCTAGCAATTTGGTACGGAAATATTGTCCAGAAACCGACAATGGTCGGTTTGTGTTTTCAATGAAATTGATGGAGCTCAAAAGAGTGCCAAAAGTTGAAGGAAATAAATTCTCCTCAGTGAAGCCGTTCTGAATGACTTTGGGCAAATTTAAAGGTTTCTGACCAAACTCGGCCCAACCTTAGGAGTAAATTAGGGCTGATCCATATAAGTTATCACTGAAACTGTTAAACGAAGCTTAAAATTTAACGTACAATCAGTCAAAATTGGAAATGGAAAATGCGCGTATTACATTCTTCACCTAATTTTAATAAACTATAACGAAAAATTACCAGGCGCGGAAAATATCCGAACCATATATCTTCCATCAGATAGCGGTAAATTAAATTCCTCGCCTGCAAAAACTTACGTCTCAAAACGTAGCTTTCCCTACCTTTTTGTGGGCCTATAGCAGATCCAGGCATAAAAATTCGCCAAAAGATTTTCTCAACGATAAAGTGGACTGCTTCTAGCACATTAGCCAAGTCTATGCTGGGAGTTTCAGGGCCTGGCATCCGGAATTTCTCACAGATCCTGCAACCCACAGGTAGGTGGTTCAAAAGGAGCCATCAGGCATATCACACAAAAAATTCACCAATGTTGCTGCCCTCCATGGTTCAAATACTGAGTCCCATCCATCCTTCCATCCTGAATTCTCTCCATCACCCACAGAAGTTGATCCACTGACCGAAAACTGATTGCACATTCTATTTTCAAGGTACAATCAACCAAGGAAAAGCTTCGTCAATATTATTATTTATGCCCCAAAGTCTTACGCTTTTTTGAAAAAGTACCTTATCAAGTAGGAAAATTTGTCCACAATTTACTTTCTAGTGCACGCTCCTTAACTTCAAAATGTTTGATCCCATTTTAGCATCTTTAAATGGTGGTATTTTAGTGCCAGTAACTGGCGAAATTGAGACATGAGGAATCTCAACTAAGGCGACGGCAGTTAGATGAGTTCATAATTTGAAGGAATTATAATGGGAAATCTGCCTCATGTGCGAAAAATTCGCCCTCCTAACCAAAGTGTCGTCTCCTTCCTACGTCCACACTTGCTTTCTTGTCTCGAGTAAGTTGTCGCCGATGACACCCAAGGTTGATGTTTTCACCCAAGCCAATCATCGGACTTTTAATCCATCTGAATGCGCCGCGCAAAAAATTTTTATGAGAACCCTCGACTCCACCACTATATGCCATCCAATGCTTGATTTCTTATGGCTCATCAGTTTCATGCATTAGTCATGGCAAAGAACACGTATGCCGTTGTGGCGGGGTACCTTATTGATCCTACTTTCTTATTGTCTGAGATGTCTCGCATATCCACAAAGCAGTCCTTCTTGGAAATTTCGCAATTTCCACTCTTAAAAGGATTCCATAGAAAGCAACGTCTGCTTACCTAGTTAAAAGTGAAAACCCGATGGAATTTCTGTAATGACACCTTTTTGAAGGAAAAAAATACATTGTTCTGCGATTAACCCCAGACACTTGTTTGAAATAGCAGAATATTTTTTGCATAATCTATCCAAATGAATAAGTAATGCCTCTACCACTCAACCAACTCACCTTCAGTGCTTTCCGATGTATCAAAGTTGCCAAGGACGGGAGTGAATTGACTCCCAGAGGGGTTGATTTTAAAGCGACAACGTTTCTGTATCTCCCCCTGAGGCACCTCGACGCTCTCCCCAAAGGTAGACACTGGTGGGGGCGGCTCAATGTCAACGATGTTCGGAGTGCTCTTCACGTATCCTCCACAAGCTCCTGACGCGTTCATCCGTCTTGGAGACTGGTGGTAAGTCTCACTATGATATTTAAGTTGACCATAAGGATACTCTATCTCATAAAGCTCGGGATTTAAAGTCATGTAGCATCGACCAGCAGAATCCAGGCCAGTCTTACTGCCAACAGCAGCGGCAGGAGTGGCGGATGTGACATTGTTCGGTAGGGTAGCGCACATATGTTGAACGTAACGCGGACTCAAATTGCCCGCCACCGTTTCAGCTGCATAGACAATTGCACCTGTGGGACTAGGCTCGGCGCTGTGATTGGCCCGTTGGAAGGTCGTCGTAGTGGATACAGAAGGATTTTGGGAGACGATTAGTGTTGGTGAAAATCGATCAAATGCGCCGTCTGCTGACTTCAAGGTTGTTTCTGCTGCCAAATAATGACCTTTTAAAAAAGTGTGGAACTTTCATGATCAAATTATCCATCTGTCAAAAACATAGCTAGGTAAATCTGCTCCGGACAATCAGTCCGACTTGACTGCAACTCATTCGAGCAAATCGCTCTATTAATGTGGTCACTTTGGATTCGAGTTTAATGTTCGTAGCTATCAAACAGGGAAACTCAGTAAGTATCCCCAACAAAACTAGGAATATGGTACATAACCCCCGTAAAAGGTTACAATGGAAGAAATTAACCTTTAAAGCGTGAAACTGGTTATTAGAAACGGTAGGATATCGAACATACTGAACTGGAAAACACGTCCGTATTACTTGGATGAGGCCAAAAACAAAAAATTGACATAGTAGTTAAAATGCCGTTTACAAGGGTCACCATAAGGGCTAACGTTTGTTTATTAAAGGCAAATTTCAAATATTCCAATCATATTTACCTACAATTTCAGTAGACTTTCGCTGGTTTGTAATTTTCATTTGAAAATTCAAATAATCGTTTACGAGATCGAGTGAGTAGATCACTGATGAACCATGGGAATCGTGTGCCGACATTCAGCTGTTGAAGTACGCCCAAGGTACCAGTGAATATGGTTAAGTTTAATGCCTTACAGTCAAAAATAGGTATCCTTCATAAGATTAAATACTTTTTGCGCTTAATAGTTAGACGCATTACAGGATTCTTAAACAAGCTCATATGAGAATACCTCATTGAAGTAGAAATGAAACTGGAAATCAAAACGGAAGAATGTGAAACGTCACTACATTTATAAGCTAAACAGTTACTTCTAACGCTTCTAGTACTCGAAGATAATCGGAGGTGAATAGTAAACTTTTTATCAGACCAGTATAAACTGATGAATCCAGTGTGAAGAGCTATTAACAAAAGTCTATACATAATTAAAAAGGCGTAGAGGAAGAATTCAACTGGTGTTTGCCCGTTCTAGAATAGGAAAAGACGTCGGGACCACTTTATAAAAGTTTGCAATGGGTTAAAGGCACTGCGTGTGATATATCACCAGAGTTGAAAGTTAAAAAAAAACAACCAGGAATAGTCAAGAGTCATACAAATCGTCTCACCAGCTGCAGTCATGTAATGCAAATGTCCATCGAAGGCAGCGGTTCCTGACTTGGAGGATTCCAAAGTGAATCCAGACTTGGCGCTGGAGTCCTGTGAGGGCGGTGGAAGCCAGACACGTGGTTTTACCTGCGCAACACGAATTGTGCCTACTCCTGTCGAGGCGCTTCCACCCATTTGCGGATCCATACCCGCCTCCCTCACTGAATGGATTTGTCTGCAGCGCAGAAGCACAATCGCCATTATGAGGAGGACTGAGACGAGGAGAGTGATGATGATCATCACGATCATTATTAATAGATCACGATCCACATAACCGCCCTGCTGCTTGAAGTAGCTGTTGGAGGAAAAGTGCTGATTCTTCCCATTTGTACGAACTAAGTCGAGCGAATGACCATCAGGTGGAAATGCTTCGATCGACTGGACGATGATTCGAAGGAGTGAAGTGTTGCTTCGCGGTGGATCACCCCCATCCGTGGCTTTGAGTGAGAGAGCAAAAGAACTTGGTGCAGGCTGATTGTTCGTTGAGTTATTGTCGTTGTTGACTTCCAATGTTTTGGTTAGGTAGAGCGTTCCAGAGAGACGGTCTAGATCAAAGTACTTCTGACTATTACCACGGATTATCTCGTACTCTATTTGTCCGTTCACTCCGATATCGAGATCGATGGCTTCTAGTCGTGCGACAACCATTCCAACTGTGGAATAAGCAGAGATGTTGATGCTAGCAGCTTGGGGTCCAGGCGGGGGGTATATCCACTGTGGTCCATTATCATTAACATCCTCAATACGGATGACAACTGTTGCGAAGGCAGAGAGGGGCGGTTCACCAGAGTCCATGGCCACCACCGAGAAGGTGAGGAGGGGAATTTGTTCCCGATCGATTGGCACAGAGTTGGTGTAAATCTCCCCTGCCGGTGTGATCGTAAACAGACGACTGGGTCGAATGCCTTCAAGAAGTGCGGAGGTTCCCTCATCGCTGATCTGATAGCGTACGCGGTTGTTCTTCCCATCTGCATCGCGATCGGTGGCATGCACTTTCCCAACCTAAATTAGGAGTAGGCGTCACTCTCCCACTCACAAAGGCTTGAAGCGGACTGGTGGCTGTTGACGTTTAAATCCACATGCAGAAGCTTGAAGGCTTCAAAAAACCAAGTTTCGTCCATCGCTTAGCAGTTTTTGCAAGGGACAATATGTCAGTATACTAATGACATTTTTCAAGCATCAAATTCGATTGGACTCACCTACATCATCAGAGCGAATCAGCTATTTAATATGCCTAATAAGGTAATGACCATTTTAATCCCAAGTAGCATTAATCTAGTGCTAAGCATCTGAAAGGAAGCGAGATTTAACTTGTAAATTGGATAAAGTCGCTGCCAAATCGATTGTTCAGTGATAATTTTCTATATTTTACTGAAGGAGACACTATACATTGAGCTATTGGCGGGAGTGAGTTGAAACTGCCTTTACATGTTAACGACACGTTTTTTAATAAAATTCCTGTTATTATTCGTTAATATGGTTTTAAAGTTTCAAATCTGTATTTAGCAACAGACTTGACCACGACCCCTCAATTTCTTGCGCTCAAATGATCTGCATTCATGGCTTATTTGTAAGGGTAATGCAACAATAAAAGAATTGAACGACCCCTAAATATCCGTGATGCGCCCGATTTCTTCTTTATCTGTGAATAAGAAACGTTTAGTCTTAGTAAATACGCCTTAGTAATGGGTTAGTTTAGTTGTAGAAAAAATAGTTCAGTTTCAAGTCGGAGAGGTGTGGAGCGCGAGTGAAAGTATCTTGTTTCACCTGCTTAAAGCACATTGGGCATAAAGGCCATCATATCGTATGCACCGACTCTGACGGCATTGAGTGCTCACGCGGTCTTCACCGGTCTGGAGCCACCCCCCTTCTTTTCCCACTCCCTCTCTCTACCTTTCCTTCTGCCACTCCTATCGCCATCCCCACCGCTAAAATCAGTGCAGCTCGGGAAAGCCCACACGTGTGAACATTATCAGTCGTAAATGCTCACCGGATGGGCGATACCATCTGTTTTTCCTACTTCTTCGATTTAAATATGACCGAAAGAGTGGAATTTATACGTTTGAAAAATTCTGCTAGTGCAGTACAGCATTAAGCCACCGTCGAAGATGCGAAAATCTAGGTGCAAAACAGTTTCCAGAACCAGTTGCTTGTGTATGTCGCACAGGAATTTTTGTAAATCCAGGTCGCTTTCGATAAAAACTGAACAAGTAAAAATAGTGAAGTAGTGTAATGGGCTACAGACGCAATTGTTCACTGTGAATTGTACACGCGCTGAGGACCGAACATCTACAACCGAGACCCATCCATATGACCCTCGAAGGTGTGCAAGGAAAGCTTCTTCGTGAGAGACATGCCCATTCTTACCCATTCAAGATAACGCGAAAGCCCATAACTCATACAGCAAAGCTTGCTGTGGGAAAACCTTATAGTACACTTTTGAATAGGCGAGAGGAAGGGGTATTTCGAAACATTTCTCCAAGTGCTGATCACCGCCCCCTTTTGGCATTGGGTGATCAAATGGGAAACAGTATAGATATTTCGGAAATGGGGTCAAAATAGGAATGGAGGTCGCCAGGAAGAGGCTTATTACCTGCTTTCTATAGACAACCGTTTTACAGGCAAAGGACTATCGGTTGCAATAGTGCCTATTTTGGACGTCTTCGTGAATTCATGATGGTCAAAATAAGTTCCGATCACAAATTTAAATCGCAAGGGTTTCACTACTTAATTAACGGGTCAGGACAGTCGCTTAAATATTCAATGAGCCAACTAAGATGGATCTTGATTCTACATGATTGTGAATGCGAAGACCAAATCCATATCCTTCACTTTTCAAATAAAAGGCAAACTGACACAATAGTTCTGCATTTTTAGAGTATTTAACAAGCAAAAGCATAAAATTGACCACCAATAATAAGTCAAGATTTATGACAATCCCTCAGTTTTACGTTCTCAGAAATTATAGAAAGATGGATAAAAATGTAACTTCTCCTCGAAGACGAATGAACTACTTAGAGTGAACGCATTCTATAATCGAGGAGTGGATGTAGTTGACATATGCGAAACCCGCACATTTCTGATAAGGTTTTCCGTCATTGAGCACACTCTGAAGAGCTTCTCGCAATTAGCCGGGGATCCTGTAACTTTCTTGTGTCACATTATTTAAATGGAGTGTTTAGTTGTTAGCATTAGTGCAAACATAAATACTCCCTTCAGCTAGCCGAGAATTTATCATCAGCTTGACATCTGATTGGGTGGATTCGCGACCCATTAGAGAGCTAGTGCCACGTGGTGAATATTATGGTAATTCCATAGAAAACGGAGGCTTATACTGTATTCATGGCTGCTGCTGCTTCTCAAGGTTTCTTTGGCAAATGCACAGTGAATATTCGACCTTGGCCTGCGTTTTATGTTGTCTGGGTTTCCTCTCTACAACTGGACGCGTTCCAGACAGGAAGCTAAGCCTAGGGTGTAGGTAAAATTAAGTAAAATATGGGTCAGATTTTTAGCATTAAAAATAACTGTGATCTTTGGAAAGTCGCCTAATGCCGTGAAGGTGAACAGAGCGTGAAGGCCGAAATCTCCTCAAGAAGTTGGTAAAACAGCCATATCATCGAGTAGTTGAGGGTAGGGATGCACCGCCTTAGCATTTAAATTTCGAGTGCCACAGCTGAAAAGATGTTGACAGGTGCCTGTGATGTCAACAGACTTCAGTTGAATCAAAATTAAGAATGCAGGCGATCAGCATTTCTCCAACTTTTAAATGCTCAGCCCTCTAAGTTAGCTTAAAACAAAAGAACCGCTTAAAACGCCTTTGATTGGAGTGGGTCGCCAAAACGCAATGACTCCTTTTCAGCCAATATGTGCTTTAGGGATATTTGTTTAACGCATTCACTTAAGATAGTAGAATGCCGTCCTTATTTCTTGTGTAAGTCAATACACTTGGCATGTTTGGCCTAAATTTATCATTTACCAAGGTTGTAGTGCTTTTGCTGCCTGAACCTGCAAGTGGAGCCGGCATGTAGCAAAAGAGTAGTAAGGCGATTTGGACACGGGGAACATTTGCCTGATTTCTTAAACGCCACACCCCCAATAAGTTCATGATGGCTGACGAATTAACTTAAAGCCAACAACAAACACAGAGATAACCTAAAACGATCGAAATAATGCAATCGTCTACGGGATTGGTTAACAGGACGCTTTCGAAAACTGCCACATCGCAGTCGATCAAAATAAATCAGCTTCTACTATCTTCCACTCAATGCATGTGAGGCTCAAAAATCGGTGGAGCACGAGACCAGGCTAGGTCAACCTTTCTTAATCTCACCGTCTCCAACCAAATGATGCGTTAGTATTTAGTTGTTTTGCGTTTCTACTTGGAGATGAAAAGGCATAATGTCCTATTATAGTTTGGGATGTGGCAAGTCAAGCAATTTTTCTTCGGTATTGCTCAGAGGAAAAGCCCTTCTTTGCACTTGAATAAAAGCAGCATGCCGAAATCTTGTGCGATTTATTGGTGTAAATAATGACTTATGTAGAAGTGTTTAAAAAAACAATTTTGGTGACAATCGTCTTGCGAAAAAATGAACTCGACGTTGAAAAAATAGGTAAACAATTTCAATTGTACACTGATATGACATAGCAGCTGAGAATAGCTAATGACGGGTAATTAACCCGACTACTACATGTTTGCATCATAAAGTGCTCAGAAATCAGTGGTACTTTTGATGCTCCCTTTGCAAAGCCATAATGCGCTTGGCCACAGGTTCTAAAACCAAAGGGAGCAGTCCTTTCCCATGGCCAAGTTACTTTATATTTGACGATTCAATGTACTCGGAAGTAGGACACTCCTTCCAAGTTAAATTTGACCTTCATTTTACTGACTAGGACATTCCTTTGATTTATTGGAACCAACGACAAGTTTATAGGTCTCTTAAACACTAAAAAAATTTTCTAGACACTGCATTTTGAAATAGTGTTTAAGTAGTTTCCCAGGAAGAGTGAACTGCTTGTTTCACTTTAAGGTGGCTGAGTGCATTTGGGCACAGAGCCGCAGACGTGGCACCGGTTAACCCGAGTCCTGCTGAAACACCAAGAATGCCCCCTTGGCAGCATTTTGACATTTACTATGCGGCGAGAAGCAGAGATATTTGTCATACTCTTGTCTTCACATTCACTTCGCATCCTTCAGTCCAACGGAGTAAGAATAATATCAACAAGATGCTTGAGTTTATGCTATTTTAGTAGATGACTCGTAACTTCTGTCAAGGGAATAGTCTTTCTATTCAATTCAAGTCAATGGCGTACTGGCCTATCAGAATTTGATTGCGCGCATCATCTCGATTGTACGCATCCCACCCATTCAGTAGTCTGGATTCCCAAACGTCTAGGGCTTAAAGAGACAGTAAGCACAAGTTAATTGACTTGAAGGCGCAAAATACCAAATAATTCGGGCAGTGGAATGACAGCCTATCCACGTTTAGGGTCCCCTTACGATTCCTTTATTGTGTATCTTCTGTACTTATTTATAGTTCATGAAATATGTAATGCTTGGTCTTATCTTTTAAAGATGTGTGTAGGAGCAATAAATCATACAGAAGCAGCACATTTTAGCTGTGGACATTATGATATTTCAAGGGACCGGCGATACCTTTTGCTTCGTACCTTCAAATTTGTTTGAACAAACGCATTCAAGACTTTTAATTCTCAGCACTTCTTTAATAACTGAACATAGGGTAAAACTTAACGCAGTTTTATGTCCGTGATGGTCTCTTTAAAAAAGTCATCTTAAGACTTAGATAAAAAATAAATAAAGCAAATAGGTGATACCTACTGTATTTCCGATCTATCTTGACTCGGATTTCCAATTAACTCTGGAAAAGCCATGCAACAACGGGTCTTTTAATGGAGAGTTATTACAAGCTTCCGATGGTCAAAATAGCATTGCAATAAATATTCTATACATTGAACTTCGTGCTCAATTGACACAAACCTAACCATTTTACTCTTCACTGAACTGAAAGATTTAATGTGAAAGTAAGCTGGAGGGTTAAAGTGAGTTGACCGATTTGCTCCCTTAATTTACTATAACACAAAAAAGCGTTTAACACAGTCATTTCTACGAGGTTTCAGAGTGCTATAGCCAGCTTAGGAAACTCAATCACCGTCTTTCGAGCGTTGATAGTATGTGGCTTCATTAACCCCAAAACCTTTTAATTGTTCCATCGGTGGCGCCACTGTTGTTGCTGTTTGATGAAATCATAATTGGGACACCTCATAAATATTTCTACCTGCATAAAAGGGACGTTAATGCACCCTTAACTGCGTAAAAATCACAAGAGCCGCTTTGTAAATACTACGAGTATATGGTTAAGTTTTCAAATGTACGCAAAAGACATGTCAAATTTCGCTCATTCGGGGAAATGAATGGGTACAGTTGATTAATTGTTTTGCAGTTGAGAAAGCAGCCTTTTATGGAAGACCAAGTGAAAGAAATACTTTCCCAGATTTTTCTGTGGTTTTATACTCCAAAGACCATAAAATTTATTCGAAAAACCATAAAACTGAAACGATTGTTTGTTTATGCCACTCGAGATAGCCGCAATGATTAGGGTGAAAAGAACCCCGAGTTTATTTAAGCATAGGTCCATTCCGCAAACCAGCCTCCCAGCTCAACTTTTTGAGCTGACAAACACTAATTCATTCATTAAGTTGAGCAAATCTGCTCCCATGATCAGGCGCAAAGCGAGTGCTTTGAATCGGAATTTACCCAAAAAAGGCGGAAAACTCGTTGAAGGATAGAAATAGAAAGGCAAGAAGCCATATCTTGCGCAAGTGAGGAATGTAATCTACTCATCCGGGAGGTGTTTTGTGTCGTCTTTATTAAATTACTCCCGCCTATGAGAAATTTCTACGATCAGAATTGAAATGGAGATAAGAAGATTAGAATAACTACGACTTTTGGAGGAAAGATGGCAAAAGGAGGGAAAATAGAGAAGCTGCGTATTTTATTAGGGTACAAACTGTGCTACCCCATCACTTTCATTCATTCAAGAAACATTTTACTCATTTTAAATTGACCCCAGGTACATCAGCCAAGGAAGTTCAATTTGTAAGAAAGACGGCTGTTGACTAAAGCCATATATTGGATAAACTCTTAGCAAACCGTACGCCTACCTCATAAAGTTTTGAAAAATATTATCGTTGAGATCAAGGTAAAATGCCCTGGATTTCAAAAAACGAAATTCACAAAGTTTTTTCTTGGTCTAAGACTCTACTCGGCAGACGTGGATGCGGGTTTACGAAGTAGCCTAGATTGTTTAGGCATATAGCATGGCTTGCTTCACCGATCAATCTAGTTTACCATTGCAAAGAGAAAGAAGGAAGTAATTTTGTCAGCACTGCAGTATCAATGTTCGAAAGGCCATTGTACCAACTTTGCCAACAGCCGTTCCGAAAACATCTTTAACTGAGAGTTCATTACTGAATTTATTTTATTTTGCTCTGGTGAGCAAATAAGGTCACGCAACAAAGTTCGTGCGTCAAAAAAATAACGTTTTTGAATGCATTTTATTTCAAGGAAAATAATCCCAAATTACTAGGCCAACTTCCGTTAAAGCATTGCAATTATGATGGCTAGTTGTGCGAAGTGGACGCAGGAGTCACAACCACCCGAGAACCCATTGCCTCCTCCACCCATCACGGGGCCTCATTAATAAATCGGCGAAATGGGTGCGTAAGTCGGTGCACCCGTGCCCGGGCGCGTGAATCACGTCTGAGTGTTGGCCATTCAATTGTCTATCCGCTGTTAGAAGGGAGCACTCCCTCAATTGCTGCTCTCCGGTTGATTTTGACTGGTGGCCTGACATGTCAGCCCGCCTACTTACCCTTCGGTAATTTGTTATCCTCTAATCAGCGTTCAGCCGGAATTAAACCCGACGGAGATAGTGTGTTTACCTGAATTATTCACTTCTTTCCGCCCCAATGAGCTAGCTCAATTATAGCCACCAGTGATAGAAACAATGAATTATTCATGATTATCTGTGTACTCATGTACACATAACTGGTACATCAGAATAGTCAAGAGAATCGCTGTGTTATGAAAGACTATTGACTGCACGTTGACAATTTAATTGGCACACTGATCCCTGTGTAAAGAACTAATGCGCAAAATGAATTCCTATAGCCCCTCCATTAAGTTCTTTTCCCAACATCAATCCGCCTTGCGCATATTCCCAAGTACCATAACCAAACTATGCAAGTCCTCAAAAATTTCAATACTAATTCTTCATTCCGTTTGCAAACGCAAATTGAAGGATGAAATGAAGGTCAAGGAAGGCATTTGACAATGATGTCGACTTAGAGATTCATTACTATTCACTGTTGATTGGTAAGTTTGCAACAGATCCCACAAAGGTGGCAATCTTTACAAATCCTATCGGTGAACAGGAACGAGGTGTTAACGACTTTGCTTATGCGGCAGTAAATAAGAACTAGAAAAGTCTTATTCGACTTGTGTCGAAAAACTGGCGTATTGTCTCTCCCGAAGTTAGTTTACATTTATTAGTCTTGACAAGCTTAATCATTGGTATGCCTTAACTTGGCCCCAGGCTATTGAATAGTAATCCGAAATCAGAACAACGTTACAGAGGTAAGAGCTAGGAGGAGTGTAGTCTGAGCTTCTACAGGTGCTTGAAAAGCGCACAAAGCCTCCATCCGACATTTCTTTTCACTTACCACATTATGCGCTTCAAAGTTTTGTTAAATGTACTTATGGTTTACTTTTTGCAAATACCGATTCCTTATTGGGTCTGTCTTCCAAATTATAAAATGCGCCCTTTTTTACTCAAAGGATGCAATTCCACGAATTCATTTCAGTGTCACTATTAAAAAAACCAAAGGCAGCAGGGATAAAGAGTACTGTAATCACAAGTGTTAGACATGATAATCAATCTATTGTCTCCTACCAACATTTTCAACGAAATTTCTACCACGAAAATAAATCTGCGACATGAAAAACAAAATTTGTGAAATTATTCCTTATTTTGTAAACACTGTAATTAATGAGCTACGGGTCGTTGAAAGAAAAAGGATGCTCACTGAATATGTAATTTGAAAAGTGAAGGTGTAGGGAGAAATCATGGAAGAAGTCCTCACGGATACTACTTAATTCAACTAAAGAATACCAAATGCTCACATATTTGTGTGTTTTGGTAGAAGCTAGGGGCTGTAAAAATACCCACTGATGATTTATGCATCAGCCAATGCTGATCATTACAGAAATGTCGGGTGGGATCGTTCACGTCTGCACCTGACTGCAACGCGGATACGCGCCTCCTAGCTGCTTCTCTCCTTTTCACGCCAGTTCTGTCTCTGCATCAGAAAATGGCCACTCAAGGGAATCTCGGTTTTCATGGAAGATTCTCGTCCATTCCTTTAAACTCATTTCATTACCAAACGAACCAATCAACTCACAGTTTGACTTTTTGGAAGGGCAACTGGCATCGCTTATCTAAACAGTGGCACCTTAAGTTTATTTAAAAATTATACAAAAAGGTGAAATTGCTCTGCAAATGGTTTGAATCTAGTGTCAGTATAGGGAGTGGTAGCATGCACTGTAAGCTCAAGTCCAGTACTTGGTATACCCACGGGTGAAATAAAAATTTCTTATACTATTTATCATTCATAAATCAGAGGATAATTTACTGTGAATTTATTTATTTATTTATTTGATCCATAGAAAAACACAATTTCCACTGAAATGAATTGTGGTATTTGTTGTGAATTATGGGAAAACTGCAGGAAATATCAAAATTTCTTTCCGTTCCACCTTAAAAAGGGATCATGGTACAGAAAGGATAGCAACTAATAGCCGGTGTTTGAGCGTAAATGGTGTTAAGTTACCATGTGAGCAAAACCAGTCATCTAGTTCAGTTCATTACTTTACTTCGCCTTTGATTTACGTGGTGAGTAAATGAACACATGAGGAGATAGATTTATTCGAAACGAAAGCAAAAAATAAGCTTGTAAGACAGACTTTAAAATGGATTCGTTAACAATGGGTGCGTGGTTTAAAAAGAGACTCCCAGTAAGAGGAAATTCTTCTGCTCCATTCTGTTAAAGCCCGATTTAATTTCAAAGGTTCCACCCTACAGTCTAAAAGGATTGTAGAGCTATCCATTCCATTTATTTCGCAATTTCCCACAGGACGTGGATTTTACTCCGAGTGTGTCACACTTTGTTCTAAAAAAGGTGTATTTTAGTCTGCATGGGCTGCAAAATTTGCAATTAGATGAGTCCTACTTCAAACAACTAAATTTGCATTAATTTCAAGAATCCTCCCCATTATCAGCTGAAAATCAGTACTTCAACCAGTTGTCGGATGCTGCAGGGATTCGTTGTAATTAGGGAGGACTTGTGAAATACACGTGATTGTTCTCTTGCACTTTAAAGCATAGCTCTACGTCCGCCCATCCGTGTGGTACCCTTCACTGTGCTCTCTACCTACTTCGAACCCCTCCACATACCACGGAATGTCGGTTAGGTTTGATGGAAGTGACCTCACCATGTGGTGGACTGCAGACGCAATCGTCCACCTGCTGGAGGCCAAACACCCACAGCGAGGTGCATCTACTCGGCACATCTCAATAAAGTGGAATTCGTGGAAGCATGGCATCTCTCTGGCAAAGCGTTAGAGACTGCAATTGCGGTTACCGCAACCAATGGTATGTTTCAATCTTCCTTCACCTATTACCGTCCAACTACAAAAATTACACAAACCCCTTTGGTTGCCTTAATCCAGTCCAACCGTTTAGTTCGGTTCAACAAATGACATTTGTAATGTTATGTGGAATGTGATTGGATGGGAATGTTAGAATTCTTTAATTGCACAGAGTACGTAAAGCTATAATCTTTTCCAAGTAATAAGTTATTTATAAGCACGGCTAGGGGGAAAACATTATACACATTCGAGAAAAGTATGTATGAAATGTACAATGAATAGTTACTTTTCGCGGTGCCTTTCCAGTTCTTGCTTCGATTTATTCTATTTGGGACAAAATTTTGGCACAACGGAAGCTGTTCTTTCCAGTCCAGTTCTGCGGAAGCAGCTTATCTAGAGAGCATCTTGTGCAGGTGAGAATCGGAAATCGACATCACACAGTGGAACTTCACTTTACTCCTTAGAGTCACATAGATAACCTGCACGATAAACTGCCTTCTTTTCCTCTCATGACAACATTTTTCCCGAAATTTGGTGCATCTGGAGGACAATGAAGTAATTTCCTTGAAAAGGAGTTATTAATAAATCAAGAACTGTGGGAATTTAAGGCAAATTTTAGTTGCGGATTATAATGCTGAATTATTTCGTTCATTAATACTTGGCTTACCGGAATGGGAACATAGCATGGAATAGGGAGCACCAAAAGTTATTTGTTCTGAAAGTGCGCATAAGCTTGTCGAAAGTGCATCGACAGAAGATCCACACTCTTACTTCTACACCTGACTTGATACAAGGAAAGGAAGTGCGATTATTGTGCCTAATTTTTATTACGGCTAAATATTTCCATATGCAAAGGACTATTAGAACTCATAATGAGAGGTTCAGCAACACCTCAAACAAATAAACAGGGCTTATCTAAGACATCGGCAAATAAAATGACAATAGTGGGGACAAATCTGCAAGATTTATTGAAATCATGAGATGCATACGCTATGAACACCTCAGTGTCAATCACAGCATCCTATGCGATCATTCAAATATCCGAATCCTGTAATTCGTTGTACGTCAGAAGTGGTAACTCCTCTTGAGGCATTCGCCAGGCAGGTTCATACACACCCGTGGTCAGAGAATCGCCTGACTGGTTGCTTGAATGCAGTAAACGATACTCTAATGTGAGAAATTCAGTCGAGTTTCGAGTTCACTTACTCTGAATACGAACTGCTGCTTGGCAACAATACAGTCTACGAAACCAGCTTAAGAAAAAATTTTGTAAGCACCTGAGTTATTTAAATGCTCATGAAATGAGAAATTGCAGACCCGAGAAACACTTGTGCAATATTGAAGACTACATGGGATTTTGTGAAGTTAAATTAAATCCTATTACCTTTCATGTCATTTTTCTATTGAACGGTAGATATGGAGTACTCCTTGCCCAAAGGAGTGAATGGGAAGCTATGGTCGCTGTCTTTCGGAAACTCAGGCATAGAGAAAAGATCGCTGCAACAGTTAGAGCAACTTCCTATTTTGCTAACTGAAAGAGGTCAGGATGAAAAGCCAATGACGTCGAGACCAGGGATTACCAGGCGAAGGTAATCCTTGTTGAGAATAAGTTTTTCCACAACCTGCCAGTCTCTGAAGGCGGCACATCAATACAAAACTGAATCAAGTGAACCCTAAAAATGTGGTTCTGGCGTACAGGACGATCAGAATATTCATTAAATTTTATGTAAATAAACTTTTATCGAGGTAAGCATTTGATGAGGAAGGAATTTCATGCCGTGATTAATAGTTATTTACTAGCTGATTTATCTAAACATGAATCTCGACAAGTTGAAAGTCTTCGTCAAGGTGGAAAATTCCAAAGAAAGCCGTTACTTTATGGTATTTTGATGAAACTGTAGAAACTGTCAATGATCCATCAGTAACGCCGACCTTTATGCCTTCTACTTCAAAAGCAAACAAATTAAGCAAACCGTCCGCCAATAAAAGGCGCTCAAGTCCCCAGTTTGTGCTAGGGAACCATACCTGTTCGCTTAATTTAGTAAGTTTTGCTCCACCCAAGGAACGGTGGCGCCTGCCACAGAGCACTGCGAAGAGTTGACAATTAAGGAGCGCTACCTTGCTGTGTGCATGAAGTGCTCGCCCATTCGTGAGTCAAAGGTGGGTGTGGGTGTTTGCGAAGGCATCGCCTTCATTTCCAACTGCGCCTTCGAAACCGGTCTCACGGATGTTGAATGAGCGACCACAACTTACGCCAGCTACTACACGACATCATTCAAGGCAAACGGCAACAGACAAGAGATGCCGATTGGTGGAGGGTATTAGCTTTCCTCCTCGTCTTTAATCCTCCCAAGCGCCCTTTACTATGCCAATTTCGAATGACGGTTTTTGGTGGAGGCGTGTGGAAATATTGATGACTAAAAGCATTACTGAAACCAAACCAATGATGAATACTCGGATCAAAATCAACTCATTAAAGCACACTGGCAGACACATCAGGTGCCTTTGCAACTTCTGTTTCGAAGCAAATTTGTTCAGTGAAGTTCAGGGTTCTGCCATGAAAAAAAAATAATGTTTTGGTTTATGGATTTTTTACGATATGCCATTAGCAAAGACCAAAGACCTTGTAGTTTGATCTCTCAAGTGAAATAAGAGTAATAAATATAGAAATCATTGGCTGGAGTTGATCCTTTTATTATTTTAATTCAGCAATGTGTCTCTAATTAAGGTAGCAAGCATTATTGTGTTGGGATTTGATTAGAGATTTAAATAGGCTCATGATTACTGAAGCGTTCATGAGACATAGCCTTCCACCAGCGCCTTTTTTCACTAATCGCAATCAATGCGTGATGATTTCGGTTTAGCCCTGAGGTGTCTTTCTCATCTTTTAGTGCTTCTTCTAGTGGCGCTTGAATTTTTGCCTTTTAATTGAGCGCAAAATACCATTTATTGTGAATCAGAATTTCAATAGTTTTAACATAATCTAGCGTGTGGACCAACGACACAAAATGAGGGAATGATTAGACGCTGGAAAGTGATCGAGGCTTGACTGCGTCTTAGCCACCACTATCCACAAAATTCATCAATCAGGATGAATGAGTACTAATTAGAGTAACGGGAAATCAGAGCAGTGCAGATGTGGTGAAGGCTACCTGCCCAAGGAAGGAACACGACTCCCCTTCAAACAATAGTGAACATGAAAAAAGCGTTATTCAGCACAAAACGGAAGTGTTGGACAGCTTAATGCAGTCTTTTACTGGATCGAGAGTGTGTTCTTATGCGACGTTATCCTGTTTCTTGGTCCCTAACTTTACTTCATTTTTATGTGAATTATATGGTCTTGATGCAAATGTGTGTGCATTGAATGGTAATGAATATGCAGTACAATGAGAAAAGACAAATTTAGGACAAGCATGAACACGTATATGCATAATTGGAGATATGCAAAGTCGGAATGGCGTGAGAGCAGGTCTTAACCATGCTGTTTTAGTCAGCCACCCTGATTTCTGGCCACCATTCTGCTCGAGCATGTCCAAAAGTGAATGTAAATGAGCTACGGAGTCTGGTCCACTAAGGCCTCCTCATTGACTCGCTCCCTCTCATCCTCCTTCATCACCCAAGTGAAACACCTGGACCACTGCATACCTTACCCCCTCCACCCACCCCACCATCCTACAGCGCCCACCACATTAATGAGGCTACATCGTCTGCAATGTCAGTATCTGCCTGCATGCAAAAACAAGGTCCGAGTATTTAGACAACTTGGTCTGATAACTATTGACAAATGTTAAGGCAAAATTTTGACTACTCACTGGAACCTTTGAGACATGGCCCTCTTCAATGGTGAATTCATAGGACTGCTGCTCGAATTCAGGTGGGCAGTCGTTGATATCCTCGATGAGGACAATGACTTCAGTCGTAGCGGTGTTAACCCTTCCTCCACAGGAAGTCCTGTTGTCACCGGCACAGTCGACGGCTTCTACTGTGAAGTTGATGGATTTTATCGACTCCCGGTCAAACACTGCACCACTTCTGATCTGCCCCGATTTCTCATCCAGCAGTACCATCGAGTCGTAGTCCATTTGGTGATCGCTACTTACAAATCGGTAACGCACCTCAGCCACCTCGCCACTGTCGGCGTCAGATGCGTGAACTTTGAGAATTGGTGTGTGAACAGGAAGGCCCTCGCTTATGCGGGCATAGTAGACGGCTTTTTCAAATACCGGTGGAGAATCATTGACGTCTTCCAAACGCACTGTTAAATACTGTTTGGTGGAGAGAACTGGTTGGCCAGCATCGTGACAAACGATGGTGATTCCATGAGTGCTTTTGGTTTCGTGGTCTAGAGGCTTCGAAGTGACTAATTTGAAGAGATTGCGCATTGCCGAGTGCAGGGGTTGGACTGTGAAGAAGGTGTTAGTGGTAGAGCAGTAAGGAAGGGAGGCTCGATTTGGAAATCCTCTTTCAGAACCAGTCCTTTCATCTGCATCAGACATAGTTATGGTAGCTACAAGAGTTCCCACAGGCGCATCTTCACGGATGTAGAACTCACCCTTCGAGATGGATCTTTGTAGAGGAGACTGGATGGAGATGGTGGGGGGATTGTCATTAGTGTTCAGTACATGAACACGCAACCTGGTTTCGGCAATGTGAGCTTTATCAGTGACTTCTATCGGAATAATATAACCGTAGTCGTTGGGAAATAGAGGATCTTTTAAATCTCGATTAGGCAAAATCGGTGCTGATTCGTAGTCTACGTCACCCGAAACTACTACAGAGCCTATTCGACTATCAATACTGAAGAGACGCTGAACTTCAGCAGAGGCCGTTGAACCCATTCGATACTCCAGACGGTTAGCATCTGAGGGATCATCGTCTATCGCAACAGCTGTGTAGATTTGTGTTCCTACCGCGGTATTTTCGAGAATCTCCACTGAAGGATTGGTCTGACGAAAATACGGCGTCTGATCGTTTATATCAGTGATACGAATAATCACACTTAGACTGCCGGTTAGTTGAGGAGATCCACCGTCAGTAGCGATAAGAAGAAAGTAATACGCTGACTGCTTTTCTCTATCCAAATCAGCCTTAACCTTGAGACCGAGGGCGAATTTGTATGGTGTTCCAGGGGAACGCTCAATCAATTCACTGGATAACTCAAAAGCATCGCTCCCAAGTCCCCGAACCATTGATTCATGGTCATGGGGTTCACTAGGGATGAGACGGTAACTCTGGACGGTGTGTTCAGGTCCCTGATCTGGATCAGTGGCCTCAGGAAGCTGAAATTTTCTCCCAATCACTGTGTGTTCCGGAATTTCGAGCTCAAGCCTGTCCGGTGACCAGGCTGGTGGATTGTCATTAAGATCATTGACGTATACAACCACCTGAATAAGTTGATGTTCCTGAGATTGTGGTGATGAAGGAGCCCGCTGTCTTTGGTCCATTACGAGCATTTTGATGGCGCATTCTGGGTACTGTACATCGGATAAATGCGGTAAAAGAGCATCATGGAATGTAGAAACTGGAGGAGAAATTGAACCCTGACCAGGACAGCAGGCTCCCGTCTCCTTGCACAAACTCTCTCGGTCAATCCGCTGCCTCACGGTAATCAAACCGCTGGTTCGGTTGAAATTCACCAATCGAAGATCAGTTAGAGGAACAAAGTTTACCTCCCTACGTGAAGTGATATCTAGAGCCAGTTTTTCCGTCAGACTGCCAACTCGGTCTCCGATGGGTAACTCCTCGTTGATGACGAAAGCCACACTCGCTTTCTGTGCATCAGTGCAGGAAACATGAAGGAGAAGGAGGGAGATGGTGAAAGTGGCAATGGATGTGGTGTGGATGGAGAATACTTCGGAGGGCATGTCATCCGGTGAATGCGGCCTGCGTGCAAAGGTAAAGCAAACGACGTGTACGTGTGTGCGTGTGTGTATGGGTGGGAGCGCATGGCTGATTAGCCTTCAGATGCACATACGTCTGCACGAGTGCGTGCGTATTATCCACGTTCGCATATACGCACGCACGCAGATGTCAATGCGCGCACGTGATAGGTGCTGACGAAGCAGTTAGTGCACGCGCTTGAACAGGACTCAGAGGGACCTACTAACCGCTGCCATAGCGCACTTCCAGTCCGTCTAGTTCCGATGTCCTTCGGGACATTTCCTCTCTTGTACACTTGCAGTCCACCTCACCGTGTGCCAGAAACAAATGAGTTCGGGTCCTTAGCTCAGCATTAGTGTCTCCGCGATTCGCCTTTGGCAAAATAAAGGGGAACAACTCTCCTTTTTATGTTTTTCCTAGACCTGTAGGGTTTAGCTTCTGGTACAAAGTTTAATAGAATTGGAAAACTTTTTAGGCAAAGTGATCCCAAGTGGTTGTTCCATTAAGTTAAAAATCGAATAATATTCTGTTTCAATGCGAAATAGAGCAGTGTTTTATTTTCAGACACGAAAGCAAAAAAAACAAGTACCGAAAGAAGCGGGTTGATTCCCGTGAGAAACATTCATATAGGAAATACCCAATTTATTTCGCCAGTGAACTGCGGAATTCCGTCCACTTTCGACCATTGATCTTGGTCATATTACCATTCAAAGTACTAGAAAAACTGGCTTTTGGTTACTCTTATGAATGACAATACAGCTTTGTTTCTTTTTTTTGCCACTATTTATCCCCTTCAAACATTTGAAGCAGCACAGAGTGCGAGTAGGTGGAAAGGAATCTAAAAATAAGCTCCCTTTGTCCCATTTAATAAGGTTAAAATAGTTATTTGCTTGTCGCGAAGTTCTATTGTGGTCCTGAGGCTGCTGAGTAAGTGATATGAATCTGGTGTTAATTTCCTTGAAAGAGAACACGGTCCTTCACTTGATGATTGTCACCCATTACTATAGCTTTGTCTGAGTGTCTACCTACATTGCTCAGAGGATCGGGCATCAGCATATTCCATTTTATCGACACTAAGGTGGATGTTTGCTTCTGTTTGTTATCATTACTCCGTCGGAAAACAAAAGGTATAAGTTGCATCTTCAAAAACTTCCAATACCACTACAGGCGGGAGATCCGCGGTACAAGCTTGGTAGCTGGATTGTGATGTCACTCCATAAAGCAAATTGGGCGCCACAATTAGTTAATCAAAACATTTCTTCTGGTTATCCTTTGAATGTGGCACAGTGGCAATAGAGAGCGCCCACAAAGCACCATAATGGGCCTTCCTCCCACCTGTTTGCACGTGCATTTCCAATGGCTACCCAGCTATCAGACGCAGTAGTGGTGTATTTGCGTGTACTGATGCGTTTTTGTGGATTTAGATCATAAAAAATAATGCTACTAAAGTTGTGCTTTATGCAATTTTATTGACCTCTCTCTAGCAATTTTTGCGCTTGATCGAAGTCGCATGCAGAAAACGCTTTTGTCAAAGCTAAGAAACATGCACATTATAAAAGGGCGTCCAATCAAAAGTCGTCCAAGTTTACATTACGAAATAGCACTTTACATGTTAAGAATAAAGCACCGTTTTCAAAATGGCTTCCCGAATTCCCGGGATTCGATGGTAAAATAATACTTTGTAATCGTAATACATTGGTTGGTTGTTGAGCCTTGGTTTTAGTAAAGAACCAATAGGTTGACTATTGTACCTCTACCGAGTGGGCCTACCTTCGGGCTATGCTAGCAGTATATTCTGTCCAAGTTCTGTGTCTTCTTTATTCCCCAAGACAGTCTCAGTAAAAACCTTTGAATGTATGGCCCTACACATGACAGCAGCAGTAATCATTTGAGCTGTCCCACACACACTTAGAGCTTGGTGACTCTCACTGTTACTTTGTTTGCAATTGTCCAGACTCGGAAATGTTCACCATAGGGATGCAAGTGAATGCAACGGGAATGTTAGAAGATACCTCACCAAGTGAGTTTTATACCATGCATTAAGGAAATGCAAAAAAGGATAAAGGAGTAGGAATAGAGAAACTCTGGTTGAGGAAGATAACTGTCAATAGGGTCATTCAGATTTATTTGAAAGGTAGCAATTTGCAACGGGTCGGTAAATGACATCAATTAGTGGATTTCAAAGCGCATGTACTGCAGAATAGCATTTACAATAATTAGTTCAACTTGTGAAACAAGTATCCTTGAAGTATTGACAATGGAATCATCTACTGTGGCTTTTAAGTAATAGAGCGAGTAAACCGGTTAGATTAAAGAATATTTAGAGTAATATTTAAGCTGGAGGTTCATCGATATACAATGTGTAGTCTTCTGTCTTTTGACATCCAGTCTTGTCTAGAGCATGCATAAGATAACTTCACAAATGCATACTATGCTCGACTCTACGAACTTGAGGTTGAATGAAGCACTCGCAAATTGACATTATGCGTTTCATTTGTCACTATCTTCGAGTTAACTGTTGAACTGGCGCTACTCACCAAAGATGTCCATCGCGGTGCCTAGCATCTGCGTTTGCGAGGTCAAACTGAGAAGCATCCCGATGGTCCGCTTCAAAGAGCGCTTGAATAACCGAAACAACTCAATTCGCCTCAAACTTCTAATAGTGTTAAATTACTAACTGAAAAACTCCCTCACATTCCCTTCATTTAATAGATTAAATATGATAATAAAACGAGGAAGTAAGATACAATAACCTGAGTGGTTAATTTAAATTATTCAGGGCATTACAATAGATCGGAAGTCGGTGTCATGGGAACAATTATCAGCCTTCTTGCTTAAATATACTGAATGAATTGCGGTAGGTTTAATGCAATTTGGAATGGCGTTACTTAAATGGCACGAAAAAAGGCTACATTTGGGAGTGCAAATGGGTTGTACCAAGCTTATAAATTACTGTAATCATTGCTTCAGAATTCTACCATTGAAACCGATAATCGCCTGACAAAGTCCCTTTGTTCAGGTTGGATGGTGTCGATCGGTAATCTGCAATAAGAATTATAAGGATGTCCTCATTTCTTTACAAAATTAGCCCTTGAGGAATGGGAGAAATAAAAAATGGGGCTATTCTACCACTATGAGTGGTACTTTGCATGTGTTTTACCAATCATCCAAACAAATCTTCAAAAGATGCATTTAATTGCCCTTACGACTTCCCTCACTTTGACGCGAACAGAACTGGCAAACAAGCTCGTCTGCATGCTAATAAGTAGATGAGAGCACAATTTTAGGCCTTTATGAAACTTTCGAATCTCCTATAATATTTAAAAGTTTTTTTTGCTCCTAATAGAGTTTGCCAAATATTCTGACTTCATTCATATTTCATCACATCTTAGTGTGTTGAAGGATCGGTCTAGGCTCTTGCCGAAGGCCTATTTATTTTTCAAAAAGGTTCACACATCAATAAATCTCAGTGATATCCATAGCAGGCCTCCTTTTGCTTTGTTAATAAGCCAACATTTGACTCAATCCTGTTAATAAAGAACTTGAGATGTAGAATGCTTACCTTATAACTCCTCTCTCTTTCATCGTGCATTTTTTTCGATTATTCATGTTATCTCCAAATACATTAAGTTAAAAGAAGCACAACAATGATAAAATGACAAATGAAGCATATGGTTCGATCCTAAGTTACGGCTAAATTAGTTGCCCCTGGCATGAGAAAAGCCGTCGTGTATGACCTTGTTTTTTGTCAGTGAAACGGAGACCAAAGTTAATCGCAAAAGTGTAGGTTGTTGCAATTCGTTTATAAGTCGACACTTTATTTTCCCCAGCGTAGTGATACTCTTCATATCGGTAGACTTATCAAAGGTTTTGGAGGCAATCAGACAGCACAAGTATGAATGTTTAGTCCTAAATTCCATGAAATCGGACATTGGTATGCTACCAGCCTTGTAATTAAGCAGGGTAGTGCAAAATTTCGATTTCACTTAAGAGAGGCGTGGAACTTGTCGTACGTTTGGAACGGGGGAGGCTTTTCATGCACAAGACCAACACAGATCGATGGAATGGTTTTGCAGGAGGCAATTGCGGTGGAAGCGTCGGGACACATGAAAGTAGAGAAGAGGGTTGAAAGAAGTCACGCCGGCCGTGTGTTTGCGCAAAGGACTAATTTGCGTTGAGGAGGAATGAGGTCTACACGGCGATCACGCAAGACTAGTGACTTTCAAAGGAAGGAAGAAAGTTGAAATGTTTTCTTCAAAAATTTGGGTATATTTTCTAGCAACGCGCTTGGGAGAACTCGAGGTGCATACATAGGAAAGATGCAAATTACCTTAACGTGCTTTTAGGTTGCACAAAATAATTATTCCGATGTCGCCTTTGGGCGCTAACTGCTAACTGCTTTCCGGTAGGATGCAAGTTTTTGGCATCGCTGACCTGAAGTGATGAAGACGACGTATTGTTTTGCCCATGGTATATTCAAGTACACTGATACTTCTTCTAAAACTTCTTTTTTTCACAAATAAGACCAATTTTTATAAATAAATAAAAGTGTGTCTGCGCTGAAGTAAGTTCGGCCTACGGGTGGTTTTTCTTGTCAGAAAGTCTAAGTGATGAATGCACGACAAATCTGCGGGCATACACTTAGTATGGCGTTGAACACGTTCCAAATAAGTATCCACCCAGTTCTAACGAGAAATTTTTGACGTTGAATTATAAATTCTTTTTTCTCTAAGAGGGCCCAAATAATGTAACCTTTAACTTTGTAAATTGAATCTAATTTAACATAGAATAAGCACCACCATTAGTTAGACACTGGACAGTAGAGAGCAACAGTGTCAAGGATAAAATTTTGGAAATTAAACGTGATTTTGGCTTCTATTTTCCAGATACTATTAAACTTACAATAAACCTTGCGCATCAAAACTATGGTGTATGTTATGCAACTTTTCGAAAATGTCGTGTATTCAAGGTACTTCCACTCTATGTAAGCAAGTGAGTTCGTGTTAACATTCCAACTTTTGTCACTTCATGTGAGAGGAAAGGGTTAAATAAATTCTCACGCATTGCTTTAGCACAAATTGAAGCAAGTGAAAAGTTTCCCATCTTGTGTAGAAGGGGTACGGAGTAAAAGTGCAAATTTTAGCATCCTAGTGGTCTATAGATGTGCGTTTTGAACTAATCTGTTGAGATGTTCTGAAAGTCACTCCAACTTAGGTGAAGAGATACGAATCAGCAGTTCTTGTTACTACAGCAACCAGCATAGGCGACGCAATCAGCTATAAAAATTACGAGCCTCTGACTGGCGACGCCACAGCTACTGAGGTGGTTTATTCGTAGTCGTTTTAGCACATCCACACTAATGTTTACGTAGCAGTGAGTTCATTTGAGCTCACAAGGGTCTCACAAATTCTCAGGGTTGCAAGAGCCGCTGTTGCCTTCGATATTTTGCATAGGGAATCAGGCAACCTAGGTGTGATCAAGTTTCGCATTATTGCATGAGATTAAAAATTTTAAATTTGCAGCCATAGCATCAGTATTTAGCATTCGCTCGGTGGTTTGAGAGAATGGAAAAAGTGAGTTCCGTGGGCAATTATTAATCGAGAGCTGTACTTTTAACTATTAAACCAAACAAAAGTTCGCTCCCCTATGTACCGCAGCTGCGTATAAAGTAATATTGAGACATTTTGGTTGTTTTCAATCCTTAGTTTACTATAAAGCCGTTGGGCCGTTTACCAAAAGGATCCGATACTAGTTTTTGGTTTGATTGGCAGAAATAAAGGCCAAGAATCCATTCAATTACAATTCGTCTCCTTTTAAACTTGGTACTTATTGTGTCATCTGGATTTCTAATGACAACAATCCATTAAATGTTCTCTCAAGTATTTCAATGCTTTTGGGAATGGTTGAAATCCTTCTTGGAAAAGTTATAACAAATTTTGGTCAGTGAAGATCACTAAAGCAGGTGGTGCAAAGAAAATTGAAGGTTAAATAGAATTATGCAAGCACACTAGTTTATTCACTTTTGGGTGCTCACAGATCCCTCAGCAGGAAGAATGAACATAACCGCAGTGTATACCTCATAAAATTCTTGTGTACATTCACTTACAATCATGTTGAGGTAACTTCTGCCATCCTTGCGGCTATAATTTGACCCATAAAGTGGTACTGGGAGTTTCCTTCACCAAGCTACCTGACAAGTATAACTTACTCATCCTTTTCTGAATTTCATACTCAATGCAGTTCCCTTACAACAGGTACACCTTCTGTGAATACTTTCTGGCTTTGGCGAGCGCCTGTCAGTGTTGTCGATCACAACTGTAGCCACGTGGTTTTATGTCGCCCCTAAAAGTGTTTTTCTTTAAAACTGGTGCGTAAACCCCTTTTAGGGAAAATTTAGTGCTTTAAAGTGACTGCGCGATAACTCACTCTAACTATTTACTGCTACCAATAAAATAGCCATAAGGGAAAATGCAATTCCTTATATTCTTAGAGTGACATCTTTCAGATCATTTGTCACTGTGTAGAAGCAAAAAACTCATTAAATTTCTCTTTGTAAATGTACAACTCTTGCTAAGCCACTTCATCTACATTAGTTGCAAGCGGCACCAGTAGACATTCGGCAACAGGTAAATATTTCCTTTGTTATCTGTAACTAGGGCACGTCACATAAGTCACATTTTTGCCCAATAGGCGAAGCAGGACTGGGAACCCACATGAAAATAATAGTTAAAATGCAATTTCGTCAACACCACTTCATTCACCACTCTACAAAATCCATGACGGAAGAGTTAAGACAACGAAGTAGGCTAAAAATTGTAGCAATTTTATGCATGCATCCTGCGCGCAAATTTCTACCGTTTTGCAAGATGTTGGCCTCCGATTAAAATACTTTCCTGGGTTCTTAACGCATGGATTTGTTGACCTTTGTGTGCCTACTTCCTAGTATATTTTATGATAATTTCGCATTTTATGCGTAATATCTATTCACGTTCCAATGCAACAGCTTCTAGATTAAACCGTGCTGCTTTTTTCATAATGTAGAATTTTAAGCATGCTCACGTTTGGGCCCATTTGAAGGAAAAATTTAGTTAGTTAACCCAGCGTAATGTTACTGTGACACAAACAGGAGAGTTGATAAAAAATCTGGTGGAACTGCAGTCATTCAAAGACAGCTTAGATGAATCGTCCGACGGAAGAGAGACATACTAGCTAGTTAAGCAGGCATGAAGTGATCTGTTTGAGCAGGGCGATAATAACGACCGCAAGCACAAATCAAAGGTGCAAAAGTTTGTTTTTCCCCTTCGGACTTATCTATTACTTCATTTGCTTCCACTTCTGGTCGGATTAACTTCAAAGTCAGGTCCAAAAGTGGCTGCTGCTGCTGCTGCTGCCGCCTTAGCTGGGGTAGATAGAGTAGTGCGAAATCAGAAAAATGGTTGTCGTTGTATTATTCAGCAAGGACTTTACTTGACTACTTTTTTTCCGGTGCTAAATTAGAATTAAAACGTAGGCACATAGTAAATAGCTTGGGAAAATAAGCAGTAATGGTGAATGCGCAAAAATTTTATTAAAGCTTTTTTCAAACCAATCATTAATCATCATGTTTGGAAATGATGCCACACTTTTCCGTCTTTCTGTCAATCACGAAATCGAGCAGTCACATTTTCTACGAAGTGGTAGGCGACCGTGAGGAGATGCATAAAGTTGATTTCAGTGTGGAGAAGAGTGCCTAATGAACGCGTCTTTTCCAGGTGGGCATGCAGGTTCACATTTGGATGACTACGTCCAGCTCTCTCCCCCCTCCCCCCTCCCCCCTACCTCTGTTCATAAACATAAGATTTTGAGATTTCACTAGAGCTGTGAAGTGATCACCGAATATATTAAAATGGATGCCTATACAATACCACTGATTGTTTTTAGCAACACATGCACCACATTCACGAAAAATCGCCTCGGCCAGCAGTTTTAGTGGCTACCAATGATAGCAATTGATGTTCTTGATGTTAGAACATCTAAACTTGCTTTCTCATGGTGCAACCAGTGCAGTTTTTTATTAATAAATCTGGTGTGTATGCACTTACTTGTGACATTTTGTGCTACTTTTAAGCTTTTGTTTTAGGAAAGGGAATCAAGATTTATCACTTTACATTGCGTTTAAGTTCACGGCAGGTGGGTTATGGGAAAGGCCTTAGAATGCTCACCGCTTGTCGGCACTCTTACTTCTCTAATGATAGTTGTTTTCGTGTCCATCGGAAGCCAAAGAAGGCCCCCCGGTTCGCATTTCACAGCAAACAAGTTAGACAGAAGCTCGGGTGAATATGTACCCTTTTTAAGCCTGACTGCCCCTTGTCAGCATGCTTTTGATCCCATTAGCAGTCTCTAGGCTGTATAGATTCAATTCTGTGTGAAGAATGTGCTGCATATTACTTTTCAAAGCACCGTCGCGATAATTGCATTTTGATTTCCTAAGCCTACTATAGCTTACATGTAAGTATAATGCGGAAGCTGATTCTGCTTTGTCCTAATATTTACTGTCCTACGTCTTAGATTACGAACCAAGACAAGATTCATGGCATAGTGAAAATTGTTTGAAAAAACTCTTTATTTAGTCTTACCACTACTAGTGCACTCCTTAATTCAGCAACAACTCAGAAACAATGAATAAGTATCTATGGGTACCGGAATTGCCCATGTACTAAATTCGATAAAATTCGATAGAAAGGACCTTTCGCAGCATGTTTTCGTATTAAAAAAATACAATATAATGCAAACTCTAAGATGGCCAATTATTGACCAATAGACCCATTGAACAATGCATACCAGTAGACATAGGTATAAATGCAATTTAAAACAAAGAAAGTACAACTTATGCGATTTTTTTCACAGCACCTTGTGCATTTTTGGGCATTCGCATCTGACAGTGGGATTGGTTAACATTCCTGGTAAGGAGATATTTGCACTCATGCAAAGCTTGTTAGATCATTGGGAAAAATAAAACCCCACAACTCATCAAGCATCGTCTCTCCTCTATTCTCTCCCGTCGCTAATCCCTTTGGTCTACAAACGGTGGAAACATATATCCTAAGACGCTGACCACCATCACTCAAGGTCTCCAGACAATGCTCGCCTCAGCACTGTGGTTCTGACCATGTTAAAACATGTTCCCAACGTAAAAAACGGCGCCCGGCCCTGTTGTGTTGTTGTGACTCATGCAGGCCACAAGTGGATGTTAGAGGCATGGCCTCTTTTGTCTCAACTTCACGCTACTTAGTTAACCCACTTTTTCCATAGCCAAACGAGTAGGGGAAAATGGCATTGTTGTGTGGCTACTTTACGCTTTCATTCAAGGGGCTTCGATCATCGATGATTTCGCAGTGAAAATTCGTAAACTACAACCGTGACACAACAATTTTTTTTCCACGCAATGAAGGTATGTATGCTGCCACGTGGTTTACAATTGAGCGTCTACAGCTAAAAATATATTTTACGAGTCTAGATTACCTTTCCAATTACCCATAATAAGAACGTTCATAATTCGGGAATTATGCACGTACACATAAAGACATTGTGTTTTCCTCCGAGTTATTTTGTGGGCGGTTGACATCGTCGATTGCATACATTTAAATCTGCGCCTCATTATTTAACAAACTTTTGGGCTTGAGCTCTGTGAAATGAAAAAATTGTCTTAAACAGGATGTAAATTTGAACGGATATAGTGCTACCTCACATGATCTGCCCCAATGCTTTTGGGTAAATATTTTGAGCCAGATGAGTATAGCACCGGAGCTTCCAGAAGGGGAACGCCTACCTTGATTACTAAAAGCGGAAGTTCAAATGAAACACCGTAAATTAATACACATCCACCTGATTAGACGAAGTTCTTGAAGTAGTCTGAGTCTCAATTCAGATAATGTTGGGTCCTTATCGCATTCCCTCATTTCACTTTTTAAATATCTGGAATTTATTTAGGCGGGCATATGTATCGCCATTTTGAGGTCTACGCAATCATCGAATGACACAGAAGATCATTGTTATCGCAAAAGCCACACACGTGCCTTGGGGCAAATTTCTCGAAACATTCTACTATCATCCTGTCCCGTATATTACGCATTTTAAGCTCTTTTAGTAGAAGTAAAAGGATATTACATGACAAAAGGCACAAAAAATGCTGTGATGAAGGTGTTGCAGGTGGTATTGCTGGGTGGCCCACTTAGTAGCATTATTTACTACTAGGCGCCTTTCGATCAGATGTGTAGTATCCATTTAAACAAAGGCTGCATCTTGGTTACAATCACTAATTCATCTCCCACTGCTACTCCGACTCCTTACACTTATGTTGCAAATTTTTTTGCGCATATCTATGTATTTTGGGCAAAAGACCACACTAGAAATGTGCAGATTTGTAATTCGCTTTGCAAAGGAAAATGTCTCGATTCTCTCCACTTCGAAGGACTTAATTAAAGACTTGCCTCTATGGAGAGCATAAAACTTTGCTAGCAGGTATAGCTGCCTTTGTGAGTGGTGATGAGAGTAAAAAGGCAGTCCAACTTTACGACAGGACGAAAAAGGTACGCGCATAATTTAAGACCAATCGCTCTAGCAGAGTTGGATTGCTTTGAATTTAGTCAATTAGAAGAGGTTGGTCCTAAAAAACTTGTTTTATTACTACCGTCCAACCATCATGGAACCCATAAGATACTTGGGGGAAGATTCTAAGGCTTTTCATAAATTCATTAGTTCACTTTGAGATGCCTGGAAGACCGACCTGCGGAGGTCAAAACGAATGCACTTTGTAAAATCCTCTTTAATGACGGCTATGGCATTAGGACTCAAGGAAACCTTCAAAATGTTAAAGCCATCAAAGAGTGAAACTAAGTGAACATCTTTCCATTTACCAAAGCCAGTATAAATAATCGCATTACAGTAACCAAAAGGAGGCCTCCAAAGTTTTGCGGTTGCACACCTCAGCAGATGTATCTGACCATTGCATTCGACATAGCTAAGTAGAGGTTTTTGCAGCTGTCTGGAGGGCAAATGCGCGGATGTTGCATATAAAATTTATTCTAACAGCTACAGCCTCCTATTCGTGATTGTTGGTTTTCATGCATTTATGAATGCCAAAGCCATTTTCTTTTACGCATTTACTTTAACCCATGGGGTGAGCATATCTTAGTAACTGTTCCCCTAGTCACCAGATTTATATCATTAGGTTTATTCCACTTATCTGGTATGATCTTGGAACTATAAAGTCCCTCAAGATGGGAACACTAAAACTTCAGTGAAGTATTTAATGAATTATCCAAAAGGCTCAATGAACGTATTCTCGCAGACTGGAAGAATACATGCCCTGTTTCCTAACTGCTGGTTATGGGAGGCAGAAAGCTAAATTCGATAAATACTTTAATTAGGGTAAGGGAAATAGATGAACTTCTCACTGAAATACCTTTAGTCTTATGATATTCCCAAAAGGTAGCCTAGGGCAAACTTAAAAAATGCCATTAATTCATCAATTAAGCTGTGCAATCTGCATTTTGTGTCCATCCTAAGTAGCCCTCATGGAGTGGAAATCTCTGACCTGATTGTCTCAAATTCTTCAATGGCTTTTACATTTATCATCACGAAAAGGAGCTCTGTCTCAAGCTAAAAAATCCACTTCAAATGTTGACCACCCATAAAATAGCGCTCAGAGGTCAGCAGATTGAGCAGATTAACGTCTTTGAATTATTCTTGAATGCATCATTTTGTGACCCATGTCAAACTCAATAGAAGTTAAATGGTGCTGGAAACTCGTATGCTTAGTAGATTCAATCTCACCTTTGTTTACAACTGTCAAAGCCTAAAATAGATAAATGGAAGTACCAAAGTAGGTAAAAAGAATGATTGGAACAAGTATTCTACCATCTTAAAAGTCATAACATCCTAGCTGAAGTGACCAATCACTTGTGAAGACAACTTAAGCGATAACATCGGAAGTGCCCTTTGTCTCGACGGTTCAGCCATAAATTTCAGCTCACTGCTTCCGTCGTTTGCTTGCAAAAAAGTTTTTGACTGATGTGACCATAAAATGCGGTATGTTGGCTCCTCGCAACATTATTTACAACAGCCATTCACGCATTCTAGTCTGAGACAATCATCTCAAAACTGCTTGGTTTAGTGGCATTGAAGTGACACGTGCCAGTTATCCATTTTAACTTACATACTCAGAATCCTATTACAAGTAACGACTTTGTAGCCCAAGCAAATAGGATAGGAGTCGTCTGACTGAGCTTTCTAAGTCAGCACGACCGCTATTTTTGTCTTTCTATCGCTTCGGATCTATTAATTTAAAGACATATATTCTGTATTTACATATTCTTAACGACATACATCTTTTTAACTGCGCACACCAGTGAGTAAATCACAAAAAGAATCGTAAATTTACAGTCCCTTAGGTTTTTCATGTGGTGTGTATCGAAAAGCATAGTAAAATCTAGATAAACGAAATACGACGTTTATTTGGATTCTGGAAATGGCATTCTGATTCTCTTATCTTGTCAGCAAATCACGTAAAATGGACAAATATCCTGTTCTAGCAGTGTTTCTTTTTCGTGGTACCCTTAGTTCTAGGCAATCCAACTAATAGTGATAACTTGCCAACAAAAGGTCATGCAACAGCCCAGACCTTTTAGCTGTGGGGTGTCACATATAAGGCGCACCGATGATACCTTCCAAAGCAGGATCAACGTTTGGCAACACGTTGATTGACTACTGGTAATTAACATGGCTAAAGCAAGTGTTTCAATTCCCGGTTCGCAGATGAAGCACCTGATATATATAGTATATAGGAAGTTTTCAAAACAGGCCGCCGTGGACTTTTGAACTCAAAGGAAGGAGTTGAAGAAGCACAAGATATTTGCCATCCAAACCTTCTAAGAATTATAATTGCAGAATAAAATAACGTATTCGCCTCTACTTCGAGCATTTATACAGAGACTTATCTTAATTAACATTCAGGCTTACAATAAATCTCATTCCAGTAACTGTACCATTTACCACTTCTTTTACTGTGTATATTCCACAAGGTCGTTGATTTTTGGGAAGCTTTCTGTTGATCATCCAACAATCTCACACGTGCTCTACCCAGTCACCAGGTAGCGGACATGCACAGATTGAAGTACTGACCTAATCTTCTACGTCTCTACCGAGCTTTGGACTGTTTCACGGCAAAGGAACAAGATAAAACATTGAGCTAATTTCTGCATAATTAGTTTGCAGTAAAATTATTGCAACAAGTTTTAGAAACTTTTGTTTTCCACCATAGGGCTTAGTGAAAGGTGCTGTAAAGGGGAATTGTGCTCCTACTAAACCGCTGCAGAAGTGGACGGTTTGCATGCAATTGTGAAGAGTGCAATGGCATCAGCTCTGCTTTGACTCCAAGCAGGAGCTTTTGGGCTCCATCATTTCCGAGGCACCATAAGTTCCTATGGTGAAAAAAATTGGAGATCTCCTCACACTCCGGCCAACCACTGAGGCCTCTTATCAACCCGTGAGAGAGCGCTTTGACATCTTTGAAGGATCACAATTCATTAAAATGCTGCAGTGACGTATTGGAAGGAATTTTTTACCATTATGGGTTGGTAAAGCGAGATAATGGCTTCAGTGACAAGGTGATAAAAATAGTTTAGGAACGGTTCTAAGTATCATTGCTTCCAAGCTATCAAAATTTGTAATGCTCTGTGAAGGAAAGCACTCGAACTTTTGGTACAATTTTTTGTAACTAATCGTGAAAAACGCTTTTCCTAAACTCCTTGGTACCTCCCCAGTTTTTGCCAATTTGAATTTTCTGGTTAAAATAGGATTAAACGAGATACTTGTGCAAATTTCATGATGAGCCTCATTAAAACTAGACTCAATTTAAGAACATAGGGCTCGCGGTCTCGTCAGAACTGTACAACTGTTGAATTGGTTTGGACCTAATTGCGTTTTCATGCTCCAGCAATTAATTGCATCTTAATTCGTAGTTACCATAAAGACCCAAGTGCCTTTTGACTTTTAAGCATTAAAAGTTACAAAGATCTGTTTGACAGATCATGGCCTAAAAGCATAGTTTTTCTTAGCTGAGTGTAATTTCGAAAACAAAAGTTGGATGCTATAGGGAATTACTTTGTTGAAGTCAAACCGTATAGCTGGACTTAAGTAGACGAGTCAAAAGCCGATAGGAGTATTCTATCTACACTTATAAAGTCTGTTGAGTTGCATTATCATCGCTAGTTTTAAACCTCCCACTAACATTCCATACTCCTCATCGGTTTAAGGTAACTAGTTGCATAAAATCGTACCGCCGACAAATTATTTGAGCTGGAATACAATGAAGTAGGGATGAAGTTTCCTGTCAGAAGATAAATCATATTAGAACAGTAAAACATTGGAACTGTGGTGGTTTATTTTCATTAAGACCCCAATAATGTACGTATTAAATTGAATTCAAACTTTGGTTCATTGTAGCAGTCGATATCCTTTAAATCCCCTTTTTATTTTGTCTTCTTTGCCTCCTGGCATTGAACACGTCAATAATAAAAATTTGACAGTTCGCTTTGAGAATGCCGTCCATCGTTTTGCTAATAAATCTCCTAAACAGAGGGTTCATCGAAAGGAAACGCAATTCTAATGCAAATGGTGGAAGGATCGTCTTGAATTACATTTCGTTCCTACACCTAGGTCTTCGTTTGAACATGGAATTAAACCGTGTTTGTGTTAACGCAAGTGGTGATTCCAACAACTTTGTGAAAGACCAGAGTGTAGATTCGCCGCAGACTATTACCTACTTAAAGAGCGACGTATTATTTCGTTTACATTCCAAGATTTTTCTATTGTATTGTTGGTTGCACAATGGAATAAACTAACATAATCCATCGTCTTTTCAAAGCTAACAGGATCGTACATTTCATGCTAAGAATTGTTGCACCACTTACCTGAACTGAAGTTGATACTTCTGTGTCATGGAAACCTTTGTTCAGAGAGAGCAGAGTAGCTTTTACCAAGTTCATCAAATTTTTGTCTTCATGAAACAGTGGCTCGTATGTGTGACGTGGCCACACGATTGAATGCTTTTGTGGGAAGAAACCACAAATTGTGTCGACTTTAGGTTTGTAGGTTGGAAAAAAGTAGTCCCATGGAAGGATGGGTGCCCAAGTTATTAATCATCAGGTGAAAATGATGAACGGTAGATTCTTATGTGGAAAACACAAGGTTTTATGAGCTAACATTTACTCATCTTTCCAAAATTAAGGTATGTGGGATTGGAATTTGTTTCCTATCCAGCTGAATTATCTAGGGGAAGATGTACATCACTAGTTGGGTTTTGTTAGAGGAAAAGTGTCTTGCATATCCCAGAATATGAGCCTTCAAATTGGAGCTCTAATTGCGGAGTCAAATCACGACAAAAGCCGCTTCTCGTTTTGAGTAGGCGCTAAGTAGCTCAAGGTAAGTGCAGGTAAGTTAAGTTAGAGCTTAAAGAACAAGTTTCCGACCATCGCTCATATTTCCCGTAACTCAAGATAACGCACTGGGATTTCTTCTGAAAAAATGCTTATATACATGGGCAAATATGTGATGCACAAAGTATGCAGCCTTAAAGATAGGCTCTCTACCTTGGGTTGCTGCCGCATAGATGTCATAGCTTAGGGTGCTATTTACCCCACCCGATCCTTGCAATAATTGTAGATAAGGCATATTCCTTTCATTATTTAAAATTATTTTCCACATGTGATGGTCACATAGGTTCAGAGAAATGTCGTTTTCGATGATGTCAGGCAAACACTTACTCCTTTTTAGGTGTTCGAAGTTTTCTATAAACGTGTTTTGTGGTTGCTAAAACTAGAGAGTACTTTGGATGTTTAAAAATCACCGCTATTACAAAGAAATGAGAAGTTATTTTAGATGGAAACGTAATCAACAGAAAGAGCTATGCACACATAAATACACACACACGTACAACTCCGACCTGTCCTTAAAATGACCACAGGGGTGGCAATAAAAAGTGTTTTCCCACAGGTGAGGGGGAGGTAAGACATGGAAACACAAAAATACGAGGATGCACTGGGGTGTTAAGTCAAATTTTTATGGTTCTGACCCCTGCCTGTTGCAGATTCTGGGGACACAACCCTGCGTAACGACACCCAACAATTCGCTTACTAGTCGGAGCAATATCTGGTTTCGGCGGATTTTGCAAACATCCTGCTCTACCCTGCTTCACTTCTTCCGACTTTGTGTGATTTATTGCATTAAGGCGGGATTATTTATGATAATTAGGCCCCATTTTGAGGAGAAAAGGGTCCACTAATCCACCAAATTGTGGTGAGAGGAGAAAAGAACATATGGAGGAAAGGTTTGCTAATTCCGTTTTTTACCCTATAGCAGGTCGGAAATAACAGCATTATTTACTTTGCTAATGGGTATACAGTGTTTCCACTTATTTGCAAAAAATAAACAAGACAAATCACACCAATCGTTTATGCTGAACAAATTTCAGCATGTTTGTGAAAAATATTCCCCTCATGAAGCGATTAACTTCAAACATATCCAAACGCCAAGCTTACGATCACGTACTTAACATTTGTGTTAATCACAAACTAACAGTTTTTTTCTCTAGAAGTTCTGAATTAACCTACTGTATTTATTTAGCGAATTGGAGACTTCAACTATTTACAAGAGGGTACTTCTGCACTGTGCTTTATGCAGCAATCAACTAATTTGTACGATTTTTGAAAAGAGGAAGAATGGATGCAAAAAAAATTAAAACATATCATTGGTTGCAATTTCTAATCTATGCCTCCTTGTCAGGGAGATGTCATCCTTCCACGAAATCCACTTTATTGAGGTGGGTGGAGTAGATTTAGGTGGACGATTGCGTCTGCAGTTCACCACAGCGAAGGATACCGCACCGATGGGCAGACGTAGAGCTATGCTTTAAAATGCAAGAGAACAATCACGTGTATTTCACTAGTCCTCTTTAATTACAACGATTAGCTGCAGCAAGCAATCCCGCTTACCAAGTAGATTCAAATTAATCACATTCAACAAAAAAAACTACCTCATTTCAGGTAAACTTTGTGTTCTACTGCTAGCTCTCTAAACCCGCGCCAATCTAGATGACTTGGAACTGCGCAACAGATTAGGGGAAGGAAGGAAGGAAGCACGATTAATCAGTGAATCTCTGGGACTCCTCACAATCTGCATGGGATGGGAGAAAGTATTTAAAATCCCGTTATCATGGAACTAGTGCCTGAATTTATCACCTAACCTTAGCTGGCTGCTAAGACAGGAAAGTTGAGAATGTGCTGCTATGTCAGTCATACCGTTGCTAGTCTACTTGCATTTTTTTTAAAATGCACCTAAAAGCAAAATTGCCATTATTTAGCTAATTCATCGCTTTACAAGACTGCCATTTGACGCTACGCACAGAGTCACCTCGATTGGTCTCATTTCTATATTGATAACGGGGAATGTGTCTTTTGAACAAATGACCGAGTTGTGAATGATGTAAATCTTGGTAGAAATGCGTTGACTTATGTAAAATGAGCTGGCAAATGGAAATTGGGTAAAAACATATCATCTTCCTGCTGACTGACTAATAGCTATTCTGAATGAGTTGAAGGCAAGGTAATTCTGCAAAGTAGAATAGTAAATAGTACGCAGAACATTTTGCTATATCTTACTTTACTCACTAATTTGTAAGCTGAATTCTTCTAAAATCTATTTTACAAGTTTGAATGTGCCATTTAGCAATGCACAATTCCCATTTGAGAATAAAAAAGTTTAATTGGGATGAGATAAAGGATTGTATCCTGGGTGGTTGTGGCCTAAACCTGTTGTAAAGTGGAGTCAGAAGTGCTGCTTCTGAAATAGCACTTGAAGCCGGTTAATAGCGCTAAAATAAGAGCCTCCTTCGTCTGCCTCTCCGTATGGATTCGTGATTGCGTGAAAGTATACGTCTGTGTGTGTGGCAAGTGCCATTTAAAAACCCCTCTTCCAAGACAAATGGCAGTCAACATCAGAAGACATCTGTGTGATAAACACTCTCTCCTCCCTACATCGCCCCGGAGTGGTTAAATATTGAATGGTACAAGAGTTTGGGTGGTGAATGCGTCGTTAATTCGTAAAACTACTCACCGAATTGTAATTGAAACCGCAACAACGATTTGAAGTCATTTAATTAAAAGAGTTACAAGTCTTTATTAGAATTATAGATGCCTTTCAGTACTGAGGCAAGACTGAATGACAAGCATAGCGCGATGTTTAACCGGATTGGGATTGCTTAGCATTGCGTAGTTTGTCCCCTCTTTCCTTGAGCCACGATGAAATTAAGTTTGGTAGATAAGCGATTTTTATCTTCGCTTAATCCGAGTTTTAGATCTTTTCCCAGAATGAAGTGCTTCCTCGTTTTCGTGTGACACTCTCGACTGCTTGACAGTCAGCGTTGTTTGAAAGTGGAACAAAACGCGTCAGAAATTTAAAAGAAAAACGACTTTTTGCAGTCAAATTAGGGCAACAATGAGTGTGCTGGTTCCTACGCTGCTGACAGGCTTGAAAATGACAAATTGCTCCGACAAGGGGAAATGTCGACTTGGGATTTGGCAAAATTAAGCACACACGCACACAAACACTGAATCTTGGTGGTTTAAATCTGTTGCCCCTGACTGCACTAGCAAAAATGTCAGATTCATTTACGGTTGATGTGGAGGCTTGATTTTACGAGGGGTCATTGTCTGCTGCATTTTTCACCTTACCAAAGTGGACTGTTTTGATGAAAATGAACCCTTTTATTGGATAGGTTTCATTACGATCATTTCATACCGATTCAGACCATCCATTTGCCAAAAACTGCAGGAACGCAAATTGTGGACTAGTTCCAAGTGATTTAAATGTCTGCTAGTCTGCCCTAAATCAGATTTCAGACGCAGTCCACTGGGGTCATCTTAGCCTCTAATGCTACTTAAAACCATCTCCACACTGTCAGGCGTGATTAATGGATTGATCGCTAATGAGACTGTTGTTTCAATTTAGTGTTCACAACTTTTGGATTTTTAAATAAAATGCTAATATTCTTTAATAAAAATTAAATACGAGGGAATGAGCGCCGCCACGCTGTAACCTACTTTCTGGGAACATTGATAAGCAGTTGCCTTCCAGCTGTTGCGGTAAAAGCTTGTTTTGCAAGATTCTAGTACTTCCTCTTGGGTGTCCACTAGCGCACTAAATTTAAACACTACTTGCAACACACCAGGTCTTTGCACAGTCAGCGCTACAATTTTTTTAATAGTCTCATGTAGACTTGATCTCTTCATTGGGCTCTTTACAAACATTCTTCATTTCATGTGCATGACGTTTCAGTAAAACTGCTGTAATGTCTGAATTTCCACAAAAAATCATTTATGTCGGCAAGGCTGGAAGTCAACAGTTCTCAATAAGTTATCTTGAAGGAGGATTTATTAGTGTGTTAAAACAGTCCTATTTATGCAAGAACTTACGACAGGCGAGACCATGCAGCAGGCAAGTACAATCTGTGGGAAATCTTGATAGCCTAGACCAGCTATCTATAAAATTACTTCTTTGAATGTTATAATTTATTGTGTGGCTTGATGCTGCATGAAAGGTGGCGAATAAGCACTCTCGGAAAATTGCATAAGAAGCACCAGTATTTGTGTGGTTGGCATGCCCAAGATGAATCATTTGTTTTGTGGCACTTGTTTTGTTTAAATGCACCTATAAGGTGAATCAACCTGTTCGTTCGAGGCGTTTGACCACCCGAGGGGAAGAGTTGCATGAGGAATGCACTCTACAAGTTAGCACTGCTTCCCATGGGCTAACCTGTTGATAGTGTAGGGCATCAACGCCTTAACGAACAAATTTGAAGATGTGCCAAAAATACTTCTGAAGAATCATTAATTAGCAATCCAATCGTAAGTGGTTTAAATATCGCTTCAACACGTCTTTATGCATTAGGAGGGAGGCTAACTCAATTTAGAATATTCTTTTAGCAACTGAAGCATACTTTGCACCAGAAGCAAAACATATTGTAGGAATTTAGACTTCCTATAAAGTTGGCTACGTGAAGTCAGAGGTGCCGCCGAAAAGTTCTACAAATTTGTACCTATTAATGCGACACTTATACATAGCATTTCAAAGGCAAGGATGTGCTGAATTGGAATTGCAGTTGGCATCTATTTTACCATTAATGATAGCCCAGCGCCACAGATATTGTTCACTTTGCAGCATCCGGACAAACAAAAGCTAAAGTGTGCATGAAGTTTGCACCTGAACATATGTCTGGGCCACGGATATTGTCGTGGTTAGCACAGGCCATGGTAATTTCGCAAATGGGTCCGTGGAATTCCCGCCTCACCTAAACTTTCGCATAAAAACCGCCTTGCCACACCACGCCACCCCAAGCAGGCTCCGAAAGGTCAGGTGCGTGCCGTGAAATGCCAAGCATGTCATCGCCTAGTGCGGTGGAAGACGACATTTGGCGTCGATAGAGGAGAGCGCAAATGCCACGCCACTTGGATAGAACCCTCCGACAAAGTAACATCAGAAGTAGCAGCCAGCATAAAGTACTCCACCTACGTCTCCACCATCCCTCTCTCGATCCCTCTTCATGTTTTTTTCCTTTAAACTCCCTCACTCCCGTTCAGCGGCTCTATGGAAGAGAACAGCAAAGGAGGAAGCAGTCCTGCGATTGTGCGTGCGTTTACATTGTAGGTCGCGTGACTAAGGGAACCGTGACCTTTCGGTGATTCAACCTTTTGTATACTACCTTAATTCTGTTTGCAGCTATTACAAACATTTTACTAATGTTAGTGAATAAAATAAGTAAAGTCTTCTCCACATTTTTTCTTTAATATTAGTAAGTACGTCATTTTAAAATTCCAAGACCGTGAATACTAGAATAATCCTTTGGTAACAAGGTGGAAGAATGAACAATGCTTGCAATAACTTTCATTTTAGTTGCTCACATCACAAGTGAAATTGATCTCCCTTAAAGCCTTACATAATACGCGATTTTTACGAAATTCTAGGGCGTATACTACAATTGAACAGTTCGCTATTTATTTATTAATCCAGTGCCATCTTTGAAATTAGTTTGCACTGGGTGCTTAATGTTCATCCGAAGAAACATTTTGGAGCCATTAAATCATAAGAGGCTTCATTGTAAGTTCTAAAGGGCTTTAACGAAAAAGAACTTAATGTTTTATTGGACGAACAGAAAACATTTGTAAAATCGTGCTGCAAGCGGATTGGACTCCCTCAAAAGGAATGCAGGCACTATCTACGTCGTAAATCGGATTATTACTTCTCTCTATACATTCCCAACAGTTCTATGCTTGTTGATGAAATGCGACTCCCTACATCATGTCTTTATTCACTATCAACAATAGCCCTTTCCATCGATGGCCTAATTAATACAAGTTGAATTCTTATCACCCACTTTATTCAGCATTCACTTCATGATTTGCCGTTTTAATTTGGAGTTTTCCCTCAATTTGATGATTTCGGATGGTCAGAGTTTCGGAAAGGCGGAAAAATGGTATATTCTGCATAGGGAATTGGATGATTGCCGGTTATCTTGTACTTATTTCCTAATTCAGTGCATTAGGCTTCTTCTCAGGAGTTAATAAGCCAAAACCATTCAACAATTCGTCACTGTACAGAGCAATTTAGCAACTCCAAAACCCCTGCGACTGAACTTGAAAGCGCCTCAAAAGTTTCTGTTTGGAGGATTTTTTAATGCCCATATGAAAAATGGGGAACGTGGGATGGAGGCCCTCTCTAATCAACCGATTTCAGAGCCCGTACACTTTGATTCGTTTTCGAAAATGGGTGAGTGACTCACACAAAGCAATGCAAAGATGTCACAGGTCGCCCTCCTTTGCCCACTTTGTCCTCTGTTAAAGTGTCGATTTTTAATCAAATCATATTCTCTGGATACAGAAAATAAGGCTTTGAAATTGAGGTTTTTCAGACTTAAGCTTCTAATAACCAAAAAAGGTTAATTGGTGCATATTACGTAGTTCAATAGATAACATATGAAGTAGCACGAGTTCGTGCATGATGGTTTTGAAGCTCTCTGAGTTATACTTTATGGTTTCTGCCAACCTAAGCAAAAACAAAAAAACCGGATTCATTAAATTATTTAATTTGCAGAATAAAAGCACTACTATGGGGCATTTGCTCAGGTGTATGCGTGTACCAAGAAAGGAGGTCTTGGCGCTCACTTCTTTGCCATTCCGCCCCGAACAGCCACCCTTACCTCCTTGTCATTTTCACTCTTCTCCCCCACTCGGGTCTTTTCCCAATGCGAAAAATGAACAGGCACAATGCTTTTGAATTAATTAGTTGCTTTTTCATTTATATGAGAGCTTTACCCTGTTAGCACGATAGCACACAAATCATCTTCAATGAAAATGGTCAGTAGGGCCGAGGAACAGGTAAAGAGCGGTTCATAAAATGCTGCAAATTTGCCATTCTCTGGTTTGCAAAGTCTTGAAGAAAGGGCGCACCAAATTCTGAGAGCTATGAGTTTTTTGTGATTACATTTACAGGCTTAAAAATATAACGCGGGTTGGACTTTTCTTGTACTCTTAAAGTCAAGCAAAGTTTTGGCTCTTGCAGGGTAATGACGCTGTTAATGGATTAATCTTTTTAACTTTGGGTCGAAAGTGCTATTCTTCACACGTGACAATAAAAAATGCATGTAAAACTAATTAAACCGTGATTATGAGTGCACCCACTGCTGTTCATATTTGATCCCGATTTCGTCACTTAAAAAGCAATGCGCGTTGTAACCATTGAAAAGGAAGTTAATATGAGATTCCTAATAAAATATACAGGTTAAGGCTAGAATACTTACAATTTTAATAAATTGGTGTAGAAGCTGCATAAGAAAATGGTGAGGGTGATGAAGTAGTTAACGTTCTAACGCCAAAATCATAGTGTTTTGACAGTGGCTTAAGGACTGAAGATTCTTTATCCTTACTTCTTATTCATCAATTTATTTTTCATTTATCCTACGGTTTCGTTTTTACTTGTAAGGTGATCAAAAGCTATAAACTTTTCGTGGAGAAAAAGTGCAATTTCCTATAATGTGTACCCATTTAAACAGGGCAGGCCACTGATTGAACCACAACTTCCAAAAGAGGAGGGTTGGACGGTGCTATGTAAATAGTCTACAATTGTGGCAAGGTACTTTGCGGAAGGTGTCATTTGACAGAAAACAGCGCATCAATTCAGTCAGTCTACCTCACTGAGTCTACCGAGTGACAACAGCTTCCCCTTCCCCTCCTCCTCCCCTGTCAGAACGTCATAAGAGAGAGGTGGTTTTATCATGCCTATGCGCAATACACTAACCAAGTACTTTGGCTATTGCCACAATTGCGCTACTTTCAGTAGTTAGAGACGCATCATTCTTGCGTCTCGTTAAAGGAAAGCAAATTTTGTTATCAGACAGAATAACTATGCTGTAATGCAAACCTCTAAAAAGTGGAAGACAAATTAGTGATATTTGTTTCAAAATCCACTCAAATTCACTAAACTCGTGAAAGATTGATTGTCAGTTGAACGCGATTTTGAATAAAACCTTAAATAAGGGCTGCGATCCCACTTTTTAGGCATTGCAGCATAGTGATTTCGCAGGAAGTCATTACATTAATGAGGCAAATTTACCCGGGATCTTCACAGATTTTTGCATTTTAGCATAATCCAGAAGGCTCTTAAACATTTGCACTAGGCTGCAGAAAAGTTCCCCACAGGCGCATTGAAGTCCAGGCTGGGTTCCTTAAAAACGCATTCGAAGGATGTTGATCACTACTTTAGCTGATTTAAAGCAACACACAGAACGCAATGGAAATGAACAATTTACCAAGGTGATACCGATCAGTATTCATACGTCAACTATTCAAGATAATTTGTAAGGAGCTATTCTTTTCCCCTCATGTTCTCAAATGTCTTGGAAAGACTGCTGAGGAATGCTTTTCTGTTGTACTGAACTTGTAATCCCTCGCTCGATTCACATGGAAAATTGCAAAAAATTTCACCTCCTTCCCTCTGTGGGTAGGAGGACTTTTGAGTTCGCCATTTATTCCCCAATGCCTCCAACGTTGGCACCGCTTCTGCTACTGCAGATCTTGTTGTTGCTGTTGGTGTCATCATCTTTTGTGCAAAGCCCTCCTCACACGCTCGCTTGCGTGCGTGTGAGCCCGTGGGGATTTAATTATTCAACACACAACAGTCAACAGGCAAGGACTGGCATTTCAAAGGCAATGGGGAGAGGAGGGAAGAAGGGGAGAGGAGAAGTGGGGAAGGCAGTCATTAAACAAGTTTTCCTCCCCTTCGCCCTCCCTTTCCCTCACATTTCCTCCTCCGCCTCCTGCGTGGCAGCATGTGCGTGCGTGGACTTTTCACGCGCTGTGAATGGGTAGGGAGATAATCTGAGTCATCAAGAGATTCAACGGAAAGCGGAAATTGCTGGCAATTTACAATGCTACAGAACTGGGCTGCAGCATTGGAATTGATGGAAAAATTTTGCGATGAAGGAAGAGAACACTAAATTCACTGATACTAATAATGACGTGAAAATCGCGGTTTCATCATCACTTACCCGTACAATTGAGTAAGGATTTTCAGATGGATTCTTCGCAGCATTAAGCAGGGTTTGAGACACTTTAAATAAGCTAAAATCGGTGATTAACAAGTTCAGAGTGCTTTTATTCCTGAATACAGTAAAGCAACAATTTAAGAAGTCTTCTTTTTTACTATTTCATCATATTGTTTAAAATCCTGACAACAATTTATTGCAAATATGGAACAGATAAGTGCATGCTCCAGTAATCCTTTGATAATAAGATTTTCAAAAAGACAATTACAGATAGCCAGATGTTTCCTAGCAGCGGCACAAAGTCGAGATTTCAATTAGTTGGTGGGAGCACAACTGATATCTCCTTGTGCTGTGTCGCATCCCAAAGAGTGGCACCTATTGCTAGCTCGAACAATGGTATGCACACACTATCTACATTCAACCCATTGTCTGTTTCTGCAAGGTTTTACTTTTACTCCCCCATTAATACCCAAGTTTGCAGTTATTTTTTCCATCATAAATATCTTGAGTGAATTCTTGTACTAAATAAGAGGGTTTTAGTTCTTGATGATGCTGTAAGCATTTGCATTTGGTGCAACAAATACATCAATCCACTTGATATAGCCGCATACTGTTGGGTGATGGAATTTTGTTCCTGATATTCGGTACTTAGATCTCATAAAATGCGCCATAGTTTACGAGCCTAAGTAACAGCTTAGTAGGTTAAATAAATCGGCAATCCTTGGAGCTATCGCATGGTAGTAAATATCGCCTATTTTTTACTCGCTAGAATGTCTTCACGTCTAGGAAAATAGGCAAGGTTGATAATTCTACAGTTTGGCAAGATTAGACAGTCATCTTTTAACTACTTCTAGGAGTCAGGTTGGTTGCTGCACTTAGCCTTCGATTAAGCTAGAACTTCGCAAGCACGAATCAACTGAAGGAATAAAATGCCATATACATCTTAGAGGCGCACTCATTGCATGCCGACGTTTTTTTGCGGCAACATAAAAAAATGATCACAGAGTTGCCAGAAATGGATCGACGTTGTTGAATGGGCTTTCGACTTTGCCGTGACTCATGAGGTAATCACTCCTTGCCTTACTTTGGCTTGCACAGTCGACAGGGCCTTGTGTCGTGACTTGTCAATAGGTCCATTGAAGTTGGCTTCCACTGGTGGAAAAAGGGCTACGACAACTAGACTTACTTTCATTGAACAGCCTACACTACGTTCAACAAAAATAATCTGTTCCATATCGCTCTACTAGAAGCACTTGAATGCACCATCTCAACGAAAAGACTGGCTGTCAGCCAGCAATTGGTAGAACCTCCAAATTAACGTTCCAGATTGGCTGGAGTACATTTGCCATAATTTCTTGCTCTGAACATCCTTATTAATTGTGAACAAATGAGTGAAACAAGGTATCCACATGAAAATTCGAGCATATATATAACAATCCAATCAACTCCTGAATAGAATAGAGCTTTGCATAAAGCTTTCACTATAAACGCTTGACATTTACAGATTATGGATGAATTTGTGTTAAGTAATTTAAAAATAGTATAAAGTCGACCAATTTCGGTTTAAATGGGTGAGAAACACCATAAAATTAAATAAAATGCAAATTTGATTAAGTGAAGCAGACCTAATCAGTTGTTTGCCCGTTTATTCATGTTAACACGAAAACTGTGCGACTAACATACAGGAATGGAAAATTGATGCCGAGCCTTCGCTAACCAACCAACGATCCATTCGAGAAGCTTGTAACGAAATAATGTGACGAAGTAATGTGGCAACTCTTCATTTGTGGCTAAACTATTAACAGACAAACATTACTGCCATTGCAAACTTGTGGGATAGTTAAGTTTTTTTCATCTACGCTAAAAGTGTCAAGATTCACGCATAACAGAGTTGAACCGTTGTTTTTCGCAGCTGACACGTTAGATACTATCAATAGTACTTAAATGAGAAGGAAAGCGCTAATAAATGCAAGCTAAATGTGGGGAAGCTAAGGTTTGCATTTGATTGTGCTAATTTACCTATTTGCAGGAATTTGTCTAGGAGTTAACGCAAAGGTGTAAAATTGTTTCTACTGAAGTGCACTCAAGTAGCGCGCCTACTACGAGGTGACTAGACAGATGAGCCTGGTGGTATGCAGCTCCATAATTCGTTGCAATTTTGAAGGCATATACCAAACAATACATAATATACCTCAACGACGTCTTTGCTGATCTCATTGTGTACACCTGTGAAACTATGCAGCTTTTTTCAGCCACCGTTTTTTAAGACTTATGCAGTTATTTCAACGCTAGCTCGTTCCGAGCTCATATAGTTTAAGTGTAAATTAGGGAACCACTTCAATTTTACATAATATTTCCATCATATTTAAGGACATTGTATTCGTTAAAAAATTTAATTTCCATCCCTGAGCACTTCTTGAAGTGGTCATAAGACCATTCTGGAAGAAGATAACATGAATGCTGAGTTAACAAGAATTTATGGTTAAAAGATCGAGAGCCGTTTTAAAAATCCAATCACATTAAGGCAGATGACCTGCATACTTGTAGAGTAGAGGCATGTTTGCTACTTAAAGTACAGTCTAAACTTCATAAATCCGAATAAGTTCCCAGAACCACTTTGTCGGAATCTAGACATTCACTATTTTCTTGTTTGGCTGCTTGAATGGCTTTCGAAAGATAAATCTTCTGTAGATGGCTTCGACGAAACCGCTCACATACTGTTGATTCAGGAGCCAGCTTTTTCTTCCTATGACACGTAAAAAGTGTTCTTGTGGTTAACCATTATCATTAAGAAAATAAATGCGTTTTTAGAGACTGTATCCGTTCGAGACCTCGGGTTAAGTGACCTTTTTAACTCTCCTCTGCGGTACTTGTGAAGAGAAATTTCAAAGAGACCTCCCAATGTTTGTGGCAGGTTAGCTCATCCATTGTACTGGTGTAACTTTGTGTCAAGGGGTAAGGTGAATAGATGGCTCTCAAGGAACTACTTTGCATGGCCTACGTACTAGAAGGATCAGACTACGCTTATACATTTTGGAGTAAACCTCAGCGAATGAAAATGCGGCAAATGCTACCCAATATTAGTTTCCTCCTGTTTCCTAGACAGCTTAACTGCTGCGAAGGAAGCGGAGTCTTGGAATTTCCCACGTCCATCGAGAAGTGAGAGACTTGGCAGTGTTCTCCACATTAGAAGGGCGTAATTCGAATCGTAGCATATCTGATTTTTGCGAAAATCCACCACTTCTATCCCATGCATCCGTTTCAATTCATTGACAGTTTCCTTTCGAACAAGTAAAAGTCAGATCAGCTTCAATGTGTCAATCGAAGTGATAATTTTAAGGTTGGCTAAGAACGCTTGCAAATGGGATTGATTACGCTCCATACAAGGCCAAAGTTGACTAGGCTTTAGCGCTAAAATTTAAGTAAATTTCCTAACAAATCGTGATAATCTAAAGTTTATACTGCAGCCCCAAAAATCCTATATCATTTTGCTTTTCCTTGGGAAAGCTTGAAAGCTCTCATTGCCAACCGCTCTATCCTTGGTAGCCTTGCAGGAAAAAGCATGTGTTATCAATGTGAATGCACATAATAACCGATGGTTTAGTGCTTCAACTGGCCGACTGATAAGTCACTTACAAGAGACACCTCAAAAACAAACCTACTTCAGTATTACGGATTAAATTTCTGCTCGCAGAAAGCACTCTCAGACAGTGCAGATTCTTAAGTTCTCCTCGAATGGAGGTTAAGTAGTTTTCATCGAGGTGCAATTCCTCGAGGCCACAACATTGTAGCAGTCCCCCGCACAGGCACCTCAGTTTGTTACCACCAAGGTTCAAAACACGTAAACAGGGCAGTGCACCCAACACCTGAGGCGGTGGCAGTGCTCTCAGACCCGTGGTTCCCAACTCCAGCCGCGTAAGGCAGCGTAGCGGAGGGCGGCTCAGCGTCTGAGTACGCCCATCACGCCCCTCCATGCACCACGCCTCTATCCGCCCAGCCAAGATCCGTCTGGCCGCTCGCACATTTTCCGTCTCCACGCCCTCTCTTGACACTGGAGTCATCTGCGAGAAGCTTGGTGCCGCCTATTCTTCTCTCTTTCTCTCCCTCCAATAATAGTGTTCATGGGCACACGACCGAGTCTGCGTCTATGCGTGGCTAAGGGTAACGGAATACTAAATGTGGAGAGCTGAACATGAAGTTTTTAAGCACAATTTCTAAAAGCCCAATTTTGTGTCACATGAGAAGTCTAGAGATATCAGAAGCACCCCATAATCCCATCAGGGTTATAATTATTTTCCTTCGTCAAGATGGCAAATACTTCTCGTATTTTTTTAAAGATAAAAATCACGCCATCTGTTTGATCAAGGCATAGCCAAAGCTATTCTTCGTTGGAAACAATACAACAGATGAATGCTTTTTGTAGAAAGAAAACTTGTCTAGTCGGACAAAGATCATACCTTGCCACTAATCGCAGAACAATGTAGCCATGAAAAGGCGGAACCCAAAATCGACAGTTTCACATTGTGCTCGCCTTTTAAACCCTGTCAACTTCACCGCTATTCACCGAGACTCCCCCGTCATTTGTGCTTAACAAACAGTCAGCAATGGCTACGCACAAGAAGCAACATTTATTTAAATCGTGCGTTGTCCGTGAAGGACCCTCTCACAAGCATAGCACACGTGTCGCTTCCAACTTAATCCAAGGAAAGATTCTAGTTCAGAATAATTTACTTTATAACAATAGCAGTGCAGCATGCGCAAAAAAATCAATCCTAAAGAACTTGTGATGAGAAATGAAAATTTGTCGAATTTACTCCACAACAGCAGTAATGCTTTCCAGTACTATAACCCGAGCATCAGTCCACATGAACATGCCCTTTAGAGGAAACACTTCCGTGACGAGTTTAACTCAATTTTTTTTATTTCCATCAATTCATAATAACCCTGAAGTATGGGCACCGCAGTTGAATGGGAAAACTCAGAAGAGCTTGAAACGGGTCCAGCGCAGTGTGTGGGGAATGCGAATGCCGAGGCAGTTGAGGGTGGCGAGGAAGAATGAAGGAAGAGGAGCGACGAATTGACGCACCTCGCGTAGTCGCTCCCGACTCAAAAATGTGAAAAAGCCCGGTGGTGGCTGAGACGGAGGGGGGGAGGAAGGCGTGATGTCCGCGGCAGTGAAATCACCAAATTTGACGCTGTGCGCGTGCAGGTGTAAGCCCATGTAGCGTGCTTTCGATTGGCGTATCCCTAGAGCCTCAAGTGTTCGTTTGGACAGGCGTTGAGGCGCCAGATACCCAAAATGTGCGTACTTGTGATCTCCCAGTATCGGCGTCTCCAGCGCCGCACTCAAATGGGCACGAATTTGGTGCCTTATACCTGCTTGCAAGGGCGGAGTGCAACCACTCAAGATGTGGGAAAGTTATGGTGCAAAAGTAGTAAGTCACCACACAACCAGGCAATCCTTTCAAGATATCGCTTTAAAATAAGCTCAGTTTCCAAGCCATGGTGAAATTCGCCAGTTTTAGGAGCAATGGCTCATACAGACCGCAAAGAACCGGACATTTTCAATTTTGTTGAGCTACAAATTGTCAAAAACCATTGAATTGAGCCATTTTCGACTTTCCTTGGGTCATTCGTAAGCACTTATTCAATTTGTCGAAGGAACCTTCGCATTCTGCATCATGAGCGGCAGGTGGTGAATAACACTCCAAGCTTCAATAGGTCAATAATATAATGTTAGGAATGCCTTTAACCCCAGAAATAGTTCCAGTTTAATCTTCTGGAAGTTCCACCTGATTGCTAGTCCCCAAAATTCCCAGAGCTGTGCTCTTGCACACTCCAACAAAGACGCACTCTAGTTCCACTGATTACTTGAAGGCCAGTTGCCATAAATCGCCAAGAAGTACGCGGAAGGAACCCAGAGGCAGTCTCTATTCCTTATCCACCGTACACGTACATGCTGACCGTGCTTTCCTTTTGTGCTCATTACATCAGTCAGCAAAGGCATTCACTCTAGACTTTACCTATCACTCATCTGGTTGGAGGCCTCGATAGGATCTAGGAGCGCAGTCATACTCTAAATTATAAAATCAGCAAATTAGTTTATAACAATTGCCAACGCACTTTATTACTAGCAGTCACCTAGTGTATATTACGTAAGCTCTATTTTCGCGTCCACTGACAACCTTGAAGTCTAATTTTGCGATTTCCGCTTTACAGTAACTACTTTGAGTTTATTTGCATTATAAAATTTACTGGAAAGCCTAGACAACGCCCAGGGTACTAATTTCAAATATCTCAGAAGTTTACGGCTTGGAGACATTGCACCGAGGTCTAGAAAAAACGGCTCGGATTTTGTGCTTGGCGAACTGTTCCAATTTTTCTTTCATTCCCAAAGACTAGAACATATTGCACCTCCAAGAAATAAACAAGGCTAAAAATATATGCTCAAATACTGGCAGGGGGATCACAGGAACACCTACTGAACCGACCTGTCACAGAGCAGCACTCCAGAAGAGCTGCATCGTTGCGCCTGTCAAGGACTTTGAAGTGGGTAATGGCGTTGGTCATTTTGCGTAGTTTCTCAAGGCACTCCATCTCTCTCACTTCATCCCTCAAGGTATCACCGTCTATTCGCAAATTCGAACGTGGGCGATGTGCGACCATCTGAGAAAATTGTTGTGTGTGCTTAACCAGACTTACCCGGTACACACCGTTGATTTGTTTCTCTGATATAGGCAAATAAATGTTGCCCTCCTTTTCGCGTGGGATGCCTGATGTAATGCACAGGTAGGACTTTCTGATCCAACGATTGGCAAATGCTTCAATCAACTTGAGATGTGTATCTTGATTTCTAGGAAGTAATGCAATCAACCCTCTCTACTAATGTGTCACAAATAAATAACACAAGAAAGTTCGAAGCTTGGGTACCTTGAGACAAGGAGTATACCAGTTGCCTCCTTGTCGATTCGGTGAGTCAGTTGAAGAGTATCGCTCGCACCATAAGAATCGCGCCGAAATTTATGGGCTAATCTTGGAAGAAGACCGTCCACACTGAAGTGCTGACCCTGGCCATCTACAAACAGATTATCAGATTAGCTAAGATGGGAAAATACCACTAAAAATCAAAATTAAACTTGTGATAGCTTCAGCTGAAACGGCATCATATTTAAGTTACTGTAAACTGCATTCCAACTTAGCTGACAGTAAATTTTTTTTTTAGTAAGAAACCAAAACAGAGGGAACGCGTGAACCGGGACGACTCACCGTGGCAAGCTATTCCTGGGGGCTTGTTGATCACAAGCAAGTTTTCTAAAGATAAAAAGACATTTCAATTTCAAGTCAAGTTGGTAAAGTGTCTAAAAATTGATTTAAGATTAAAAATACCACTTTTGCATTCGAAATTTTATCGCAATATAGTATCAAGGAGGAATCGTAATACCGTTTCGAAGTAGATCTTGGAAATTGGACTATTAACGTAATAAAATGGCCAAGTTGGGCCCATAAGCATGTATGTACTCCCATGGAAGACTCACCGTTTCAAAGGTAAAAGCTAGCTTAAGAGACGGCAAATTCATGAGCAATAAGTAACAATATAGGGTGTGAAAATGTGGATGCACTCAGAAGGAGAGACTTACCTTGAACGGCAATTATGCTTTTGTACAAAACCTCGGCCGCTTCGTCCTCTGTGAGAAGATGAAATTTGATGGGATCATCGTCGGGTACACGAAATCCCCGTGAATCGTATCGCACTCTAGAACTCCACTTCTCTCGATGCTTGAAATCAAGTTCTAAAATAAGGTAAGAAATTTATTCGAGAACAAGAAATCAAATTAATTAAAACACAAATAGGCTTTCAGACAGGCACTTCCTTACAGCATGATCGAGTAATCTAATACCCGTTTGTCGCTGATCTACACTATCCAAAAAAATTGATCCTGAGAATCCAATAGCGGGAAAACAAAAGTTAATCAAGAAGTCTAATTTACTTCCTCCACTGTATTGGTTGACAGACAGTTGTTCGCGGACACCAGCAATGCAATCGGCGACACTTTCAATGCCCTTCGAATCGGGAACCCCAGATGTCTTCGGTTCTTGGAAGTAGGACTGATCGATGTACCCGTTCTCCTCCACACCAAGATTAACCGGCACCTCAGTAAGCTCATCCTCCATCACTCTCTTAGAGACTTTCGGGAGCGGTTCTAAAACGTTAGAAAAGAATTGATGGAAATGCAAGCTGTTCATTATTATTGAAGGTTTACTTTCAGCATGCAATTAGGGCTTGTAGTGTTCGACTAGGAAACTAGTAAGAGCGCGAGTTTCCATTTAAATACATACGCGTAAGGGGAATGAATGTTCGTACCCATTGGACAGTTCCGTTAATTCAGCTTACGCAACATAATGAGCACAATACTAAAGAAACTGTGCAATGGGGGACAAATTCGTGGCATCAATGGCAGTCACAGAAATTTGAAAGGGTGGGCAATAATAGTACCCCACATATCATATTTTTGAAGAACCTATTTCAAAATAACCCATTATAAGAATAAGCGTATACTTCAAGTAAAGGGAATAGGTTCAACCCTGATGAATTCATTGCCGTCACCCAATGACAAATATTTCAATAGTCTAAATTCAACTTACAGAGGGGATGTACAGGCATGAGTATCTTGACCTTATGAAGCTATGCGGAAATTATTTTTAAAACAGCAATAACCGAAATCACGTAGAAAATGAATTCACAAAATGGCCGATTAATGAGACCAAAATGTTAAGTCAAAATAGTCAGAAAGGTGCAACAAATGTATCCATGCTACAAACTAAAGAAAAAAGTATACAGTTTCAGAATAAAAGAGGACGACTCACCGAAAAACAAGCTGTCGATGTAGGATTCCTCACCCGGTGTGACCCCATTCGCACCACTACCTGTTAAAGATTTACCGTGAATAAAAAAAACACTAATACCTTTCTTCGGCATTTGGCAACAATACTGACCTGTACGGCCGCAAAAAGCCTGTTTTACTACAAGTAACGCATCGGCGGAAAACCTCACACTCCAGGTCAAAATTGTCAAATCAAGTGTATCCTTACAAAGAGAATAATCAGACGCCGAAAAAGCGACACTCCTGATGAGCAGAAAAGAGTAATAGCCAGCAGCGCATGTGATCCGTGGAGCAGATCACAAGGAGCCAGAGTGAATAAATGATACTTATAGCAAGAAAGTGGGCAGTGTTTGATACTATAATACCCTTAACCGAACGCAAAGATGACATTTGAGTATAGAGAAATCATTAATATTTCCACTAAGAAAATCTAAACGGAATCACACAAAGAGCGCAACATTAGAAAAAGTCTCATGTTGCCACACTTTGTCTGGGTAGTAAGGACCCGAAAGTTTTTTGGCTAAGACTAATTACTGAATTCTGCGTTCGGTAAGAGAATCTCACATAACTACTGACATTACAGGGATATCCGAACACGAGCTCCCCGTTTAAATGTTTTAACGCAAGGGATACTTGAAGAGCAGAACACCCACGCTACTGGGTAAAGCCACAAGAGAGTTGATCTCAATCGAAGTAACGACATTCAGGCCTCATAAACTAAGTTCAATGACAAAGCAAAAGCGAATCGCAATAAATTCAAAAGCTACTAGTGCATTTTGAGCAAGAGGCAACGGAGCAGAGAAATTAAGGGTTATAGCGAATCCTCGTAGAAATCACCAGAATTCTGAGAACGACAACGCGAATAAGACGAGGAAGACAGAAGGCAGTCAAGCAGCAAAATCAAGCGAATAAAATGTACGAAGGTGGTGGGTGCACTCAAACCACGTATTCTAAACCAATCAAAATGGGAAGTGCTGTGTTGCATTTAGGTTGGGAAAGAAAGATAATCCTATAAGGTCGCACCATAACAAAGATTGGATCTTATTACGAATGTAATAAAATTATGTAAGGAAAATAAAGGTTTTGGGTAAAGTGTTTTAAAGTAGGTGAATGCATGCTTAACCCATTCTTGCGAAGAAATTGCAACGAAATATGGGGAAACCTTTGTGAATGCCCCTATATCATTTCCTTTATGGTAAAGCCAACTTAGGATGGTCATTACCTTTGCGGGAGGATGGCGTTTGTTTTAATATCTTCGTAAGGGTGCTGGCCGCCATTTTCGCAATTGTCACTGGACCTTCTGTTCTGTGTGTCTGTGGTGGTATGTTGGCTTGTTGGTGGCGTCTATATGGTACTCAGTTAATCTGTCAGTTCCCTTATTATTTTCCGTGCACGGGCTATAGGTAGGACTTTAAGGTGGTGCATTTCTTATCATTAGACCACTGATCTCTGGTCGCGATACTAGTTTAGTAAGTAGTGACCAAATCCATGTAAGGTGGTATATTTTACACAAAAGCGCTACATATGGTCAGTGGAATCGTTGTTCTCCTTGGCTATCGTTTGGATTTACATTCTACTTTGAAGTAAAACGTTTCCTTGAGTGTGTTGCATTCACTAAGGCCATTTAAAGGATAGTCGACTTTTAGGCGTTGGTACCTGCCGATTTAGTAAATTGTTGAGACTTTGAACCTTGTAAGGTTCTATAATCTTGTGCCTTTAGTTGTTCTTCGGTCCATTGGGAAGGTCGTGCAACTGATATGAATGAATTCACAGACCCTAATGCCCCTGGTCGACCGTTTTCATCCATTTCCACCAATGCAGGTGGAGCTCCCACTTCGCCCCACTTTTACAGTGACGTGCAGCAGCCTGAAGCGCCACCGTTGTGCAATGGGTCACAAAAGTTTTGCACCTCAGGGAATGGCGGTAGTTATGAGTGGTCAGCTACTGAAGAATCTTCAATTGCAGACCTCAAACAGGTTGCTAGGCGATCTGAAGAGATATCATTTGACAGTCCCAAGTCTATATGGGATAGTTCTTATGGACCACTGAACGTAACGAAAGCTCAATCATCCCGTGTTTGGGGTTTTGGCAATTCCACTTTTTCTCAATCTGCTGCCATAAAGGATTCTCAGCGTGACACTCCTCTCACTCGTGTTTCGCAAACATCTTATAATTGTTTATCGAATATTGGACTTGGCTATGGTGGTGGCCTACCAATGTCCCCTGTCAACAAAGATATGACTGAAATAGGTCAACAGATGATCGATCACGTCCTAAGTAACTCGCCTAACAATGCCTGTGAGTACTTCGAGTGTGTTTGTTTTCTACATTTGTTGATTGAATATGCTTTTTTTGTAATCCCATTACTGTCTGGTTTTTGCGGTTTTCATCTCCGACCGAAACATTGACTGTGGTTATGGGTGCTGCGCTTGAGTATTCAACCTGATTTCATAATTTCTTCAAATACTGGAAAGAAATGTAATCTCCACTTTCTGCGTTAAAATTCACACATTTCGTGCACACTTTTTTCCCAATTCTTAACTATGTCATCTTGAGAACAAATTTCTTTTTTACTCATTTTTTCGGCAAACTCAGTTGTAGCACTTGTCCAAATTTCCCATTTGATGCTTATTTTGGTTTCTGCTGTGTGGTTAGGGCACGATAGTTTCTATTTTCGTGGTTGCTGTGTGAAATTTATCTTTCTTCCAGGTGATCAATTTCTATCCATTCACGCTCAAGTGTCTTCTGTTGACAACATGGCCTCTCAGTTTCCTTCGTCACAAGGTCGGCCAGATCTCCACTCCGTTCCAACAGATCAGGCAGTATCGTCCCCGTACCATGCTTCGGCGGAACAGACGTTAAACTCACTTCCTATGTCCCTCGTAACGAATGGCGGGGATAGCGGGATGGAGGAGCCTCACCTGCCTCAGACATCGTTGCCTCCTATCGACTCCAGCGCCGTCGCATCCATTCTTAACAATTCTGCGGCAATATCCAATTTAGCCCGATACCTAGCTGCTCAAGCTGAAACTTTTCAAAATCAACAGACTACTTGTCCTCCGCAAAACAGCACTATACCACGGGACATTGCGTTTTTAAGTATGTTTTCTTCGTTTTTGGGTGAAATTATCTGCCTTATGTTATATTAGCTTAGTGCCTACGAAATCGGCTTCAGAGCTGCATGAGGATGTTACTTCTGGGTAAAGTATCACTTGTTAGTTTCGTTTGCTGACAAACAACTCCGTCTGACCAAACTGTGTTTGGTAAAGGGTAGGCCAATTCCCAACTCGGCAAAAAATTCTGTTGTTCCTGTGAGGGGACGAAGTTGGAAACCCAGCCTTAAAAATGTATACTACCTTGTTGTTACTCATAAATACTCTAGTAGGTACGAGTTGTTTGATATAGAATGGTTGATCCTTTTATTTTTAGCCGCTCAAGTGAATGCAATGCGGATGGGTCCACATCAGCAAACTACCGCTGCATCTTTTTTACCTCCCGTCACAACGAGTTCTTTCACCAACGGTTTTACTCACGGTGCTCCTGGTGATCTTACTGGACCAATGTCTACCGCCAATCTCACATCTGGTGCCTTCAGTGGTCCTCCACCCGCCCATCTCAGTAGTGCTTCTTGTCTCCTGCCACCAGACCAGATACCAGCTGGATTTTATCCTCCGCCCCAAAGTGGCGCATCTCCTGTCACCTACTTCTCTGGCGCTCCGTTCGACAATCGTGGACCACCGCCAGCACAGCCACCGCTGTCGGTGCTTGGTCCCGAAGGTGTCCGTACACCTGGTGTTCAGTCAAATGATACACCGATTGGTGTCCAGACTGCGCTGGCGAACCAGCAGGCGGCCTATTACGCAAATTTACTTGCTGCAGCAATGAATGGTGGTGTCCCACCAGTCGCAACACGAATGTCCATAACGGTACCTCCATCTAATCTCTCCCCCGGTAGTGGTGCAGTGAGTGGAGGGCCTGTGACCACTCCCTGTGCTTACGAAGCACATCCGCAAAATCACAGCGAGTTAACGTCTCAGGGACAGTATAATGTTGAGAAATTCAAGGTTTGTTCCCTTTATGATCGAGGCATGTTTTTTTGATTTTTCGATTTGGAGAGGTTTTGAGTCCAAATTGTTTGACAGTTTCTTAGTCCATGTGCCGAAAATATGGTTGATTCAAGTAAACGTAACTTGGAAGAATTCACTGCATTCAAGGTAATACTTCCGTGAAATCACTTTAGCTCAAGTTAGCGCGAAAAGTACACTTTGAGATCTGTCAATTTCTTGAATAATCCATAAATGGGATTTGCTGCTCCAGAGTTGTTGATAATTGTTGGCATTGTTAGGTGTTCTTACACTCAACGTCCCATTGTGTTGAATACGTGCATATTTTAGTGTTGAAGAATCAATTAGCACGGGTGTTCATAAATGTTAACGAATTGGTGCTGTTTTTATTCTTGCCTCTAAGCAGTAGCGCAGTGTCGTCATTGAAATTTTTGTGAGTTCGCGTAAAGTTCGTTATGATTTGCAAGTTTTAACAATGTAGTTGTGCCTTTGTTTCGTGTTTCTGCGTTATACTGTTCTGTGACATTATTAACTAACCGGTTGCTCATCCAAATTAATGCGGAGTCTAGGGTTGTGTATCGAACTGAGTAAAGGCGAGATTTTGTTTTTACGGTGTATTCCTTATTCCTTTCAATGCTGTTCTCAACCAGGCCTACAGTGATTTGCCAGATGGCGGAGGTAACAGTCTGGCAACAACTCTTCTTCCTTCTGGTTCAACTGTGGTGCAGCAGCTGCCGCCAATAGCATTCAACCAACAGCATTCTCACCCTAGTTTCGTTCCTCCCCGACTTTCTGCACTTCCAATAAGTCAACAACAGCAGCCACACGCACAACGATCTCCAATATCTGACCCTCGTCTACCTCTCACGCCTACAGTTAATGCAAACTTCTGTTTTGAGACTCCCGTCACCCCAGCATCACACTATGCTGCGACTCCATCTCCTTTTGCTCCCATGTTACCTCCCTTTCCAAATGCGAACATCGCTCCGGGTGACTGTCTGCCGATTCCCCCTTCCACCCCAGATTTAAGTGTTCCTCCCCAGGGTCTCCCGTCCGGCTTTCCTCCATTGGGCTTTCCTCGTCGCTTCATCGCACCACCATCATCATCATCGTCTCAACGTAGACCTCAGTTCAGCAGACCACCTCCGATAGAGAATCCCGGCTTCATTGCAGTGCCTCCTCGAGCGATAAGGGGTCTTCAACCTGGCAATCAACAAAGACTTTTGCTCTTCAAAAACCAGGCTGTGAATCTTTTTGGTCCCAACAGTGTCGCTGGCGGTGCCGGCGCTGGTAGTCGTTTGCCCTTTGTGTCACAGTCTGTTCCTACTCCTACTATGTTCCCTACGATGACGTCATCGGTTCCAGGGGTTTTTCCAACTGTGTCAGCTTCAGTGATGCCAGAAAGGAGTCGCCTGTTGGAGGATTATAGGTTTGTTTCTATTACCCAAAAATGGTTTTTGGTGTACTTTCATGTAGCCTGAATTCTCATCATTTCAACCTTTGTGACATTGGAACTACGGTTCTATGTGTATCTCCATTGGTTCGCTTATTCTTTTATTATGATCATATTCGGCTGAGCATGTGAGGTTAATTGGGCTTTACTTGAACCCAATTTGATCACATGAAACGATTGAAGTTTCAGCAGTCTTAGTTAATCAGAAGGCGGTACAACCAGTAGTGCTGGGTGTAATTGGTAAACCGTATCCCATTCAAATCACATCAGTTTATGGTGAATATAAGAATAGTGCCATAAAGTGTAAACGCTCTATTAATCTACTAAATGGGAGGCTATATATCAATTTTAATTCACAATGAAATAATGAGATCTTGCTGTGAATCGTTTACTGAATATTTGCTTACGATATATATGTGCATATATTTTGAGATGAATTCGTTCTTTTTTACCGAAAGGCAGTTATAAGGAGGCTTTTTTTCAGCTTACATGTACGGATTCATTTCACTTATAAATAGCTGGGTGATGAATGAACATTGTTCTTGGTCCCTTTTATACTGTTCAGGTGGTTTCCTATTTTCCCTTGAAAGGTATACTCGAATGCCCTTTTTGACACTTCACGATTTGGTGGGCCATATGGTGGAGTTTGCACAGGATCAGTACGGATCTCGACTCATTCAGCAAAGATTGGAGCAGGCCAGTGCTGTGGATAAGACTGCCGTCTTTCGCGAGGTCATTCCTCATTGCCATATCCTCATGACGGACGTCTTTGGCAATTACGTCATTCAAAAGTTCTTCGAGCTCGGTACTCCTGAACAAAAGAGAGTTAGTGCTTTACCACAATTTTGGTTGAAATAAGTTTTCCCGGTTGTTTTCGTCTGCAACCCATTTTCAGGTCTAAAATAACTGCCTACCTAGGGCTCTGATTTTCGAGTCTGTTGAACAATTCTAGACAAAAAGTTACCTTCATAACGGTAGCTAAATCGACGTTTGTCGATGTTTTCATATGCTTAGCACAAGTTCCGAAATTGGTAACTCCATCAAAATTACGCTAAGAAAAATCACACTTTCAATCCATTAGCGTTGTCTGAATTCGACGAGTTTGCGTCTTGATGTATTAAGGCACTTTATTTCTGTTTCTTGGCAAAAGCTGTGTAATTTAAATATCGCGTCTATATGGCAAATTGCCGTTGTAATTCCTAGTTATTTTAGAAAAATATTTCATCTTGTTGAAGTGGGATTGCTTTAACTTACGGGTCCACCATTGTCATCCCATTGTATCGTATCAACCCATCCTTCGTGGTTTCAGATTTTGGTGCAGCAAATCAAAGGGCAAGTACTGACTCTTTCGCTTCAGATGTATGGGTGTCGGGTGATTCAAAAGGCCATTGAGTCTGTCAGTCTAGAGACGCAAATTAGCTTAATGAAGGAGCTTGAAGGATCTGTGCTGAAGTGTGTGAAGGACCAGAATGGGAATCACGTTGTTCAAAAGTGCATCGAATATGTTCCTTCTGAGCATCTTCAATTCATCGTTGACGCTTTCAAGGGGAATGTAGGTTTCGCTTTCCTTTCATCGCTCTTGCTACTTGTTCTATCATGTATCGTACGTGTTTTGATTTTTGTCAGGTGCATTCGGTTTCAACACACTCGTACGGTTGTCGTGTGATTCAACGCATTCTAGAGCACTGTAGTGCCGAACAAACGGCTCCAATTTTGGAAGAGCTGCATCAGTGTGCCGAGTCACTTTTCGAGGATCAGTATGGAAATTATGTTATTCAGGTGCTTAAAATGTCGATTTTTTTCGTGTACCTATCTCAAGAATGTGTGCACAATATTGCCTATGGTATTTTATTGTAAATGGCTTGCATTTTGTGACTTTTGGTTCTATAACTCCTTAAATGCTTACTTTTGCTTATGTGACCAGGAAATCGTGCACGGCTTACCTTCCCATAAGTACTGGTTCTGGTCATAGCTGTTCATTGTTTCGATTATGCTTATTATTTGACAATAAGTTGATTCTCTTTCTGCCCAATTGTGCCCCCAACCAAGCCTGTTATCATTGATTCCTTCCAGCACATATTCGAGCACGGTCGAACGGAGGAGAAGAGCCGCATGATTAATCGCCTTCGAGGAAGGGTGGCTGCCCTCTCCGTGCATAAATTTGCCAGTAACGTTGTTGAGAAGGCTGTTACTAACGCTAGTCGTCAGGAACGACAGGCCTTAATCAACGAGGTTTTGGAGAATGTTGATCCAAATCAGATTCAATTCTCTGCGATGGAGTGTCTAGACGAAAGGGAAGACACTTCAGTCCTGTGGACCATGATGAAAGATCAATTTGCCAACTATGTGATACAGAAAATGCTTGACGTAGCAGAGCCGCCCATTCGCAAAGAGCTGATGGCGCGCATTCGGCCTTATATCAACAGCCTCCGTAAGTACACATATGGGAAACACATTATCGGTAAGATGGAGAAATACTACTCCAAGACTGTCAGTAGCGGCCACATTCCTTATTTCCCACCGGAGGAGTTAGACAGTGCAAGTCTTCACTCCTCGTCTTCTTTAACTGGATCTTCAAATTTACCGACTGGGGGGTCGATTGTGACGACTGATGAAAACTTACATCCTTCATCTTCTCAAAATGAGTTTTTGCATCATGCGACTGCATCAGAAAATCATTGTGCTTCAACTGAGGCTGGAAACCAAACGGTAGAAACCGAAGCGGCAATCGCTAATCAGTCAACAGTTTCGAAACCAGTGGAGGCCTAGCATCTTGTGAAATCATGCATATCCGTTTCATTCTCGCTGTCATAGTGTCATTTTCGTTCTCTGTATAGGATCGTTTCGTTACTTTCCCCTCAAAAACTAGAAGTCCCACCTGTGTATATTCAAACAGGTCCGCGTAATGATTTGTTGTAAATTAGCTTTAACGTTTGCGGTCCCAGGTTTCCATGTATTCATTCACCTTTCGGGTTATTTTCGCTTTCCTACAAACCGTGGTTGAGAGCAATGTGTCGACTGAAGAAGCGTTCAAGCACTGCTGGTGACGAATGTGAGCCTGGTATGACATTGAGTTGTTTGTAAACACTGGCTTCTTGACCCAGAGGCGGGGCTCTCCCTGTGTCGTATTATAAGTATAACACATACATGGAAAATTGTATAATTTGTATTGCTACCCTTATAAACTTCCCTATTTCCATCTATGCGTACCTTTTAACTTCCGGCTCTCCATCGTGGCAAATCAAAATTTGTACTTGCGTGCACATAGATAATGGATAAAACAGATAATCGGAGTTTGTTGCTTGTTTTTATTTTACACTGGGCTGGGTTTGCTGTCTTTATGCGCGTAGCTCGTTGTAAGTTAATGCGTGCATTGATATCAGGATCGTGGTTTTAACATTTCACTTTGCTTAGTCTGTTGGACGTTGATGGAAATCTCGAGTTCATATTTCTCGTGTAGTGCGTTTTAAACTCGGGCTCTCGGAATTGGCTACAGTAGGCTTGTGGGTCTTTCTAAAACATTCCACATTTGTTCCACGTGGTGGTGGTTGTTAGGCGCCCCATACCAGTGCGCTGGTTCGGAGTGTAATCAAGGCTGGTGAATCGTAGTTCCATTTGCGGCACCTAATGAGGGTTAAGTTTACTGTGGGTGTGCGGTTTCTGCATTTAAGTTCTGGGTCGGAGAGACATGATTTTGTAATAACTACTGGGATTAGTAGCTAGTTGTCGCAGAGCTAGAGTCGTGGAGATGCGTGATGTTCGCTTGGGTTCCCGACAGTCGTTTAGGTGTCGTAGTTGCTTCCAGATGCTGACCACAACAAGCAGGCTGGCCAGACTCGGGGATTCTAATCAGGCATCATTTACGAATGCGAATTCGTTGGTCAAATAAAGAGAAAGGTTTTTACTAGTGGGAACTTTCCAAGTCGAAGTCCTATTTAGTGATGTGTCGATGTATTTACTAAGGCCAGCTGACAAGACTTTGGACCATTTACGTACCCTCGTTCTAATGACTGTTTCAGAGCAAGATGGAACTTGTAGTTTTAATTCTTATCTCAGCACATGGGGTGCGCCAAGAATCACGTGAGAACGTAGTTAAATTTGTCTGGAATCGTGGCTACATAGTTACCTTAACCAGGTCTGAAAAACTGCTCTGTGATTTTTTTCTTCTAAAAGCCTAAAAGTCTACAAAAGACTTGCTGACATTAAAAAATAGGCAAGAACGTGTTTTATTGCTGAAAGCGACAACATAAATGCCCTGCATCCAAGTCAAAACCTTATGCAGCTATGTGTAAAACAGCATCCTGTAACAATTACAGTATAATGTATATATTTTTAACCCCAAAACACAGCCCTGAATTAAATGTAAACATTTGTTTGTATCTACTAAATCCAATGAACTTAGCTGCAGTGATAAATTAAAGGCGGGTAGCTGTGCGCAAAATGCCCGGTAATGCGGGCATGGAGCAACTCATACCCCTTGTAAACAAACTCCAGGATGCATTCTCATCTCTTGGAGTACCTCTTAATTTGGATTTGCCGCAAATCGCTGTCGTTGGTAGTCAAAGTGCTGGAAAGAGCAGTGTATTGGAAAACTTTGTAGGAAGGTAAAATTATGTTCCAACTCATTTCCTACATAGAGACTTTTTACCCCGAGGAAGTGGCATTGTAACAAGAAGACCTTTGGTTCTTCAGCTTATTACGTCGGATGCAGGTTAAATATGCAATTACTGAAATCACGATCTTTATTAGAATATGCTGAATTTCTGCATTTAAATGGTGTAAAATTGACAGATTTTGATGAAGTCAGAAAAGAAATTGAGGCGGAAACAGATCGAGAAACCGGAACAAATAAGGGTATATCGAATAAACCTATAAATTTAAAGATATATTCACCTAATGGTAAGTCTCACGTTTTATGATTTGTCAACATTATATGTATATATATTGGTGGGCCTCAGAGTTATTGTCAAAAAAACCTTACAGAGTAAGGCTTTGCACTGGGGTGCTTGATGATTGGACTGATTGCCTTCCGCATACCCTTTTTATAGCGTAATTTTTGGAAGATCTGCGGTGTTTAATCGCTACCAATATTATTTTTTATGCCCTTAAACTTAAAAACACAGTGTTATGCATCTTAGAGCGTTTTTATCACAGGCTACTTGGAATGCTTAGGTTAGTACTTTCCAAAGCGATTTATTGCCATCTTTCTAGTTCTTAATCTTACTCTGATCGATCTACCCGGAATGACAAAAGTCCCTGTGGGTGACCAGCCTTCGGACATATCCGCTTTAATTGAGGAAATGATTCTTCAGTATATAAACTGTGATTACTGTCTTATACTGGCAGTTTCTCCAGCCAATTCTGATTTGGCGAATTCAGATGCTTTAAAGATTGCTCGGGAGGTTGATCCTCAAGGACTTCGTACCATCGGTGTGATCACGAAGTTAGATCTGATGGATCATGGAACTGACGCACGTGATGTTTTGGAAAACAAGCTCTTGCCTTTGAGAAGAGGTGTGTTTTGTCATGTAGTTTTCTCAGTACTGTTCCGATTGAAAATAACAAGTTCAGGCGCTTAAAGTGTCTCTTCCTCTAGTTATCTTGGGGTCAAGTTTTCTATTTGGGAAGCCTTGAATGAATGGTTCTTTGTTATTCAAACCTTTAAATTGTGCTCACTTTTTCCACCTCGGTGCTGCATGATAAAGAGTATGTTATCACAAATTTTAGAATAGTATTCCTTAACACTCTCACTGTTGTCGATCCTCCCTCTCTCAAAAGGTCGTGTATTGTAGCAATGTTTAACTCTATTTCAATTTATGTACAACTTTTACGTTATTTGAAAAAGGGGCAAATTTCATAGGCAAATGATTTACTTGTGTTCTTCGAATGCATGCAACAGTGTGGTTATGGTGGCATGGCTCATTTTTTTCGTTGTTGCTCACAAGGCCGTAAACACTATGTAAAAGCATGGTTACTCTGTGTTAAGGTTATATTGGCGTTGTGAACAGGAGCCAGAAGGACATTGAGGGCAGAAAAGATATTACTACAGCTATGGCTGCAGAAAGGAAGTTTTTCCTCAGCCATCCGGCCTACCGCCACATGGCCGATCGCATGGGAACGCCCTACTTACAGCGTGTCCTCAATCAGCAGCTGACTAACCACATTCGCGAAACTTTACCTGGCCTCCGAAACAAGCTTCAGTCACAAATGTTGGCAATGGAAAAGGAAGTTCGGGAATACAAAGCTTATCAGCCTGCTGATCCTTCGTTCAAAACTAAGGCTTTAATGATGTATGCCACCAATATTAAAAGAGCTTATTGCTTAGTTCAAAATTCTCCAGTCTTGAAACGCGAGTTATAAATAGTATGTATGGCAGTTTTGAGTTCTGCCTCCTTTATGATGATTGTAACATGGCGTTTGTTTGTAAAATACACAAAACATGTTCTTTGGTTATTATGCGCCAAGACTCGCTCTTATCTGCAAAAGGGAACATATTAGGATGGTATTTCGATGAACTTTTTTTATGAAAATTATCACCATAAGTCTCTAGTTATGTCCTTTTACTTTGTTGATAGTTCCAAAACTCCAGAGCACACCATTATGCTCTGGAACTTTTGACTCAAAAGATTTATCACTCTGAAAATGGAACACAAGGATCATTTGTCACTCGTCCTACAGATTGATTGCATGCTTTGTTAGACGCTTATAAATAGTTTTGCTACATCGCCACCACTATTTCCACATAACCACGATTTGTGTGTGGAATTTGGTCATCCCATTTGAGATCAGTCGGTACGAATAAGCTGAAGTCATGAATCACGCATCCCGATTACTTCTTTAACCCATAATCGCTCATCTCAAGTTTTGGTACTCTTATCCCTCTCAAGTGCTGTAAAGAGTTTCGAGGTTGAGTTTACACAAACTATTGACGGATCAGGATCGGAAATCGACACCAAGACCTTGTCCAGGGGTGCCCGAATCAACCGCATATTCACTGAACGCCTACCCTACGCCCTAGCGATGGTTAGTATAAGATTTGCTATGATGTTTTCTTTCCTCCATCTCATCTAACATGAACATTTCGATAAGGAGCATTAAAACCACATTTATGGCGTTAAGGTATCTGGGATATATCTCGAGCGGACAATAAATAGGGTCATTCAAAGCAAAATGACGTTGATTGGGTGCGGTGGATCTTTGGGCTTGACAGGATTGCAACTGACCTGCGTCAAATATGCTTAATGCTCGTGTATGCTAGAGTGCTTTGGCTTTTCTCCATTTTCAGCTTCACAATGATGGCGAAGAGTTGCGAAGGGACATTAGCTTTGCTATTCGCAACATTCATGGAATTCGGTGAGTTCATTGTCGAGAAATGGCGGGCTGGAACCATCGTCGCTTCCTTTAATGGCCACAATCATTTCTTAAATCGATCTTAATGTTACTATTGCAATTATACTTTAGCAATAATCAAGCAAACTGAAGATAAATTAGCATTAAAATTCCAGGCCAGCCTTTGTTCTTATTATCAAATTATTCCACTGTAGGTACTGATTTATTGGTTTAGGATGGTAAGTGGGCCCAATAGTGGTTTTCGGTGTCATTTTCACGATGTGAATGGCTTTTGTGGCAGGGTCCTACAAAGCCAAATTAACTTCTTGTTCAATTTCAGAGAATCTAAGCATGTGTATTATTGTTCACATCGGGATCTCAATAGGAATATCTTTTAAATCGCCTCACACCAACAACTCCCAAGCAGAAGCTTTTGATAGCAGGCTTTCCTCACAAGCAGTTACAATTCTATTCATAATCCTGTCTGTAACACTTGTTTTTAATAGGATTTCGTGGGAACTAATTTCTTGGTCTCCGCTATAGCACTGGATTATTTACCCCCGACCTGGCCTTCGAGACAATCGTCCGTAAACAGATCGAACGCATGAAGGATCCCTCACTGACCTGTGTCGACCTGGTTGTCGAGGAGTTGAATCAAATAGTGCACGACTGTGCAAACAAGGTTAGCTCCCTCTTGGTCGTCTAATACCAATTTCATGGGGTTTTAATGCGTCCTTAGCCCATTCGACCCTAACTACCTTTGGTTAATGTCCTCATTATGTGGCTTTCCACTTGTATTGAATGCTAACCATATGATGCTCATTCTGATTTCACACTTTCGAATTCTTTTGAACACGCATGCATGTTTGTTTCAATATCAGTGGTTTTTTTATTTCTACGCCCTTCATCCTCATCAAAGGCAGCGTTAGCATCCTAGAAACACTTGGAAAACTCCAGCAGGTCTTCCAGAGTAAGACTAATGGTATTAGTGGATACATATCATGGCCATTTGTCCTCATATGGGGCAACACTGTACTTAGTTTCCAACGCGCAGTACTGAACTGCAATCGCCTCTCATTCGTTTGTCTCTTTTCCATTGCGGAACTGCCTCATTTGATGCTATCGCCGACGACAGGTCTTCCCACCTCATACTTGCTTCGTACCTTTTACTAAAATCATAATTTCTACAGCTTTCTTGTGGTTCAAATGACACTGTCTTAGTCAAATCCACAAGTTGGTATTTTCACTGTTGGCCCTCTCGGGTTCGATTTTCTTGCATCACGAGGAATGCGAATTGCCACAACCAATGGCAACATTTCGTCCACCCCAATTCCAGCCCCAGAACTGTGCGTGTCCACTGGGCGTAATGTTGAGCAGGCGGTCGTGCGCGTCATACGCGCGAGCCCGTCTTTCCCTCTATCGACCGCCAGAAACGGCCTCCGGCCTCCAGCCGCCCCGCACCAGCTATTGGTGGACATGTGACGCGCGCTCTTGCCCTCCCCCTCCATAAGTGCATGCTGCGCTGAAGGTCACTGCCGTCCCAGATGCTTCGAAGGCGAATGCTCGTTTAAAGGCCTATTTCTTCGACAATTACTAAATACCAAATATTTTATATCCACGATAAAAGAAATTCTAATAGAAGTCGTTTCTATCCAAGCCCTTGGCTAATCATTCGCACGGAGCTGGGGTTTGACTTATACTTTCCCCTTTTCATACTGTGAAAATTAACATAATTGAGCAGCATTTGCCATCCGTGCACATTTTCCGCCACAAACAGCTTTAAATACTCTCATCAATTTAACTTTTCAGACTGTCTAATTGTAAGCTATTGTCACCGAGTTAAAACGTAACGGTCGTGTTGTGATCTGAGCGCAATAAATCGGAAATTAGTGTGTGGACGCGTGTACGAGGTGATTCAGATTGGAAGCGGGTCGGAAGCTTGCAGTCCGGGTGAAGAAAAGTGGCATCTGCTTTGTGCCAACTGCCATTTTCGTGTCAATGCTTGCTATCGATTGCGTGAAACAGTTCATTCTTGTACTTGGTGTAGGTGGTGTTTTATCCATCAGAATAAGCGAAGTTGTTTTGTCTTGATGGTCAAATGATCGGTATTAACGATTATTTTGGGAACCTGATGGACATTATTTGTATGGTTTTGGATTGGCATATTTTGATTTGATACTTTAAGGAGAAAAGCCGGTTCCCTGTTAAAACGTGACTTTTGCGCTTACTATGACTGAGTGGCTTTCGATGCAGTAGAATCGCAACCCCACTATGTTTTGTCCTCGTGTTCAAGGGTAAATAAGCACCCATGATTTCCTACGCTGGCACATTTTTCAACTTAAACTGCAATCCAGGCTTCCGCCTTCATTTCCTCGAATATTTAAAAGCTAAATCATCAAATGGGCAAGCGATTTCTTTGTTCGGAAAAGGGAAAGCAGAAGTTGCGTATGTTTGCAAATAACGAGCATGAAAGCAGATGGTGAATTTATCGTCTCTATCGGCAGATGGAGTGCTTTCCACACCTTCGCGATGCAACCGAGCGTATTGTGACGGAGCGTATTAAGGAGAGGCAGGCGAACGCCCGCGACAAGATATGCCTCCTAGTGGATATTCAACTTGCCTACATCAACACCAATCACGAGGATTTCATCGGCTTTGCAAGGTACTTTTAAGATTTGGTGACACCTACCGTCACGGGTAAACAACTTTCAGCGGATGAATGCCAGATTTTTGTCTCGTTCTTTGGTTTCCAAATAATAGCAGAGACAAAGTTTTTTCCTTTTTACTGTTCTGAAAACGATTTTTTGATGAAGTGGTGAACTTCTTAGCCTTAGAACTTTTATTTAAAGTTCTCAACGCGGCTTAAGCCAGGGCTGATGTTATTGCCTTCTATACTTTGATGTGAGAAGTGCAGCGAGTTGTTCTCGTTCAGCGGGATGAGGAGGCATCGTTAACAAGTTCTTTTAAACCGCACTTTTGCGTAACGTCATTGCCTCTTTCGAAATAGATACGTCTTTCGTCAACAATCCCTAGGCATCTGTCTACTGGCATTCTTTAAAGCATTTTCTTGATTTGAGCGCAGAGCCACTTGTTCAATTCGTTAAATGGAAAATAGGGAATATCGTTTTCCGCCACTGACATCCAATCACTTGTCCAGCATAGCCCAGTCGAGGAGGATGTGCTATAAAAATTTTGGAAGAACACGTGGTACATACTAGCCGGATAGTCCCAGTCAAGTGCTTTTAAATCTAGCCTTCCATGTTACATGAATTTACTGGTTTCAGCTCTGCATGTAATTATTTCTGATCTCACTAGTACAAAGTTCACATTATCGGTCGCGACTCTGGACTGTTTCGTGACATGAAGGCAATGGCATGACGAGTACTGAAAGGGTCCGACTTAACGAATGCTTCGAAATGTGGCTAAAAATTTTAGCAGAAGATGGTTGCAAATAAAGAATGCTATCTCCAATAAACAGCCAGGTGTTATTACATTGGACCTACTCTGATGATTTTGAGTACAAATCTTTTGTGGTGTTGACATGAGAGATCTTCAAGATCGTGCAACTTGTGTCAGGTCCGACTTCACTGACTAACTCTTTCTTGCCTTTGTTTAGCGCGGAACAGCAGTCATCTGATGTAAACAAAGTGAAACTGGGCAATCGAGTGAGCCTGTTTTTTATTACAAACAGAAATGGGCAATGTCTTATCTGCAAAAGACTTTGCTCATCCATATGCCAAATTGTTTAATTTAAAACGATCAAGGGCTTTAACTTTGCATAGAATAACCGAGCAAAAAAAATTGCTAGAGAAGGGAACTTACACTTATTGTGGACTGCTTCCAGTGACCGTTGACTTTACTCCGCATGCAACAGTCTAGTTGAGGTTGAAATATAAGTTGTTTTATCAGTGCTGTATGATTTGCAATAAAGAAGTCCAAATAAATGAGACTAAATCCATCCACTGCCAACATTGCCAAGGGTTAAATATCCATCCTGCACTTTTCAAGCACCGTCAAATTTGATTTAATAAATTTTAATTTCCTCCTTATTCGATTGGTAGTTGCCATAGGTCGGTGATCCAAGCATGGTATCACATAAGCCGTGACGCTTCGGCTCAAGTTTTTACAATAAACAAATGATCTTACAATGAAATGCTGATTTACTGAAGACATTGCAGAGTCAACCCCAAGAGTGGTGTACCTTTTTCCTGTCTTTTATTGCATAAACGAACTTAGTCTGTCGACTTGGACACCTAAGCCAGTCAAAGAATATCACAAATGGTTGTGTATTAAATGTGCCCACATGGGGGAGAAGATTTGAGTTTGCAGAATAGTCCTATTTCTCCCAATACGAATTCCATAAATGAGCTTCGATACGAATAGAAGATAACATTGTTGACAGTTCATCTCCTTACGTCATACTAGAGTCTTCCTTCATATTTAAATCCTACCGATCTCAAGGCAGCATATGTGTACCGCACAAAAATTAAAAATTTGCTTTTAATTTGATGCATTACCACTAGGTGATTCGACGGGGCTGGTTGGGTCTGCAAAATATCGCTCTCATACGTGGCGGCAGTAAGGACTTCTGGTTCGTCTTGAATGCGGAAACCCTCACCTGGTACAAAGACGACGATGTGAGTACTGGCTTGAATACGTATGCTTTACCTAGCATTTATGTTGGAAACAAAAATGGTTTCAAGTCATAGGATAAATTAGTGCAATGAATAAGGTGAAAGCAAGAAGAGTAGAAAGATGTGCCTCATAGGTGCGACTGCGTCGTACTACATATTTTTTTAGGAGAAGGAGAAACGCTACGTCCTGCTCCTGGACGGCCTGAAAGTCAAGGATGTTGAGTCGAGTTTCTTTGGCAAAAAGAACGTATTTGCGCTCTTCTATCCCGATGGAAGGAATGTGTACAAAGACTACAAGCAATTGGAGCTGAGTGCAGAGTCAGCTGAGATGGTCGACTCCTGGAAGGCCTCTTTCATGCGTGCTGGTGTTCAACCAATGAAACCCATCCAGCAGCAGCAACACCAAGAGGTGTGTGGCACCTGTCTTTTTTCAATCAATCTCAATCAAATTTCACCATTGAAAGAGGGTTAAATGTCATTACAGATGGCTGCCAAATTAGAATTTATCCTATTTTATTGGATCTAAGTAGTATTATCTGATATTTTTCGGCATTTCTTGTGGTAAATTACCCCAAGTTTGTGTTCACTCTAACCATGTTATTAAGAATAAAGAGAATGTCCGTTTAATTATTAGAACCATTTCGGTCAAGTTACAACTGCTAAATATAGTTTTGCAGTCATTCTTTTAGTGAATTTGTGGTGTATACAATCCAACCCTAAAGGAAAGATGACGTATTTGGGTTTTTTCATGCACAAAGCGGCGTAATTGCACCAGGGCTTACACGATTTGATGAGGCCTTCCATGCTACAACTGATAGATTTCAGTGGAAGTTGCGCTAACGTTCTACCTGACATTCAAAATGTTTCACTCGCCACATCTCTTTAGAGCACTAGTAGAACAAAACTTACGGATTGCTCCATTGGGAATACCGTGGAAGTCACCAAAACATTTAGCGAATATTGGAATAAACGGTGAAAGGAACGCATTGGAATAGTGCTTTTAAGGAGGGATGAGTGAGGTGGAGTTGCGCATTTTCCGGAGCTATTTGTGATACCTCCCTGCACTATTGTAAGTTTATTGGGCATCGCAGGGCTTTCCTAAACATTCCGCAGTGTGTGGTGCGTGTTCCCTCCTGCTCTCATGTTTCCTAGTTCGTTAAGTGTGTATTGCTGGTTTCAAATATTCATTTGAGTAGTGCACCCTGATCGACTCACTACAGTTTCCACATCCCACCCTGTTATTCAGGCACTTGTAAGTGCAGTTAAAGCAAATTAGATGCATAATGGAGGTAATCTTGTTGTTTTCGCTTTCCTTGCAGCGATCAGATGAACAGCTTTCGGATAATGGTGACCCTCAGCTACAAAGGCAGGTAGAAGTTATCCACAATCTTGTCGATTCATACCTCAAGATTGTTCACAAGACTCAGCGCGATCTGGTGCCCAAAATGATCATGCATATAATTGTTAACGAGGTAATTTTCAACCTTCATTTTTGAAGTGGCCACTGCAAAATAGTATTTAATGCTCGCCTTAACGCCAGAAAAAATTATTCGTAGTGCTCTTTTGCTCTTGGTATTCTCTCATCCCAACTTTTGTTTGTGGCACCATCAGCCTGATTTCTAGTCCCGGTTGTATCTTTGTTTACGCTTAGCACGATCTCAGATTTGGCTGTGAATGTACGGAAAGCAGTTCGTCGTGTTGGAAGCGTATACCATAGACAGGATGGCTAGAGGATGTCAGTAAAGTGTACATAGGTCGGAGACGGCTAAGTGAAGTTCGCTTTATTGCAGAGAAGCATCGATATTTTCTTAGTTTTTGATTTGAAGAGTGTAAAATATGCATTTGATTTGAAGAGTGTAAAATATGCATTTGATTTGCAGATGAAGGAGTTCCTGAAAAGCGAATTGCTACCAAATCTTTATCAGGCAGGAGACATTGTAAGTTAACACCGGTGACTTACCGTATATTGATAAATGGGCTAGGTCTTTTGGTAATGCCCTTCATTCCATCCAAAAGAGTATTTAATGTATAATTTGCGAGAGCTCTAAGTTTGCACAGGAAGTGGAATCCATGATTGTCTCGGCATCGCAAGCTATTGCTTTGGTTTTATTGTTTAAAATAAATGTTTGTACAAATTGCTCCTTCAAATTGAAGAGCTAGATTTTTAATGTTGACTAGTTAATAATGTTCTCCCAATTGGCATAAAATTTTGGGAAACTCAGGTATGTTTTAAAGAGGCGATATCTACGTTTCGCCATGATAACCACATAGTTAGATGCTCTGATAGAATCTCACTCTCAAACAATCCTACTACCCTTGCATAATGGAGGGACTGGTCAGTTCACTGGCATTAATGCAGTCAATGTTTCCTGTCTGCAGCAAGTTCTAATGTCGGAGTCCTTGGAGATGCAGACGCGACGTGAGGAGACCCTTCGAATGTACGAAGCATTGAAGGAAGCCTTACGTATAGTTGGTGAGGTGGCCACAAATACCGTCTCCACACCTGTCCCACCCCCCGTTATGGATGACTGGATGCACAACACTACCTCCCATGTAAGTTATCGTCTCTCCACCTCCTCTAAAACGATTTCGGTTATGTTATCTGCCGAACTTACTGATCAAATGACGCTCCTAATTTCAATTCGCAGTTAATTGACCCTGGCTCCTCGTCCTCAAGTCTCTTCCCTACAAGCACGGGTAGTGGTAGTGGCGGTGTAGGGATGATACAACCACCACGAAGTCCCGGAGGCACGCGGCGTCCCCCACCTCAACCCCCAGGCGCTCCCCACCGTCCCACGTCTTCGCCCCAACGACCTGGTTTTGTCGCTCCCCCTAGTGGTACTCTGCCATCGCCTCTCATTCCTCAGTACGTCCTCCACAGTCACTGGTTTCGGTACTCTATGCATCCGCATGCCTCTCCTGATATCTGCGTGCTTTGTTTGCGTTGTTTTTTTTTGCAGCAGGTATGGGTTTGCAACCTTTGACTAAACTACATGTGCACAGTGACACTGTTGTTTTTGCTGTTGTTTTTGTTAAGACCTCCTTCCTTCGGTCAGCCTCTTTCATTTGTTTTCTAACTGGAGTTACTGTATCAAAGTAATTTAATACCTTTTGGAAACCTTAACAAAAACACCGTCAAAATTATTTTTTTTAGTGGAAGGCAGGAAACCCGCCGAGGCCTAACCCGGCTCCGACGGAATATTTTCTTCAGAGGGAACGGTTTCTCCCTAACGATTTTTGCCTATCTATGATAATACTGTGCGTCCTCCGGAATTGTTTCAACTTCACGAAGCAAATTGGCAAGATAATTTATGCACGCAGCTTATCATTTATCGCCTTTCTTTAAAATGTTATTTCAAGATCTTCCAGGGCTTCAGTAATATGATTACCGTTTTCTTGCCACTTCTGATATTTATGAATGTTTGATCGTACTATGGCCCCTTTCGGTTTTCCCTTAGCGTTCCAAAAATTATTCTCAGACGGTTGATCCCAGCATTCAATGCATGTCTAAAATGGCAATCACTCGATCTTTTCCAAAAAATGCAATAACTTGCATAAATTCACTTCGGCGTGAAGGAGCTATTTTGGTGATCCACCTCATTCCTAACAATTTACAGAACAACTCCTAGCAGCACTTGCTTTTTAGCGACCTAAACACAGCAATCCGATCTGCTAATCTGTCTGGTATAGCGCCACTTCCCCCTTCACTGCGGTTAATCTACTCAGCAGATAAAACTCAATCTCCTCCAACCGCCAATAATAGGTTTCTCTAGTGTCGGAAAACTTTGAATTTGATTTCTTCGCTTTCCACTCCGCGCTTGCTTCTGTTATTGGGTGTATTACGATCGGTGTTGTTTGTACAAATGTTGTGTAACTTTTGTTGTAGGTTGAGTGCTCTGGGTCCCTCTGCGGTGGTGCCTAACGGTTTACCAAATGCTGGGATCAACAGTGGTGCTGTTGTCAGTAGCACTTGCCTTCAAAACGGTTCCTACAGTCCCCTTTTTCCGTCTCCATACCTGCCTCTCCAACCTCCGCTCCCTTTATTGCAACAGTTTTTTTCGATGTAGGCTGTTGTCTTACTTTCCTGTTCCTTTGTTTTACCCTTGGTCATGACCCATCAAGATAGGCGCATGACTACTAGTTCTGTGTTGCGCCAACAAAAAGTCTAGTGTTGGAATAATGTGTAATTCATACCGAATTCTCGTAGTACTAAGTAAGCCTTCTTCGCCATGACTATATTGTAATTAGCACAAATTGCTCCTTCAGACGTGCAAACAATCCGGCCCCTCGTATTCCTGATCGACCCAACGCAGTTTCTCGTACTTGAGAGGCAACAAAATGGAGTTTAGAGGGCAAAATGGTGAAGATGGCGTTCTTCTTCCCCTATGCAACTATTATCAACTGCATCGTGTGGAACCTCTATAGAGTTGTGACTTCAAACCTTTCCAACCACCATACATGCTCCACTCGCAATTTTTGGTGCTTCACTCCCATTCTGAACATGGGTCATCCATAATACTGTGTGGCATCGCTGTTGTACCATACTCGCCCCTCGCTCCTTTCCGCTCCCCTTCTCCCTCTCTTCTGCTACAACTCAGATCAGCGCCACAAAGTTTGGTTCTAGTTGAGATTGTGTTGTTATTAATACTTGTGTCTAGATGTTGTTTACTACTTAAGCACATATGTGCATTTCTGTCTCCATGGTTATGTTAATGCTTTAGCGATGAATTCAATACTCTGTCAACGTGGTGTCAGAATGAGCCACCAAACAGGAATGGCTGCAGGGGTAATGCATCAAAAGGTGAGGGCACCTTAGCTTTCAACCGGAACTGCATCCATTCCATCATGTGGGAGTCTATTGAGCACTATCGACTAAAAAGATTCCGAGATGCGTATGTCAAGCCACATGGATGATAGATTGGTGCAGCTCTTTTCAGCGCCGTCGATAGACAATGCTCTTTTGCCCAAATCGTCAGTTCTGCGTCACTCAAATTGATAGGGGGTTTTTTCAGGGAAGAATCAGGCTAAATTGCAATGCAACATCCGAAAGGCACTCAAGTATAGTTAGTTTGAGGGTTTAGTGTGACAAACGGGTTGCGATCATATTCATATTGACTTATTAATCTCACAAGGAACATGAGCAACGGTTACACTTATATGAGTTTGTTTACTTCGCAACGTACAACCGTAGAGTCTGACAATGGATGGCACTTATTTTAGTACAAAGTTTGATCTGTAAATGAAATGGATTGTGACTCTTTTACGCAAAAACGTTCTGCATGAGACAAAGTTTTGCAAATAGTGGTGGGTGCAAGGTGATGCTTGTTTTAATTGTTCAGCCCTTATAGACCCGGTTTTCTGATCAGTTTCACGATTCTCAGATCGGAGATGTGGACAACCGACCCTTCGGCGTCTTGCTCGAAACCAGCTTTCACAATGGTACAGCGTGCCACTTAGTTAGGCACAGGTGCATAACTAGCCAACAATCAAACGGTTTACCATGGATTGCACGCTCCAAGCCACCATGATTGGGCCCCGCAGTATTCATAGGTGGTGATTCAGCTAGCAGACATGGTCCTCTGACCATGCCACTAGCCACTCAGCCTTTCTGACTCGAGTGATAGTTTCTCCTCCTTTTAGGTACGACATAGTATTTCACCAATTTGACATTTTTACTGTATGTTGAATGACACGGATACTGGTATCTGTAGCTTGTTCTTCCTCTCCGTGTTATGGACTCAGAGCTATGCCAAGTGATTCCCGACTGTTCCATGAGTGATTGTATACTCTGACAATACTTACTTAGCCTATAATAACTTCGGAGAGGATATAGGGATATGCATTGTTGGTAGCGCTGATAGTATTTCAATTTTTACTGAACTATGCCAAACTCCCAACTCCCACAACTGATGCATTTACTGGTGTTTACACGTTTAAAATACTTACAGGCTGTGAAGTGAGAATACCAGCCGATTTCATCTTGGCTACCACGGAGGTTGCAACGTCCAGAGCTCCAGATTACGCACTGGGTGCGAAATAGGATGTGAAAAAAACTTCCATCCTTGCGCACAAACCTTCGTGCCTGTCATACTTAAAGTAAAAGACATGATAACAAAATCAGCCACCCCAAAATCAACAAAGAAGGAGATATGTTACGGCTCTGTAAATCTGCTCTATGTGCCAGACTATGTCCAAAATTCCATCAATCTTGGGGCGATGATGCATGTTGAATAATAAAGGTTATTTCACCAGCAAGTCACTTACCCTGCGGTGCACAATTCCATGCAAGATCAAACACGGCTCTTCACAATAGGATGCATACTTATGAGGGTATTCCACCGGTTAGAAGCGAAATTTTCATGCACTTGATAGCAGGATACGAAGAGACAAGCCCCATGAGAAGGCCTAAGGATTTCAATCATAAAAGGCGTAGAAGCTACGCAACACAAGCGTCACCAATCCTTAAGGTGGGGACAAACTCTGATTTGCTAATACAACTTTGACAAACTTCAAGCCCCCCAAGCTACATGCCCTTTTTAAAAAGTTGGCCCCCGAAGTCCTCCTCGAAGTCGTAATAAGGCAAAGTGGTGTGACAATGCATGTATCACTAAAGTTTGGAGGAGCCGGGAGACTCGGAGGCCATACCCTAGCACCTGTGTTGTTTAAAATACACTCATACAAAGTACCATCTTACTAATAACACAATGTCAAGGAAGATTTGGCACACAACAAAAATGTACGCACAAATTCGCGCCAATTAATTCATACACAAGTCCAGATCTTGCATCGGCTTAAAAGAATTAGTAGTAAATGCTGGAAATGACTGTAGCATTCTGACTGTTTGTTTAACTCTGTGTTTTGGTTTCACGGGCACTTAAGGCTCCGCCAGTGTACACCTTCTCGGCAGCATGGCTCAGGGGGAATCCCAGTGGCCCCACAGTCCTTCTGTTCATCAGTACTCCATTTTCTACGCTATTACTGCCTGCACTCGACTCCAGGGAAGATTCGCTGCGCCACATAGCAATAATTAAGGAAAATGTTGATAAGATCATCATGAATAGTGAGAGGGGAGGGAAGGAAGAAGAGTATTACAGCTAGCATAAATATGTTAGTGCAGTGACTTGTTATTTCGACTAATTACTCAGACCCCTGCATGTACAGTATGTATTTGAGCGTCCTGAATCTTTCCTGAAGTCAAAATAAGCCATAATACTAGGTCAGAAAATGAATTTTGACGTACAGAAAGGCTGAGGGGCTACTGACATGGCCCGTCAAACTAAATTGAAGAGTAAAACATATAATCAGAGATTCACATTAGCCTTTTTCTGGGTATTATCGCTGATAACCTCCTTATTTAACCTCTCGCGTCGTCCACCACAGCGCAGTTGGTGCCCTTAGGAAACGACCTAGAAACCAACCGCTCCAACCATCGAATTTGCGTAAAACTGAGTTGATATCTGACAGCAAAATCAGCTGTCCTTCAGGCAATTCCACTGCATCAGGAGACTGGTCCAGTATGGGAACTGTATTAAGGGAAGGGGCAATGTGCTAGCCATCTCGTATGCCCACCGCCAGTCGTAACAACACTGGTCTAGAAGCAGGTACTTAACAACGCACTGTAATTAAAATATTTCAATAGGGAAAGGGTCCCGTGTCAATCTCACTTTCCACTTTGCTCTCACATTAGTGGAAGGTGAAGGAAGTATTGCCTGTTTACCTAATGGACATCCTAATGTGGGCATGGTAGATAACTCTACAACGAAATTTTAGGGATATTTTATAGCCAGTATCTTTCCAGATGCTGATAGAATCTCTGCAGAACACAAGATTAGACTCGTTGCCTAAGATCGACGTCATTATCTATCCTTCACAGACTCTTCCACCTGCAGCACATGCTTTTCTCCCGTCACATTAAAGGCTTGGCACTTACTAACAGAAATTAGAGTAAGTGCCATAGGGATTAGGTTAACATTCTTCTGCCGCAAAGTTAGCGCCTTGAATGGCTTTTGAGACCGAAACAGGGCATAATGCTAGACGAGTATGTGTATTGCCTTCGCAATGAAGAGGAACGTAAATCGCAAAGGCAAGAGCATAAGCGCACCCGAACAAAGCATAGTAGTACAGTACATATCGTACATATCGTATCCTTTTGCGAGTTAGTACCGTAGATTACATTGCTGTGAATTTTTAGGGAATGCTGGGGCAGCGGGGCAACCTGGATCGCCGCAACATTTGTATACTTAAAAATTGTCAAAATACTGGTTTCTCTGACAAGAACCTTATCGCAAATGCAAATGAGTAAATTAAAAATATGTAGAATGAATTGCAAAATTTATTGAACTCCAGAATGTCTGATTAGGCCAAAAAATAAAATCACTTTTGTGAATATTAGGTAAGCTTGTTGCTTGCTATTAGGGCGACTTATATCTTCCAAAATTTTCTCCGGATTGTTTTAATGAACAGGAGCACTTTCTTTGAGCGCCTCGTGAGACACTTCGTCTCGGCATGAAGGTATGCCCTTTTTAGTTTTGGTCTTGTCTTTTATTTATTTCTCAATAGTGACGTTTTTCGATGCATTTAAAGCTGCGTTATGCGCATTCTTGGTGCTAAAACTGCTTAAAATACATGTAGGTCAATATTGCGTTTCCTGCTAATGGTACACAAAAGTGCCTGGAGATTGACGATGATCATAAGCTTCGGCCGTTCTATGATAAAAGGATGGCCACTGAGATGCCCGTGGACTTTTTGGGTGATGAATGGAAGGGGTACATCGTGAAAATTACGGGAGGAAACGACAAACAAGGTTTCCCGATGAAGCAAGGAGTTCTTACTAATGGGCGGGTGCGATTGCTGTTGTCCAAAGGAAAATGCTATAATCCCCGCCGCAAGGGTACTAGAAAGAGGAAGAGTGTTCGGGGTTGCATCGTAGATAGCAACCTGAGCGCTTTGAACCTTATAGTCGTCAGAAAGGGCGAGGGCGATATCCCCGGTCTCACTGATGTGAGCGTGCCAAGGCGTCTTGGTCCAAAGCGTGCTTCCAAGATCCGGAGGCTTTTCAATCTCGAAAAAGCGGACGATGTTCGACAATTTGTCGTTCGCAAGCCTCTCCCAGCGAAAGGAGGTAAAATAGGCATTTTGTTTAGATTCTGTTTACTTATGACGCTTCATAACGTTCTCCCATTAAGACAAGAAGCCGCGTAGTAAGGCTCCGAAGATCCAGCGTCTCACGACTCCCATCCGTCTTCAAAGGAAACGAAGGCATAGGGCCCTTAAAAAGAAGCGTATTGCCATCCGTAAGGAGTTGGAGACAGAATACGCGAAGATGATCGCTGTTCGCCGTAAGCAGGCTCGGGATGAGAGAAGGCGTTCCCGAAGTCGATCCCTTCGTGAATCTAAGGCCGCTTCTGAAGAATAGTTTTAATAAATTGTAAATTTGGTCTGACCGTTTTTAATTGCATGTTTGTGGGATCCTTGCTGCGTTGACGCTTTCTTGAGTCGCTATAGCCGTGTGTGCAATGTCACCTTCCTCCGATTTCACTTATTGTTCCAGGTTTACTACCATCAATTTGAAGGTTCGAGTTGAGCTTCGTTAGATCCTTTCTTGGGCGGGAGGTTCACTGTTTCTGGGCATCGTAGATTCCAACTATAGTTTGAGGCCAGTGGCGGATTAATGCCGGTTGTCTCGTCAAATTGTGAGATACACAGAGTAGGCATGTCTTGTTGGGTATTTGGGGCCTGGGGAACCACCATTTAGTCGGATATCTGGTCCCCGTGTGTAGCTGCAAAGTCTGAATGATGCAGTTTGTTAACGTTGAGTTGGTTCGTTTTGGCAGGCATTGCAAGATTTGGTTCACCGGATGGCTGTTGGCAAGGCACTCGCGCGTTTTTCGACCGGTCTGTTGGAGCTGGTGGCGAATCCTCCCCATACACCTGTTCTCGTTAATGAAGTCATTGAGTATCTCAGGCCGCATCGTGAGCAGGTAGCTCTGTTTCCTAGTGCTTGTTTCGCGCCTAGAATGTTGTTCCATGGTGAATGCGAGAAACTTACTAAAATAGCAACCTGTGGCACAATTGTAACGGAAGGGGCTTTCGCGAATCCTAGCTTCATAACACGATTCACCTCTGAAAACAAAAAACCTAGTCGTAGTCGCCGCCATTCTTAGCTAACTTCCATTCCTCAAGGCTTCATTCTGTCCCAAGTGGTCAACTAATGCGAAGGCGGTGGCCACTACGGATGATCGGGTATTATAATCCCATCGTCTTAAGATGCAATGTGAGGTCTTCCCGCGGCGTCGTTTTAAAGGCGTGGTGTAAGATTTACGTTGATTTGCAGGGATAGGAAAAGGACTTTTTACAGATTGACTGGCTGTTCATTCCTCAAGAGGTTTTTCTCCCATCCTCGAGTTGTGTGGGGTAGTGTTGAGAAGACGGATCTCGCTTACAGTTGTTGCATCCGCAAAGCATGCATTAGTCTGGCGATGGGTGTTTCATGCTCTGGGCTTCAGAATTTCGCAACGAACGAACCATTTGGCGGCGGTCTGTGGTACATCTTTTCACTTGACAAGGAAGTAGAGAAGTCTTTTTCATCACATTTCTTCCAGCAAACTTTTTGTCATTTGTGACTGCTTCCATCGTGACTCACTCCTCAGTTGATTTAGGTGCGAACCGATTGCTTCATAAAAGAAGCCAAGCAGTACTAAAGATTAACTTTGATGAGTTAATCTCGATTTAGTCTGGCAGTGGCGTAGTGTTTCAGTACGAAGAGGTGGAGGTGTTCCTGAACTCGACACATCAGCACCTTCGAGTAGTTCAGATATCGGTCGTCAAGGCTGTATTCTGCTAGCAAGTTTTTTCTCAAGCGTTCTGGGGCGCATTTGTCGGAGAGCTTTCGCTTGAACGTGGAATCAGCTTAATTTGATCCGACTAGCGTCGCTGTATAGGCGTGAATTCGAAGTGTCGAGAGAATGGTAGGGCCTAACAAAAGGTGCGTATTAAGAGATGGGGGGGTAGTGACACTTCGTAGTGTACGTGGAGGATCGCATACGTTAAGCAAGTTGTTGCAGTAGGCAGTCTCGGGATATGTAAGTGAAGTTGTGAAGCCACCAACCTAGTGTGGGTACTCGATCTTCTTTCACAGTCTCAGAACAAATGTTACTAGGTGGACTAAGTAGGCTGTACACAATTGAAAATACAACTGAGGTTTCGATTTGTGGTTCAAGGTGTCTCGGCACCTCTGGGCCGCAATGCTAGAAGCATTGTGTGCCATTTTGAAATCTGTCCTTGATATCCATTCCACCGAACTAACACCTAATCGGTAAAGTTGTGAGTTTGTGTTGGGAATCATTGGCCATTAAGGAGTGTTTCAGTAAGGCAATGGAGTGGGATGGCGTAAATTGTACGTTTGTCGCACTGAGTTAGTGTGTTGGGATGCCGTGTATTCTCTTATTCGTATACCTAACTTTAACTTCCAAAGCTGTGTCTAATGTAGTAGTGACCTAATGAAGAATCACATGCAGGACTTCGTGACTTCAAAACCCGTAGTGCCCAGTTTCACATTTGGCATTTCCTGACTTCAAATACCCACGGATTGGGTATTTGTATTCAAAGTCTGCTATTGAATTCTACGTTTCTGTGGTGCCTTCTGGCTGGCTTTATCGAAAAATCTTGCTCGTTACGGCCACATGAACATCGGTTGGGGAAAAGGTATGGCATAGTTGAACTACTGAACAGCACCGGAGTCGGAATTTTTGACGGCAAACATCAGGGCGCATTTCGCCAGAACTGTAAATGCCAAATGAATAGTTTTGTAAAGGGCTAGGGTTGCGGTCATGTGCAAACTAGTGTACTATCAGTTGGTGCGTGTAAACCAACACTGTTTGTGGCGACTTGAGTTATCCCCTGATAAATGAGAGGTCAGTACTAAGCAGAGTACTGCCTTTCCACAGTAGAACAAGAACTAGGCATCCCCTCTATGGCAGCTTAGCGATTGTACGAAATCCTAAGCGCTATGGCAAACAGTCCTCCATTAATGTAGTTGTGGTTTGGGTTTCTTGTTTGCAGAGATTTGTTGACCTCACCTTTGGAGCAGGGGGACACACACGCGCTCTCCTATCCGCATGCCCCGAAATTACCGTTTTCTGTCTTGATCGCGATCCTCTCGCTGTGCACTATGCCCAAGAGCTCTCCGTCTCAACCAGCGGGTATGGTTTACCCCCTACAATCTAAACGATATTCACCAAAAGTGCTGTAACGCATAAAAATAATGTTGGAAGCGCATATAACCAATTTCTTCAGAATTGGATGTGCTGATGCTAGGGCGGTCTACCTTTTTTTCACTTTTAGGATATGACTAAACCGTTTGCTGTTAATTTGATAACACTCCAGCCACGGAAAATATGGCTATTTGCATGATGAATTGTGGTTATGAAACCTTGTGTTTTGGAGGCGTAGATTCGGAGCCTAGTGCTGACAAACAGCAGTGTTTATGTTATCAGTCGAAAGTGGGGTTCTTCATGACAATTTACTACTTATTCGGCATACCTGTTCTTTGTTTCACTTCTCTCCTATTCATTCAAACCATGCCTATCATTGTTAATATTTCAGCACTTAGTTCTGCTACTTTTTTTAGATGCATGATCAATTATAAACCGACCGAACGCCCACCGTTTTCCACGCATGGTTTTATTGTCAGAATAAACCTACCCACACTAGAACGTGTCCATGCGCTTGATTTTTCAAACTAGTGTACTAGCCTCTCAAAGGTCGATTGCTAGGATCCAGTTTTAATCAGGTCAGGGAAAAATTACTGAAAGGTCATTACGCGATGTATAAGTTGATGAATGACTGTACGCATATTGTGGGGCAAGTCTCATGTGTGTATTTAATTAGGTCACCTTTCGGTTGAACATGACCACTTTGATCGCAAACCATTGAAGAAGTCTATGGATGTTTCGTCCTTATTGGCGCGCTTCCATCATCTGATTAAGATTTAGCTGACACAGCAAAAGACGGTATAGTTAACAAAAAAATGTCTTCCACTAGTTCTGGTTGCATTTGAGTAAACAAACATAGGGACAATCTTTAAAATATAACGCTCCTTTAGACGGGTGGTTGCAGTACAAGGTCGTTTCAGTCAAGTCCTCGAACTTCTGAGTAAGGTGGGTTGTCCGCCTGGCAGCGTGGATGGTGTGGTGATGGACATCGGGGCCAGTTCTATGCAAATGGATTCCCCCGCCCGTGGCTTCGGGGTAAGCAGGGACGCACCCCTCGACATGCGCATGACCACCTCAAATTTATTTAAGTAAGTCTACGACTATCTCCATCTACATCTATTGCGATGTCTCCACCCACCGATTACATCAACCTCTGCACCGGCCTTTGGCGCAAGCATGCGGGAAATTAGCCAAGTATTTGTGTATTTAAGTATATTATTTTTATTAGCTAACTGGTCTCCTAACATAGTCAATCTTAAATTTGTAAACCCTTTTACGAGCACGATTTCGTCCTTGCAGTCATAGTTAAAAAGTTACACATTTTTGCACATTCGTACAAAAACTTCCATTGCAGCCTTACATCCCTTTAGAACAGTTCACATTTGTGTGTCTCTTTTAAGTCCAACCCTTACATTTACTAATTTTCAAACGTTTGGCACTTTAAACTAAGCAATAAAATATTCCCACTCTGTAATCACTTTTTGAGGCTATAAACCGAATGCACGCTATCGTGTAGTCGAAAATTAGAGTGAGTACACCACCGAAAGTAAGGATATTCTTGAGCAAATTTCAGCACATCTACGGACCCACAGAAAAAAAAGCATATCATTTGTTGGTACTACTGCTTCCCATTTCCCCGCATGTCTCTCTGCTGTTATTCTCATTCAATCTAAGAAACGATGCGGAAATAAATACACTCGTTATTTGCCCAAATCTACGGTAAATAAAAATTTGCAACAACTCCGGTGAAGCTCCATGCTTGGTTTCCAAATGCTCATGAAGTGACAACTGCACTGGAACACTCCCATCACCTGACGTAACATTGCATGTCACCCATTGCTGTCACGTCACAGTAGCCACCACCCACGCCGCACCGACTTAATTTATCAAATTGGCGTGCTTGTGAACCGCGGTCACAGTAGCGCTTTACATTGGTTGGTCGATTTTTTTTGAAGTGGAAAGAAGGACAAGGTGCTGGTTGAGGATGCGTCAGCGGCGGACGTGTTGAATGAGCTGAGCGCCTCACACCTAGCGCGTATCTTTAGAGTCTACGGTGAGGAAAGGTTCGCTCGACGCATCGCCAACGCCGTGGTGGAGTACCGTGGCACCCTAGGTCCCCTCCGTACTACCACACAACTCGCCAACCTCGTCGCCTCAGTCGTTAGTCCTCTCGGGTACAAGTCCACTCTCTCCCTTTCCCCTGCCCAAGTATTCTTCATTTGTACTGTTCATTGAGGCATCCTTATTTGCATTGGTTTAGGTGAAAGTAGTACAGTTGGAACATTCTGAATAGTGAAGTAGGGTGGCTTACGGCCAAAGCGATGCCATTCTAACGTTGAAAGATAATAATAACCTGGAAGAACGCCTTTCAGTGTTGACTGACTGTGAATGCGATGTGGAACGTGGGTTTAGGGCAGCGTAGATTGACTGTGCAAAGCTGTTAGTAGCTCGTTATTTGCAGACAGAGGACGAGAGAAGCGGGTAGCGGGCAGCCGAGCAGCCATTTGGCGACCCAGGTATTTCTGGCGCTGCGTATTTTCGTCAACGACGAGCTCAATGAGTTGTGCGCGGGTCTGGAAGCGGCTCATCGACTGTTGCGACCGGCCGGGCGGGCGGCGGTCATCTCCTTTCACTCTCTTGAGGACCGACTAGTCAAGCGAGCCTTTGCTATGCGAGGCTGCCATGCTCATGGACTTGCTCAGCGTTTGGCTGATTCCTCTTCGGTGGAAGTCCCCTACAAACACTTTTGGAGTGAACAGATACCCTGCCTTTGGCGCCAGGTTGGCATGCTTCTTTGTAAAATAAGTATTCACATTGTGGTTCACTACTTGTTCATTCTTTTGTAAAAAATGTATCATTCTGTTAAGTGAATACGCCTCCATAAGTCCCAACTATAGATTGTTGACAGTATTACCAACTCCTTTTGCACTTCCGTATTCGGATTGAAAATGAAGATCTCCAGTCGGTGCACTATTGCAGAGAGAAGGAGCTATGTTGTCACGATGGCCTACTTATTTTGTCCAAAAGATGTTTGCAGCGTAAAATTGGCCGCTGCTGCGGTCCATTTCCTTCAACTGCACTGGTATTAATATTTTATGCAAGCGATGTCTAAGTGCGTTCCATTGTACTCTCAGCCAAAATGGCAATGCTGATGCTAAAACAGACCGGTGCTCGCGTATTTCATAGCAAATTTGAAGGCATTGTGTCTTACGTGGGACGTCATTTTAGTTACCTTCCTTATTGAAACATTTTTATGTGCAGGTCGCGCAGTTTTGACCACGTATAATATGTGTTCGTTTTGCCAGTAATGGTTTCATGTTTTGTAAAATTGACGCATCATTTTGGAGTCACCTATGTCGTGTTTGAAGTTCAACTCGCTAATACATGCACATTGCCTGGTGCAACAGGTTGCTGGACCCATACGACCCACAAGTGCGGAGGTTCTCGAGAACAGACGAAGTCGATCTGCGAAACTTCGTGTCGGCGAGAAGATGACGCGTGAATAGAAATGTTCCTATTTCATTGTCATCGTCTGACTGAAGGCACCTTCAAAATGCAGGGTGCAAGCAGTCAAATAAGTTATTGTCTTACTATTATCTGGAGATTTTTTTGAAAAACTTTTTAATTGACACTTTTCCACATACTCATTTGTGGTGAAACAACAAATCCCACTCCGATCATCCACAGTGTATTCAATCGACTAAGTTCTGATAAGCAGGGTCCCTAGCCTCGTAATTAGAACGCAAGAATTTGGAAGGGATGCACGTAAATTGCACAGCTGGGAATTCGTACAATTGACGCGAAAATGCGGTGTATCAGTCTGATGCTATGAATGCGTGGAATGTTTTAAGCAGAGCAGGCAAGGATGCACCCGGTTCTCACCCAGTAAGAACCATCGCAACAGCCGGCTCTTTTCTGAGTTCCAGTTTAGTCCGCTTTTCATTGGGGCGAGTTTGCGATAGACATATTGATGCCAATAACGATAAAGTGGAAGTAATCTTTGTTGTTCTTCTACTCAACCGCCCTACTAATCCTCATGGTTAGTTTTGGGATGAATGAGTACAATGTCAATTACAAATGCAGGGAAAGTTAGTGGTCCCAATGGTTGGGTTGTTAAGTGGTAAAAGTCTCCAGTAGTAGAAGGGATTTTTCATATTGTTTTCAGTGAAAATGACATACATATATATATATATACGTCTGGTCAGACAGGAAATGAAAAGATGCACACAGTTATTTACTGTACGAGGTGGTGCATTTTGTGTTTTCCCATCGCACGAGTCCAAATGCCCGGGGTAAGTAATCGAGAATTGGCAAAGTACAAATCCAGGTGTTTTTGTTTTATTTCAAAAGATCTGTTTGTGTGGACAAAAAGTTGAAAAATTCAAACAGTACTAATGAGCATGGATGGGTGATGTGCATGAATAAGTGCTGAGTAGGGGACGTAGTTGGATCTGTTTCTTTTACTTTCTGAAATGCCGCTTGAACCACTTCGACGCCTTATCGTAGGCAGTTACAACGGCTTTTTCGGCAGCCTCGTAGATAGCAAATTTGGTAATTGCCTTTCCGACCTTCTTAGCAATTCCTTTAGCGGCGGCTTTCCATACTGCTGGTGTGAGACCTTCTGGCTGGGATTTCGCTCGATTCGCTGCCACTGTCGCCATTACTGACGCTGCCTCTGTTGGAGGTACACCTGTGAAAAGTAAGAGCGAAAGGAACGCCAACACTGCGGTTACTGACAAGCTTGATGCCATGGAGCCTCTCCCGGTCGCTGTGTATCCACTTTATGATTCCACACCACTGCAGCACGCGCTTATATTCATTTCGTACCGCCGCGTGGGGGAGTTTGTGTGTATTTACAAAATGAACTTGGAAGTGTTCTTGATCGTTTGAGTTTGTTAAATGGCGGTTCAGTTACATAATCAGATCTGCAAGGGGCCGCGGTGGCTGCGTGAGTGGGAGGTACGCGAACAGCTGCACTGTGACTACGACGAACGGTTAACTACATTAGACGCAAATGACGCAATTTACTTCAGCCATTTTCGTCAATCAGTTTGAAAATTTTAACAACGTCATTTTTAACTATCCCGAAAATGTCTGGCATGTTTCCTTACTGATTTATGAGGAATTACTCACAATGGACGCCCGATATTCAAACCGCAACGGGTTGGTGTTCGAAGCTTGATGTATCTGTTCTCCAGTGTATGAATGATTGCTTTGTTAATGTAATGGCTGGGACGTGAACGAGATAAAAAGTGGTAAAAAGGTACCTCCGAGACGGATGGGAATCTGTGTAGATGCATGCTACCCTTTATTATTCCTAAACAGCGATCTATCCTACTCCAATTGAGGAAGTGTGTTCGGTTGATCCGCAATACCTTTGACGAGGGACGCATCGGTGGCGTTGTAGCTTCTTCTACTGTGCCTACTACAAATGCTTGCAATACTTGAGGAACTTTTATGGCCAAAATTGACCCTGGTGGTTGAGGGCTGAGAAGCAAGTTAGGCGCAGTTATGGTGTATTGGTGGCTAGGTGCAATGGCTTTGATGAGTACATTGTGTGCAAAACGTAGGGTACATAGTGCTAGTGAATGTGGACGAGGACTGCATCATAGTTGCCCCTCATTAGAGATCGTCAATTTGTTAAATTCACGTCCTAATTGGTTTAAAGACGATTGACAATTTGTGGCTTAGGCTCTTATGGTCGCTGAGGGGTGCTAGAGTAGGTCAGTGAAATGAATTCTCGAAGTGTAACCCAAGTGGATTCAATGAAACCCCTTTCGTTGAGTCTTTTTAATTAATAGCACTACAGCATTTATTTGAACCTTCCTCCCATTATCCTTTACGTGCACGCGCGTTTCCGGCTCTTTGTTAAAACGTTTGTAGGCTAATATGCTTGCCTTTAAACCGATTAAGTTTCACCTTTACACTTAAATGCAACCCGTTTTGGAAATTAGTATCTGCCGAAAAGTTTCTAAATCAAAGCCCATCTTTGTTTATTGTAAATGAGACCGCTTTTGTATCACCAGACCCTGAACCTTACCGTTTACAACCACGATGGATGTCTACACGATCGCTCGTCTCCCACACGATCCTAGCAGAGCTAATTACCGGCACCCTTCCCCCGCCCTGTTTGCGAACTTGCTTTGCTGCTAGTAAAACCCGCCCAAGAAGACATCCGCCAGGAGGCTCGCCAAAAGCCGACGGGGCCACACCACGGAGACCCAAACCCACTAGCTTAACTACAACCCTTGTAGCACATTTCTGCTTCATTCCCTTAGCTTATTATACCCTCCAGAGGAGCGTTTCCTTTTCTCGCCCCATGGCACCGTACCCGCCAGCACATCGCTTCCCTTTGTTAAATACCGAGCTAATATCAAATCACAATGACGCTGCGAAAGCTAAGCACACACTTATCACCTAAAGTAGCCCATCAATAACAATCACAGAAGTTCCTGTTGATCCGTCCGCGCGAATAAATCGAAAAGTGGAGCAAGCAAGCCTCGAATAAGCTTTAATCTTTTTCGGCCATTCGGGTCAGATGAGAGTCAATTTCTTCGACAGTCAATGCCCTACAAAGCGCAAAAATTGGCAGTTAGTTAAATCCCTCCAGGAGACAAGTAGATATCGAGGTTATTACCTGAAAATGGGATCCTCTTTTGAAACCACACCGATTTCCAGCTCCGAAGATTTAAATTCAAGAGCCAAAACGTGTGAGAGACAACTGATTGCCGCTTCTATCGCCTCGTCTAGGGAATATTTTTGTTGCTTTCTCAACTACAAAAGCGATTAGCGCAGTTAAGCGAATCAACTAGTGGCACACACATCCCACAAGGGTGCACATGAAATGGGGTAGACTGCATAACAAACTGATCTCAGGATCTCAGAGCACGTCCAGGACATACCTTCTTTTCCAAGTAATTTTTAGCTTCCATCTGCTTTGTGCCAACGGCTGCAGCCCTATGACCAGAAACAAAACCACTGGGATCGGTTTTGTAAAGTTGAGAGCAGCCAAGCTCAACATCGTAGGAAATAGCCATCATAGAACAACCAAGGGGTCGCATCTCTGCAGACTGCGTGTATACTTGATTGATCTCACCGATTCGTTTCAGAAGCACATCACATGGCATCTCATAACTGTAGAATATTGAAAAGCAGGAAAACAAACCCAAATTTGTATTTAAAATTGGCAGCTTCGTATCGAGCACGTTGGACCTGCGATCGACAGTCGGGCATCATGCCAGTCATGAGGCATCCAGTGTGCGGCGTCAAAGAGAAAAGTCGCGACACGGAGGCACGATCAATTAACTTATCTGGCAACTTGCACTGACAAGCAACAACAGCACAGTCCTCTCCACGAATACCAACAGACGTCAAACCATCAAGACTAATGGCCTTAAAAGTATATTCTAGTGTTGCTCAATGCGCTAGAGTCTGACTTACCAACTTGGAAAAGCCTCCCTTCCGGAGAAAATATAGTCATATATTGGTCGAAACCACTAGTGCTAGCAGCAGCCATCACCAACGGATGACAGGCGAAAACGACCAAAACAAGCACTTTACATAGAGGCAATTTTAACAAATTAGGCAATAGCCTTCACTTCTTCTTTGCTTCTCCATTACTGAAAGTTTTGAATGTCAGCATGGAGTAAATTCCAAAATTTTCAGGCAGTATTTACAAACTCTCTGCATCTTCCACAATTTATAAATATGAGCCTTAACGTTACAAGTGGTAGGGTAATTTTTAGCTTATTGTACTTATATGTACTAGTTATTTTTCTCCTCGTGTGCCGTATTTGATTTTCTCACGCCGGGTTGTTTAGATCTATCTCTCCGTGGCGTGGTTTTGTCTGCTGGGCGTGGTCACTGAGTTTACATCATGGATCGAATTGCGCGAATGCACATACAGTCATTTAATTTTATGCTGAAAAGTTGTATAAAAAGAATGGTGAAGGTATGTTCGTTTGCTAGCGAACCTACTTCAGTATATGCAACCTGTATACGTGACTACACCAAATGGAGATGAGTACTTTATGAAAATCGAAGTTTGTCCCATTGTTTATCATATTCGTTATTAGTTAGTTGAGGTTGGTAGCCCGCGTGGATCGGATGGCGAGAGTCGCACGATTTTCCCTCATGAGGCATGATTTTATTTTGCGAACTCATACTCTGTGTAGTGCCGACGCACGGGCCAAACTTATGGCGGTAACCTCTCGCTCGCTATACGAATTCATCGGAATGGCTGCGATATGGGTATCGTTGAAGTCACCGGAGGCCAAATTCCCATCATGGTACTGTCTAGTGTTTGCAACCTATCGGAGATGTCGAGATATGATTTCCCTATGCACAATGAAGAAGAACGAGAATTGGGTGGATATTTTATTGTTAATGGCAATGAAAGGCTCCTTAGATTGCTCGTAATGGCCCGCAGGAATTACGTAAGTGTCCCAATGGCGTGATTTTGCTCCCAGCCTCTGGCTATAGCTAGGTCGTCTTTCAAAAAACGGGGTTCGGGTTACACAGAATACGCCATCTTGATGCGCTGCGTACGAGATGATGAACATGCCGCGGTAAACATATGTGCTTGTTTTGATCGACTTTGCATTTTCTGTCACATCGCATACCATTAAAATTTTCCCTTTTTTGTTATTACTAAGCCAGTGATACTTCATTGGGTCATGAATGGTGAACCGACTCTCGCATTTACAGTTGAAAATGAACAGTTGTTTGTTCCCATTTCAATCCTTCTGCGCGCTCTTATGGACAAAACTGAGCTTGAAATCTATGAGGACATTCGGCGTGGCGGTGGAGATTCTTTGTCGCTTGAAGAGTATGTTTTACCATAGCCTAGATCTCTTTACCTGTTCTCTATTATCATCCTTTCGTTTTCTTAGACATGCAATGAGAATTTTGATGAGACTATCGGAGGACGACTACAGTTGTCAATTTCGTGCTCTTTGCTACTTGGGGAAACTTTTTCGTCTCAAAATGCATCTGCCGGACTCCTACACCGATTGTGCTGCTGGCGAACATCTAATGAAGTATTATTAACTTCTTTATCACATCATGTGAATGGATCGAAGCACTCAAATCAGTTTCACACTTTTTTAGAGAATACGTTGCAATTCATGTCGACAGTTTTGCTGATAAGTATCATATTCTTTGGTACGTTGCCATTTGTTGCTGCGCTCAAATTTTACGCTTTGTTATTGAACACGGTATTCTTTTAGCTACATGATACGCAAGCTTCACGCTTTCGTTTCGGGTGCGTGTTGTGCAGAGAGCAATGATAATCTTATGTTTCAGGAGGTATTGCTTCCGGGTACAACGTACGTCCAAGTTCTTCGGGTAGGTTTTTTGATTAGCTATTACCTTGATGACGGGAGAATCCCACTGCCCAATGTTTTTACGTTATAGAATAGATTGATAACTTACTTACACACCGTCCGTGAGCAACTTAATCTACATTTGCGCAAGACGTCAAAACTTCTTGAGATAGGTTAGTGCTCAAGATTTGGTTGTGTTTGAGCGTAAGTTGTGACTGTACGGTCTTGTTCACGCTACTTTTCATGAAACCCTTGATCAGATGCAGCTTAATGGCGTTTTCTTTTTCTTCATTTTGTTCTTAGCTACCTTTCGGAATGCGTTGAATCGTAATATATCGGAGGTGAGCGGTGGATTAAGATTCTTTATATCCACTGGCAATTTACCTGGCTCCGCACGCACAGTTCTGGGTCGACTATTGAATGGGCAGACTTCAGGTCTTTCTGTCCCAGTCGACACTGTTAATTTTTTGCGCCTTGCTGCGCAGTTTCGCTCCGTTCACCGAGGTGCGATGTTTAATGAAATGCGAACCACCTCGGTGCGGCGTCTCTTGCCTGAGGCCTGGGGCTTCATCTGCCCTGTTCACACCCCTGATGGCGCGCCATGCGGCCTTCTCAATCATCTTGCCGAGAGTACTGAGGTGCGGTGCCTATTTAATTTTCCCTCAAGTGACTAATTTGGTACAAAACGCCGCTCATTATTTATCCTTTTTGTTTCATTAATTATTTTTGTCATGTTTTATGTTAACCTTTATCATCGATCTAGGCCGTATGTGTGACTCCCAGTCAGGCGTTAGTGAACAAATTTGCGGCCTGGTTGCTGGAACACAACCTACGACCGGTGGAGCTATCACGCCAAATGACGGGCGTGAGTGAACATCGTGGTGTCTTTCCCGTCCTCCTGGATGGCCGTCTTGTTGGTTGGTCACCCTCAAGCCTAGCTGCCCAGCGATTGGCGCGAGAGCTGCGTTGTGCCAAACTTGATCCCAATTGTCCTCATGTACCCAGCACTTTGGAGATCTGCCTGGTGGCTCCTACTGACACTGGTAGTCAGTATCCCGGTCTTTTTCTCTTTGTTGGTGGTTCGCGCCTACTGCGGCCTGTGAAGAGTCTCGTTAGGGTCGGCCCTGAGAACATTGATAAGGCAGAGATCGAGCTGGTTGGCACTTTTGAACAGCCATACATGGACATCGCAGTGACGGTCGAAGAACTCATGGAGCGACCGGTTAATGAGAGGATTCACTTCGAAGTCTCACCAGAGTCCATTTTCAGCTTTGTCGCCAGTCTCACACCATATCCCGACTTCAATCAGGTGATTGAACATCAGAGACATGCGCTTATGTACAAATTAGGGTGTATATGAGCACGGCCGTATAGCCACAGGGTCGAAGAAGACATCTACAAAATGATTTGCCGTTCCTTTTTAGTCACCGCGTAACATGTATCAGTGTCAGATGGCCAAGCAGACTATGGGTCACTCGTCCTACACTTGGAGGTACCGTTCGGATCCCAAGGCCTATCGCTTACTGAACCCACAGAGCCCGCTGGTGCGTACTAAAACCTATGCCAAATACGATGTGGATCATTATCCCCTTGGATTCAACGCCATCGTTGCTGTCATGTCCTACACCGTGAGTGTAGTATTACTTTATTATCGACTTCCATTGTACTTTTGTACAGCTCTTTCAACTGCTTTTTGAGGTGAGTGTATGTCGTCGTTTTTTAGGGATACGATATGGAGGATGCTATGGTGATTAACAAAAGCTCCTACGAACGTGGCTTCGCAGACGCCTGCATTTATAAATCCGAAAACGTAGATTTGGACAAATTATCTACCAAAGGGAGAGGAAAAAAGCAAACCGAACATTATTTTGGTTTGTGCTGCTATTTCCTATTCCCACCTCTGGAATTACACATCACCAACAGTACTTGTGGTTTCTCATCTGCAGGTGGATTGGGTGATCTTCCGCCGAACATTGATATCGATGGCTTTCCGCCAATTGGAACACGTCTTATACCAGGAAAAAGCGTTCTCTATGTCTACACGCACTATGAGACAATGGAGATGACCGCTGTTCGCTATAAAGAAGGGGAGCAAGTCGCATATGTGGAAGCAATTTCTCTCAACGGAAGTTGGTGCAAGGCATGATGCAAGATTTTGTGCCCCTTGGAACCATTCCGCTTTTAACATGCTTAGGAAATTTCTAGATAGCAATTAGTATTTTAAGTCGTTCAGTAGTATTTCGGTTTTTGTGCTGGGCAGGGTAGCAATGGAATGATCGGTACTTTTTCGATGACTGACCTGTAGGCTTGCATAACGCTGCGTTTGCCGCGGCGGCCGGACATCGGTGACAAATACAGTAGTCGACATGGTCAGAAAGGTATTAATAGTATCCTCCTACCTGCTGATGACATGCCCTGGACTGTGGAGTCTGGAGTTGTGCCGGACCTCATATTTAATCCCCACGGTTTCCCCACGCGTATGACGATGGGCATGATGATCGAGTTCCTTGCTGGCAAATCAGCTGCCTTGTCAGGTTGGCGCAACGAAATTATGTTTATGTTTATGAATACAGAATCCTGATCGTGAGGAGAGATTGCTAGTTCCTTTATTCTTATCTGCTATACTGTCTAGGTAAACGGGTTGACGCAACACCCTTCCAGTGGACTGAGGAAAACCCACCTTTTAAAATGTATGCTGAGCAGCTGGAGAACGCCGGCTTCAACTACTGGGGTACGGAAGCTATGATGTCTGGAGTTACTGGTCGCCTTCTGGAAGCTCACATATTCATTGGGGTTGTCTACTACCAGCGCCTACGTCATATGGTAGCAGACAAGTATCAGGTTCGTTCCACTTCTGTCACTTTTACCATTCACGACGGTTCGAGACCCCAACCAAAAAGTCATTCAAATGTGCTTAATGCTCATGTGTTGAGTTAGAAGCCCAAAGTTTAAAAGCCCTCATGGAGGTAGTTCTGATTATAACGCGCATAATGATGGCGACTTTAGTTCACTTGTTCAATCTCACTGCATCTCAACAGATAAGGCTATTCTTCTCTTTATGGCGGCCTCGATTCATTTTAACGTGGCCCCGTGCCGACTTTGTCTCACCTGACTTCCTATACGGAAATGCCTCAAATCACTGTAGGTGAGAGCTGAGGGACGATTTGATGCGGTGCTCCGCCAGCCCATAAAGGGGCGCAAGGTTGGTGGTGGTGTTCGTCTCGGTGAAATGGAACGTGACTGTGTCCTCTCCCATGGCCTCTCGTTCACTCTCCAGGATCGATTGTTGGGCTCCAATTGCGACAAAGTGAAGGTTGTTTGAGTCCATTTGGCTTTGACAATTTACACTACAAGTGGCCTAGTTGTAGACATCGTGCAGCATCTCATGGCAAGGTGGTCATACGGTTGCTTAATTTATTACCATGCAACTGCCGTTCTCGGGTAGCGTAATCACTGCATTGCTGTGTTAGTGAATCCTACACACACCGTTTATGCGATTCAATAACTAAATACTGATCGTAACCTTGCAAGAAAGCTTTTTCAAACGGTTGGAAAAATCGAATAAAACTTATGAAGGTTTACCCTCTTTGACATTCGTGCACGGAGTGAAGGAGCGTAAGTCAGTCTCTGTGATCTCTTATTGGAAAATAAAAGGAGTACTGTGGCAGTGTTGTTTATCTTCTATAGATAACAGACTATAGTTTTATCACTGTGGTGTCTTTACCCATGATTATAACTTTTTCCTCTTAAGATGTTAGCATGCTCAGATTGCGGTGGTCTGATTCACGAAGACTTGATCGCTGATGAAACTACGAGTGTCCAACAGCGGGGGAATCGTCTTACCAACAGGCTGCGGTGGCGATGCCGCCTTTGCAACCCAACATCCTCCTTCGGCACAGCGAACGCCCTCAGGAACAAAATGCTCCTTGTTGATGTCTCCGCGGCTTTTCGTTACCTGACCTATGAACTTGCCTGTCTCAATGTTAATACGAGGATCGAGGTGAAGCAGTTCACTTGAGACACCTTGTGTGCTAGTGATTGGAATATGCTTGTATTTACTCCCTCTTACTAGTAAAGTGGATGTTCCTGCTACCTCCAGAAATTAGAAAGGTCAAGCCAAACCGGGAAGATCCTCCTCTGCACGAATCAAAATTGCTGATGAAAATTTGAGAACACGTTTCTGATAAGATCTAAGTCATCAAAATGATGCGACTTCTGCGATTACTTGATCGGTTGGTAAGGGTTGCCGAAATCATACGTCAATTAGCGTTCTGGTACAAAAGCAAATCTGGGCTTATGAAATTAAGGGGGGAATGTCCATCCTTCTTACGCTAGCATGGTTCGCGTGGCTCCCTTTTCAACAAGCCAGGATTTGAGTGCCTTGATCAAGCAGGGCGGTGCAGGCGCCGGCCCTCGCAGAGAGCGGGTGACACCTCTGTCCTGGAAAGGTCCCGTCCATAGTAGGGAGCAGCAATAAGCTTTTGCGAGCTAGATGTAAGGAATTGGTAGATTAGTACCGATCGCGGGAGTAGAGCCATGTCGGCAGGCGATTTCGCGACGCAAAGGAGTAGCAGTACTTTGGCTCAACGCAGGCCATACCGTGTCTTATTCTTATCAGAACTTACTGGTCGAATGATAGAAAATGCGCTGGAGAGGGTTTTGTAGGCAAAAAAAGTTGGCTCTCCACCGGTTGAATTGGAGGAGTGAGCGGTAACAACGAGGCGGAGTTCGTCGACACTCCTGATCGGGGATTCCGGTGGGAGCTTCTGGAGTATTTCGGTGAGGATTTGGACCTCGGTATCGAGTTTCTAAATGCCAAAAAGCGGATAGTTGGCGAGTACTGCTTTGGAAACCTCAAATATAGGCATGGCAGCGTTATACGAATCTCAATGAGTAGCGAATTGGGAGTGAGTTGAACTACAAAGTGATAGAAGAAAATCCCTTACCTCCATTTCAATGGTATCTGGTGTATCCTCTGCTTCAGATACGTTGTCTAGCAATGCACTCAAGTCTGACTCATACTTTACATGGTGGGAGCTACGTTCATCCACAGGGCTTTCTTTCTCAATCACAAAGAACTTTCCCACAAAGGAGTAGAGTTGCCGAAACTCAATGCGCTGGCAAAGCTGGGCGGAGCGACGCAAATTTGCTTTAATTAGGGGAGAAGTTCTAGGAACATGTAGGTATTGCGATGATGCCATTGCCCAGAGGCAGTGTTCGTCTAGTCGCAAAAAATCTTCTATGGCGTTGTCATCGCCAGCACAAGCGCGCAGAGACAGATCACGGAGGTGATGGGCAGAATCCAGGGCATTGAGGATGTCAATAAACATGGCTTCAATCGCGAGGGTGGTTTTATGACAGTAGACGCTGCGGAAAAGACGTGTGCGCTGAGAGAAAATACGTAGGACATTTGAATACTCGGAGGACCTGAATGACATGTGCCAAGCGTCATCAGAAGTGTGGTAGGCGGGACGATAGAAGTGAAGCATTCTATCTACCTCAATCACACCCGAGCCCTGACCCATTCCTGCATGGAGGGAATCACGCATTATGTAATCCCACTTGTCCACATCAAGGCCGTTTAGTGAATTCGAAACGATCTGTAAAATAAAATCAAATGTCCAAAAATGGACAAGGAATGTTGATGTAAAGCCGAGTTTTACGCTCACTTAAAAATAGCCTTCTCCAAGTGTGTAAAACAACCAATCAAAAAGAACTTGCCTCAAAAATGAATGTTTTCTCCTGAAGCCTCTCCTAAAAGAAGAAAAGGGCAGAGCAGGTTTAATGGGAAATTAGCTGTGGTTTAGATTTGCAGAACGGAACCACAAAAACCTACCAAAGCAATAAATTTACACAAAGGTAAGTCAAATTTCTTAAACGGGATAAAAGTCCCAAGTACTCCCGTGATCCTCATTGCTGGCACACCTCACACTGATTTTATTCGGAACTAAGCCAAAACAATGCTAAGTTGAGTTAAAAATATGGCCGCGTGTGCGCAAGAGATTTATTTTCAGATACAAGTGCTGATTATCCCTCGGGTAAAAGAATCCAATAGCGTACAGTCATAAATTATTGTTAATGAAATAGAAGAGTGCACAAGAACATACAATGTAACGAAGGCAAAAAAGTATTAGCGCACCAGATGTTATAGGAACGTACCACAAGTTCAGGAGTTGGACTGCCACGAATCAGCGCATACACAAGTTCAAGATCCACCCCACTTTCTTTTAAGAAATCACGTAAGGAGTCATCTTTTGTAACAATCCGTTTTATTATCAAGCAGCTCATATCTTCGTGCTGCAAAGTATTTTAAGATGGAAGTGAGAGGACACATTGACACTCACGCCCAAATATTTGTCAAACACTAAAAAACTGATGCACTGTGCACCTGGCCACTTTACATGGATAAATGTTTCCGCAAAAATAAACAATGGTCAATCTAAGAGGACAATCGCTTGAGCGTAGATATTGCGAACAGGAAATGCATGAAAAGCAGACGACGCACAATAGGTGACAGACAAAATACACAAATCGTACATTTCCGGCTATGCTGAATTTTAGATCATTAATGTTGGAATGACGTCAATTGGTCTTTGCTGTATGATGCTAGCCTAAACCAACAACTCCAAGTCAATAGTTGATGGAGCTTAAGCATAAAAATACTAAGCCATGAGAAGAAAACGACTTCAGTCGACCAATATTATTCCAGTGTGAATTTCTATGTGTACTGCTTCAAGCAATTACCAACCTTATAACTGCTGTAATTCGGCCCCCCTTGCCTCAAAAACCGGTCCCATGTGTGAGATAGTGGACCATGTCCTGCAATAAAAAAACCAAACCTTACAACCTGATCAACTATGAAAAAGAACACTACTTTAGCTCTAGCAACTTTCAGGCTACCAGAGGCCAAAAAAATTTGTGTCAAAGTGAAACGACCTATAAATAATTCATGTTCTATAGGGCATTTATTCAGGCAATAATGCGCATGCGTCAAAGGAATAAAACCAAGTTATTCACCTAACTGGGTAAGGATTTCATGTCCATCCTAATCACAACGGGACATTAATGCCTTCACACTCCCCTCATCATGAGCTCGAAAGCTGATTGTTTCTGAAAAATATTTGTTGGGATGCAGATTTCCAAGAGGAGCATAGTAGCCAAAAAAACACTCGTGATCGACGCTTATGAAGGAGCCACAGCTACATGACTTTATTTGTTCTCCAACAACAGGAAAATATGTCTGCACGCCCTAGACGTCATATTGTGTAATCCTTCATTCCATAACATGGTTACATGCAACGTTAATGACTAATCAAAAAGGTACGCGCATCAACGCATTGGCCTTCAAAACTAAAAAAGGAAATGAGTTGAAAAATAACGCGGAGTTGAGAAGTTTGCGCGGAAAAGTAAGTAAAAGGTCACTAGAAGTATAACTACAATTCAACAGGTGACTATCAGAGCTCACGTTTTCTTATGTGTGTAAAGAATTTAGTCCTCAAAAGAGAAAAGCATTATGATTTACAAAAGCGGGTGACATTTAATAATACAATGAGCGCGGGGCGGAGAACTCCTGCAAGTACATCAGGATAGTGGTTTAAAACACGTTACTAGCGTTCTTCACTGCCTGAAAAGCTATAAAACTCATACCTATATCATGACACAATGCGGCTATCATAACACTGATACGTTCACCAATGCTAAGACGCACTGAGGCACATTGAGGATCATCTTGAATAGCATCAACCAAGCGCCTTGCAAGATGGTAAGTTCCAAGACTGTGCTCAAACCGCGTATGTGTACAATCAGGATAAACGTAGTTCGCAAGCCCAAGTTGATGTAGTCTTCTCAATCGTTGAAATTCAGGAGTATCGACAAAACGCAACATAACAGGTTCCACTTCTATGATTCCTTGAACAGAATCTTGAAAAATCTAAAGAGCAACACAACAAGGCATAGCGAGTAAAAAAAGAGTCCAAACGGCAGAAACGAAATGTACATCCCTAATGTAATTAAAAGCTAAACTCAAATGTTGCACAAAATCCAAAACCACAAACCATAAGAAATACAGCAATACCACACCTTGGTTCGACTCGCCTGAAACATGATTAGGTAAAATTCCTAACGCCACGGAAACACGATGCAAAACGAAGACAAAAACTGGTCTATGTAACCTTGATCTTGCCGTTTAATCAGTTTTTTTAAACAAAAGCATTAAAAGACGCATGACTTCTAAGAGAAGTAAATAAAAAGCAATGTGGTAAAGTGGTAGTAAATGTATTCATGAATTATGGGTACAGCTGTTGCTACATGTGTTGCGACCCTTACGCATACAAAAAATTACATGGCAAATCCGCCATTTCTGTTCTATAAAAGCTAACTTGCCCAAAAAACAACAAAAAATTAGAGTCAACATTAGTGACCGCCAAATCTACCGCACCATTACTTGCTCACAACTTTGAGTAAGAAACTACTAGTCACTGATAAAAGATCACTTAGCGAATCAGCAAATTCGGTCAAATTGATTTTGTGGTTGTAGTAATATGCTTGTTTTAGTGACTGTTATGAAGACAAAATAAGGCATAACACCAGATCGTGGTGCATATATTCAACAAACAGAGTGGTCGGTCTACTGGGAAGTCCTGGAGTTCAGCCCATCCGCCTAGGACAATGTGGTCACCCAAGTCACCGTAACCGAAACCAGCAGTCAAAAAGATATTGCTCTTTACATATGTAGCGTGGCAAATGCTTGTTACCTAGAGTTTTCTCTGTCCTCATACTGCTCTTCAACGAGTCCAGCTCGAATGTCAATTGCTGGCCTTGTATGGAGTAACAGAAGAGACAATAAAAAATTCACAAGTGGCTTGATAGCGGTAATGTTTGCTCCTATTTTTTCCTTGCAGTCCTCTATTCTGATAGCATGAAATGAAAAGGAGCTAGAATAAAATCAAGCATGCTTGCCACATTAGCATTGTTTACAACTGATATTGCCTGCAGAATGGAAAAAAGTGGCATCAGTAGACAGCATTATTAACAGTTCTGTTAAGGTCCTTCTGAAATTGATCCATTTGTAGCTGATGGCCTCAAAACCAGACGCTAAGGCTTTGTATTCAGCTATAGGAAAAAAGATACTTGTACCATTGACCTAGTTGCGCTAGCCGGTAAGAGGGTAGACGTCATGACCTTTTAACAATGCCAGAGATCTCCTAACCAGTCTATACGTTGGATGCATATGCTCCGACAAACTACTATGCCGTAGAGTACTACTGTAATAATTGTTTTTTTTAAATATACTGTGGAGGCGAGAGGCGGGAAGACAATCTAAATCTGGTCGTGGACCAACGCAATCGCTCTCTGGGATCCAAGACGCCCTCGTTGTAGAAACTTCGGCTCTGCTACCACACCCCCATCCTGTGCCTTTAATAAAAACAACAAGCAACCTTCTCATAGCAGGGCCGGTAGAAGGGAAGAGGAGAAAGGGGAAGAATCCTCTACACTGGTGGCAGCGATGGCGGACCCTCCCCATTTCAAAGAAGGAATTAACTTTGGAGACTGGATGGGAACCGTAAGATTAGCATTCACTTTTATCCTCAGTCATGGAGAATCCCGCTGATCCTCCGCGCTCTGCCGCAAGAGCTACTTTTGGCGGCGATAGATACAGGGCTCTCTGCTGATTCCGGAATTGATCATTGCTGGGAGACACTGGCCTAACTTGTTATTGACCAGCGAGAGCAGTCGCTGGCTAAAGAATTCCTCCACCGTGACCAAAAGTCGGGCGAAGATGACGAGGAGTACGCCGGAAACCTGCTACTGTTAGCAGAACGGGCTTTCAGAGGTATCTTACCAAACAGGGTGACCAACTGAGTGGCCGCTCAGTTCAAAGCGGGAATTCGACCACCAGCCATTGCGGCCAAGCTTCACGCCGTGAAAGCCACCGAACTCAGTCAGTTGACCGGGACCGGGACCGCGACCAAGAGGCATTAGAATTCCTCCTAACACCGATGTCTCAGACGCCCAACTCCTGATCAAACCCATCACGTCCGCTTCAAACTCCGTCATGCTGTGTCCTAAGGTCAAGGAAGTCGTACTATTCCTTATCCTGCCTGCTCTCAAATGGTTCCCTTTTATTTATGCGATTCCCTGGCAAGCTAGAGGTACATTCGTGCAGTTTCCTTCCTGACTCGGGTGCATCCAAGTCAATAATGAACGCCTAAGCTTTCCCAAATCTGCACAGCAAGTTTCACACCAGTTCCTCCTCCACAAAACTACTCTCAGCGGAAGGGAGGAGGATGATAGTAAAAGGGGGATTCGTCACTGAAAGTCCCAATGAGGAAAGAAACCTGAACGGTACAGTTTATTATCTGCCCAGAATTAGTTCGGGATGCGATACTTGGCGTTGATTTCCTTCGTAACACCAAAACGGTTCTGAATTTCGCAGCACGCACCTTTTCAACCTAGCAGTACAAGGAAACAAACTCAGTCGCTTCTCCGCCGAAAAAGGACGCAGATGAAATCCGTAGTGCTCTCTTCGAGGTTGCGGTCATTCACATCAACAACTTAGATGAGCTCTGAGCACAGTTGAGGCATATCACCAACAGTGAGGGGAAGGAACTGCGCTCATTGCTGAGTAAGTATTTTGAACATGTTCTCCTGGCAGGGAGCGAAACTGCGAGAAACAAACATCGTCAAACATACCACTGACATCTGTGAAGCCAGACCCATATGACAACCACCAAGACGCATACCGCCACTTCTCCTGGAAGAACTAAACCGGCTGGTGGTAGAGATGGTCAAGGATGAGGTTGTAGAGGTAGCCAAGTCACCATGGACCTATCCAATCGGGCTGGCATAGAAAAGCGACGGTAATCTACGGCTGTGTACCGATTACAGGGAGTTAGACGCCGTAGCTAGGACGGTCGCGTTCCCCTTACCTCATATTAATTACTCATTTGACTCTCTGCGTGGATCACTAGACCTAAAATCCGGATACTGGCAAGTAGAAGTAGCAAAAACAGTCAGAGAAAAGACGGCTTTTATAGCTCCAACCGGGCTTTATAAATTCCAGACATTGCCTTTCGGACTCCGTAACTCTGCAGCTATCTTCCAACGCCTGATGCAGACAGAATTAAATGGGCTTTTTTCCACAACACTACGTACTCTACCTAGATGGCATTCTTGTCTTTGGTAAAGACATTCGTGGGCAAAACATCAATCTTAAACTGGTGCTGAATCATCTACGAAATAAAGGATTGACCTTAAATCAAAAGAAATGTCATTTCTTAACGTTTGGTCGCCTTGGGGCATGCAGTCGCGTCAGATGGGATGGCGGTCACCAAAGACCGTACAAAGCAAGTGAGAACTTGGCCAACACCAACCAATCAGACAGAGCTCCGCAGTTTTCTCGGTTTGGTAAAGTACTACAGGCGTTTCGTTAAAGGCTTTACCAAGATCGTCAGTCTCCTGCAAATTGAGGCGAACGCTCTGCTTCGCTCCGGTTCTAGCCTTACCAAACTTCGAGAACGTCGAACCTCTGTAGTAGAAAGACGCCAGCAGGGTAACTGTGGACGGTGTACTTTAACAAAGAAACAGAGAAGGCAGAGAACACGTCATCGCCTACGCCAGCGCCAGACATAACAAAAAAAAATGAGACAAAAGTGCAAAAGAGCATGAACTGTTTGCCATCTGTACAAGGGTTCAACACTTCAAAAACAACCTAGTAGCGAAACTGATCATAGTGAGAACGGACCACCAAGCGCTAATCCAGTTAAAAACAATGAAGAATATCGACCGTTCAGTTGCATGCTGGTACAAGGAACTACAGCAACGACTTTACTATGCAGAACAGAAAAGGAAATAGGCACAGCAACGCGGGTGCACTGCCCCGCAGACCTCTCTCAGAAGAAAGGTGTAGCGGTATAGTGGATATGCTATTTTTGAGCAAGCCTATAAAACACCAGTGGAGAAACAGGAGAAGTACTGATTCCAACACTGCTCTGGTATACGAGAGGCTCTTAGCATCCTCGTGCAAGCCCACTATGGAGGATATGAATTCGTTTAGCAAGGCAGCCAGATGGATATGATAACAGTGGTCCAAACTCTCCCAAGGGCCTATTTGTTCCAGGTTCCTTAATACAAACGGTCCTTCAAAAGTCATCTAGGCGAGAAAAACGTTGTGGGGACTTTAAGCAAACGATACCGCTGCCCACTCCTCACCTCAGACGCGCAAGACCTCTGCCGAACCTGCATCACTTGCTGCATCTTTAAGAAGCCTCACTCCACAGCAATCGCATTCCTGCAACACATGTCTAAGGGGTTCACGGGCGGAAGAGTGAGGGTAGATATCATGGGCCCTCTGCCACTTACCAAGAGGGGAAACCGATATATTCTGGTTATGGTTGACTATTTCACGAAAGTAGTCGAGGCGAAGCTCATGAATTCGTAAGACACCGAAACGGTCGCATTAATCTTCTTCAGTTGGTGGATCTGTCAACACGGAGTACCTGAATCAGTCCATAGCGATTAAAGTCCTAGTTTCAGAAGCCAATCCTTTACTGAACTATGCAGGACCTTCCGGACAGCAAAGACCTGCAGTGCGACGAACAGGTAGAAAGAGCGCATCGTACCCTGATAGGACTGCTAAAGGCTTTTACTAAGGAGGCACAGCCTGAAGATAGGGATTTAAACCTGAGACGCGTGCTTCTCGTGTATGAGGCCACATTCCGCGCATTGACTGGTGATTCCCCGACACCTTTCTACCGAGAAAGGGAGCGGCAACCGACAATGCTCTGGAGCACATATTACGTCTTAAAAAAAGCGATAAGAAAGTCGTTCAATATGACCCTCATATTCCTCCTGTACCTATAATGAAGGTGTCTAGAACACCAAACCTTCTCAAAACGGAGAGGATGAAAGGAAAAAGGAGGAAAGGAAGAAGCCCTTCACAACTAGTGTACTTTTTCACTGAAATTGGCATGACATGGCTAATAATTAGCTCATTGTTTACCTGTTTATTCGAGACCCACAAAGCCTCCTTAGATATATCGTAAAGATACTCCATATTTAACTTACAAGGCTTAAAATTTTATGTTAGAGTCCAATTAGCGCGCAGACCACATGTTCTATGCGAAGTCTTATGACTCGACTTTTTGAATTCGTTCATTTGACTGATTCTTAGAAAATATTTCCGTTAGGCTTGATGTTTCCTTTTATTAACAAATTAGGCGCTGCTAGTTTACTGAACGTTCTAGTGAAGGTGTGACTTGCTCCGTTTGCACTCCGGTTAGGTGCTTTATTGCTCTAATGATTGCTTAAGCCTTAAGCACCTCAGAATAATCGTTTTCAGTGATTTATTACTGATACCTCTCTTTCAGTAACTTCACTTATCTTTTTAAAATGGGTTAGTTTACTAGAAAGCACTGTTTTCCTGATTTTTGGGCCAAAATCCTAATTGTTTTAGTATTTGTAAATCTACTGTGTCCGCCATGGCTGCGTATATAAATTGATGTACCTACTTCAATTCCAAGAATTCCGACAAATTTATTGCCACTCTTTTATGCTGTACGAAAGCTGTTTATTCTAAATAAACTGCCGAAAAAGTTGTATTTTACTGAGTTAGTTTCGTTGACTTTTGGAGGCTAAGTCCCGCCCCCTTTTTGATTTCCTATCTTTTAACCTCAGTACGTGTCCTCTATTGTTTCGTACTGTCTGCTATTTAGCTTTACTCTGCTTATCCTTTATCAAAAGGCATGTATGTACATCGTTGTTTAGGCATTGCGTTGTAGAGCCATGTCGATCGTGTCCCTCCTCATAGGTCAGTGCGGGAATCAAGTTGGTTCGGAGTTTTTTAAAACTATTTTCAATGATAATTACGGTGATTTCAACAGACGAGTGATTTATTTGAATGATGAATTTGCAAATGAGTCAATAGAAACCTTCTTTACTGTGAAAGGCGAAGGTATTAATTGCTTGTTGCTGAGAAAGTGAATATCCTCTAGGTTTTAAACCAGAGGCCAGATGTGTTCAGGTGGACATGGAGGAAAAGGTGATTCGGCAGATGAATAGAGAAGCAAATAGTCACTTAAGCTGGCAGTATTCTCGAAATTCCTTTTTTGCGAAAAGGGGGTCAGGTAAATACTCTCTTTCCTCTTTAGGTTTTGCTAAATAAATACATGCTTCAAAAAGGTGTCTTTTGTTTATTTGTGTTTTTTGACATTGTTTTGACTTTATTTAGTGATTTGGTTGAGTTGATTTAGTTGTCAGAATTCTACGCGTTGTTTTCCAGACCGACTTAAACTACTTAAACAATTTCAAAACTTCCCTGTCTCAGGAAATAATTGGGCTTTGGGCTACCTTCTGAACGGTCCGTTGTGCGTGGAAGCTGTTAATGATCTTTTGATGGCAGAATTAGAGAAATGTGATTCGGTTGATGGCCTTATAACTACAATGAGTCTCGCCGGTGGCACTGGATCCGGGGTGGGCACTTATCTCCTTCGGTAGGCTTCTTTCCTTCTTCGTTGCTGCCTTGACTGGAAGTTCCTCCTGTTGCCTAGATGATTTATCTCCTTGATTACTGCTTTCTCAATGCCTTAGTTTAATGCTAGTGAACATTGGAAAGCTTTGCAAGCACTTTGCTCTGAAACAGTCCATTTACTCTGTGATCTAACAATGTCCATTATGTTGTCGTACTTTGGTACTTTTATTTAGCTTTAGTACACTACCGACAATTCTAATTTTTCATTAATCTCACGGCACTACTTTAGGCCTTTTTTTCAGAACGTTACACTTACTTGCGTGTTGGATGTTTAAGCTTGGTTAAGTTTTACTCCATGTTGTTAGCCTCCCAAATAGTAACTATTCTGACTGCGGATGCTTTATTCTGTCAAATTAAGTAGCTAACTGTTATTGGATAATTTTTCTTATGAATATTGGAATCATATAGTTGCCTCTGATCCCAAGCACATCTTTCATCGGTTTGTGCGAAGATAAACAGTGTTTCTTCCACTCATTTAAAGTAGAATCAACTAGCAGACATCTGTTTTCAACATCGCACCACAGTTATCTGTTTTTTCAACAACTGACTTGATTCTGCGGTTTACATTTGCTTTTAATTTAATCTAACAAATGAACTAACCTTTGCAATGGATGACTTGGTGAAGTTGGAGGCGTTCCCTTTATTTCGTTTCACGGATTTCGGCTTGATGGATGTAAAAATAGAAAACTTTGGCGAAATTTTTACGATTCTAGTATCTAATAAGGCTTTCCAGGTGGCCCGGTCACCCATTTTGGTCTTTATAAAATGCAAATGCCTAAGCGTATGAGATTAGGTGGTTCTAGATTGGAGCCGAAGGGCAGGGGCATCGATTGGGCTCTCTAGCACGCTGTTAAGGGATTTGTCGAAACTGTTGAGTAATTTCGGTAGAGCGTAAATTGAGGCTTTAGTGAGTGAAGCTTAGACGCATTGCAGCCACCTGGGCGACATGTGCCCGAAGGTGCCGGTACTGGCGCAGCTGGTGTTGCCGTACCGGCGGGGCGAAGTGGCGACACAGGCCTACAACGCAGTGCTGAGTTTGGGTCACCTGCTGTGCGCGAGCCCTGGCGAGGCGCCCTGTGGCTTCGTGCTCCACGAGAACGATCTCCTCCACCGCGCCTGTGCCAATCGCCTCGTTTGCCACCGTCGCCGCCAAACTTATGGAGTCGTTGGCCCTCTCGACCAGGTGCCCCTTGTCGAGCTAAATCGTCTCATGGCGCATCTTCTCGGTGGTGTACTTCAGGTCTCTCTACCTATCCTTCTATAATTTACTAAGCCCGCAGCTATGCTTAGGGTGTGCAGAGAGTGGATCACTGTAGTAACGCCTTTGGGTGCGATCATTATTCTTGTATCTAAAAGATACATATTTTACTTTTTGCCTAGTAGCATCTCTTTTGGGAGCTTTCGACTCCATAGTGTCGTTACCAACGTACGTGCCTTCCGAATTGACGAGTGGCTAAGCAGTGTTATTTTACTTGTGCCTGCTTTGATGAGCTGTTGTCGAATGCTTTGAAAGTTATTAAAACTGCATTTTTCGGGGTCCTCATCTGAAGTCGAATAGTCTTGATGACAACGGGTGGTTCATAGCAGTTTCAGAGTTTTTTTCCACAAAAATGAATTTATCATGCTACGTTGCTATACCTTCAACAAATGCGCACCTATTTGTTGAAGACCAATATCGACAAGTATTGACAAATCCTATTTGTAGTTGAAGTGCAGGGAAACGTTCACTTCAGACACCGTCACTTAGGTCACCTCATGGGAACGCTAGTAGCGTAGAATACTTTGCTCGTAACGGTAAGGTAAGATGGAAATTCGCTACCAGGTAGAACTGGTAAACGTTTGTACACACTGCTTATATCTGATTTATCGTCTACACACACTTAAAATTTTTTAATTGCTTACGCAGGAGTAATTTGTAATGTTTCAGGGAGGTTAGTTGGCGATCGATTCAATGTTATACTTTTCTGCGATTCAGCCCTATACAAGGTCATCTTGTGGCCATACGCTGCGTCGTCGTCGCTTGTCTCGTCTTCTATTTGATTTGGCTGGTCCCGCGGACTATCGGCTCTACCGGTTGCACTGCCTACCATATCACCCGAACAGTGAGGCTAGATACTTCGCCACTGAGACCTGGCCGCAGCTTTTCCGCCACGCCAGGCAACTCATTCTCACTGGAGCTTGCCTCGAGGACAGTACGTGACTGCTACTTTCATGGTTCTCCTTTCTTTTCCCGCACACACCTCAGTCTTGCTGATTGCTATGTTCATATTCCACAATAGGAATGAACTGGTGTGTCTCTCTCGACAACCTGCGCGGCCACCGTCGACAGCCACTGTTGGCCTGCGCAGGCGTGGCGCGCGGTACTGGAGCCGGTGAGGTACTGTGGTCGGAACTCACAGCGGGTCTTGATGTGGAGGGCGTAATGCGGCCCTGGCAGGTCAATGCGTCGTCTCCAATGGGCATGTGTACTCGGGCCTTCAACGGCCACCTCCGCGGTGTTTTCTTGGCAACCAACGGTGGTGGCCTGGTCATAGAAGATGACCACACTGACGAGGCTTCGAGTACCGATGTCTGTGCGCCGCTCCGAATGGTCCGTTCTCGAGCTTGGCGTCTTTTCACCTCCTCTGCCTACCTCCATCAATACGCCCAGTTCGGCATGGAGGATCCACGAGCCTCTCTCCTTGAGGCCTTCTCTGTGGTAGAACAGGCTATCCACTTATATTCACAACTTGCCACTTCATAAATACCTCGGCATCATTGTATCATTCATGTGCTTAATATTATTTGAGACTTTTTTGGAGAATTTTGACAATGTTTATATTTTAATTCTCCTTATTGAGCTATTGTAGGCGCTATGGAAGCGATATAGTTGCGGTTTGAGGTACAAAGTAATCTTAGTCGACCAACAAGATATTGTAGTGTGCAAAAATGTGTGAGACACTATCTAAAAAATTGACTTCAGACATTGCCATTGTATTCCCTTGCGCAGGGAAAATAGTTATCTAAGTAATTACTGTGGCTACAGGAATATCGTTTGAAAAGTGAATGTTAAGTGGCACAAATTTTGGCGCATAAAAGGTGAAGAGCGGTGTCGTTTTCTGATGAATCCTAATATTTTCGACATTATTTTGCTGCAATCACTATTAGTCGCGCAAAATAAGTTTTTCGTAACCAAAATGCGTAGAATCTTGAACTATAAGTGGCAAAAGTAGCATGACACATTGGCCACAACGATCCAAACGCGGAAGGAATAAACAGTCGGAGGAACAGTTGTTTTGTACTGTAAAAAACGCTACTGCTGTTGGCAGAGTCCATCATCGGACATTGAAACAGTTGGTCTTAATGGAGAAATATCACCCCTACTCTGCTAAATGCCAACGACCAAAATATCATTCCTTTTTTGCATTGTTCACATATCCTTCGTGAATTGTTAACCGCGCTAACTTTGGCGCAGCAACTTGGCCTATTTCCTCCAAATTTGGGAAGATTAACTGTAACGATTAGTCGGTTTTCACAGTAAACTATGATAATGTTGAAGATACGTGTTTTCTCTTGAAAGAACGCCCTACTATTGTAGCGAATTTTGTTAGGTAGGATCAGAAATGTTGAAGACACTAAATACCATGTTCGCTCTCATCCCTGATGCTGGAATTTTAATTGCCACACGTTTTCTGCCCATCTGGCTGATACACTAAAGTTCGGTAAGTTGCTAGGACTTCACCGCCTCGAAGTCGAACAATCATTTATCATGCAACAACATCAAGCAGTTTAACTTTTAACCGCGCAAGCGTTCAACAGAATGCCTTTTGAGCGAAAGCAGCATTGAACAAGTGTAGGCGTCTTCGTGGGCGATCCTACTTTAAGCACTCATTGTTATTTTGAAGCCAAACTGCCGTGATACTGTCTTTCTTTCCGTAGTGTACTTGTAGCGTGCATTTTGAAAAACGCATGACATCCCCCATCCAGGAATGGTGTTGCATTGAAGTCTTTACAAAGACATATAAAAGTTAGGACAAATTTTTCTTTCATTTGCTACGCATGCAATGAAGTGGCAGGCAGTTCTATTCAAATTCTTATCTACTTGTGCTACCTTTTGCATAAGGCCAGTTTTTGCAGTCAAAGTAGCTACTGGTCTAGCTCTCCCCAGTTTTCATTGGTCACAGCGTAGAGCGTAACTAGACATTTTCGGATCAACGCACGAGCGCAGTATCGTGAAATCCGTCCTGTCGTCCCTTAAGCGCACGAGGCTACTTTAACGCGATCGTAAGAGCGCCGATACTACTAGTTTAGAGAGTCTACGGCGCATGTGTCGCCGCACCAAAGTCTGTGTGGATGGTGTGAGTGGAGTGAAATGTAACGAGGTGAGCGCTCCACAATCATGAAGCTAAAGTGCTTGAACTGTATAATTCTCCTTCCTTTATCTTATGTGTCACGAATTTATCCAAACGTGAACTTGCTAAGCCTGTCTGTCTATATAATTGTTTTATCCAATGACCCAACTGTGTTAGAACCACTAACTTTCTCACACAAAAACAATATACAGACGGCAAGCTGTGTTCTCCATTATCTGCTTGTAGAAAAAAAACGATCGACATGCGAACTACATGATGCCGTCAAGCTGATGATATCGCACCCTCGGAACTATAAGTGTATGGAACGATCAGTCCTTTTTGATTTCGATTCGTCACTAAAGCGATAAGAAGTACCATACGTTAGGTGTCTACAATCACATGAAGTGTATGAGCTATGCTAGGATGCGTTTGTAAAAATTGTTTGGGCTTCGACTAGTTATTGCGAATTCTCCTATGGTGACAGAATCAGCCTTGCTAATTACTCCCAACCTAATGCGTTGGGTCCTCAGGCACTTGTTTACGGATGCGAGTAAATCTTGAAGGCATTCCACCCGATCTCGACTAGTATAGTTATTTCTTGAAAAATGGCCTGCTATTTTCATTCTTAGTCAAAGCGGGCATAACTCGAGACCGCATTGCAAATGTTAAACACATGTAGCGAATCCAGACTGATAGTAACTCTAATTTGCTTCAACCAAAAGTACCAATGTGTCTACTTAACTGAATACATATGTCTAGGTATTTGATAGGAACTTTTGGATTGGCGCAAGATCCCTCACAAACAAATTAAGCACAATTTATCGGGGCAAAACAGTTTCACCAACTTCTTGAGGTTACCGAATTGACAGAGGTATGCCTCTACGCCGTAGTCCACTACTGTTGGAGACCTTTTTCGCGTGAATAGGAATACCCGAGGGCAGTCTGGGTGATCGCTGGTCATTGGCAGAAAGAAAATCACGGGTGGGTCGACTGATTGAGGGCGAGGATGCAGATGCCGAGGGAGTATGGGGGGATGCGGATTTACCGTCAACTTGAATGGCAGGGTGACTCACCTTGATAGCGAAGCCGGTTCGAGCGATCAGGGGTCTAGTGGGTGCCCTACTCGTCTCCACTGGGGTGGCTGCTGTCACCGACCGCGGTGACTTTAATCTACTAAAGTCATTTTGAATAGGGAGCAGTTGATTCAGATATCTATGCCTCTGAGGGACGGGCTTCGGTGGGATAAGGAACGACGGGCGGTGTATAACATTGATGCTTGGAGTGGTGAGGTTGCAACAACTGGACGCACGATTCAGGATAGGCTCCTCCGTAGTATCATCGTCTTCGTTGTCAGAAACATCGAAAACGAGTTGGTAAGAGGCAGCGCGATGGAGATTCGTGAGGGAGGAGGAGATGGTGGTGGTAGCAGTTAGGTCGGATTCTGCAGAAGGCTGATGGCCCGACTCAACATGCTTACTGTTAATGTTGCGCTCGGGGGAGTATTCTGAGAGGGGGAAGAGGGGCTTGGTCAAATCGAGATCGGCCTCAATATCAGGCGTCTGTACAAGACACTCGATGACAGTGGCCTCTTCGAGGTTCGGTGGGGTGGGAATCCTACTGGTCTCAAGTGGTGAAGACAGGGAATTGAGAGAGCGACGAGCAGACTTCTCCACAGCAATTGCGTCTCCATAAAGCATTCGTCCGATTCGACAGTCGCCTTCAATCACTACACTCTGAATCCACCCCACTGGTATCATGTGCTCCGAGAGTGAGAGACACAGACCATTTAGGTAGACCTATGAGACATCATGAAGAGGTCACAGCACGTGCCACGCATTGCCTGAGTAAGGTGAATCACCTAAGTTCATTGGGTGCGTTGCGCATTGGAAACACAGTGACAAGTCGACAGCTGGAACTTTGACGTTCTTAAAATATGCCTACTCTTCGTGCAAACACCAGCTTTCCCTAATACGTGAGAATTCTCGTTACGTGTTTACCTTCCAGCTTATTTCAGGAAGCTGATGGAATTTTAAACTACTCACACAAGGCACAGGGATCTATTACAACACAGCTAGTCATCGCTATCTCAAGATAACTCCTCTTTCAGATGAATGTCATTATATCTATTTTTCACAATTAAAGTGGCTAATTTATCCTAACTTACGCCCTATCAGCACAACAATCTTTATGGATATGTGTTGTTACTGGTTTTAGGGGTGAAAATATGTGCACATGTGTATGTAATTAGAACCACTAGGAGGTTGTGCTAGATGTTTTTCACTAAGAAACGAATTACCCACTATTTGCTGTTCTTGGCATAAGCAATGCCTTGGAAAAGTGGGAAGGAGGTTGAAGTATGCTGTCCAAGGTCCAAAATTTTTTCAGGCATTTACCATGGAAATACTAAATCTGAGGTCTTTTGATGCAGTGGTATAATACAGTCTGGTTTCACTCTTGCCTTTTGAATTAACGTTTGTGATTTTCTAATTGCTTGTTTTTAAATTTGGGTTGCCACAAATTAGTAGCATCCAATTGGAGAAGGCACTCACTGTGCGTGCTAGCAGACGCTTCACTGGGCATGGACATCGGCTTCAGTTATGTTTTGAGACCTCTGGTGGTTTAAGTGTTTTGGCGCATGCTCTGTTTACTCAAGTGCAATTTGAATGTAAAGAAGGAAAGTTAATTCTAGTGTTGGCTGGTTAACGTTTTAATTCTGCTTTGAATTATCTACTCAGACTGTGTGGGACTAAGTGGACGGTGAGGGAAATAAAGTTAAGTAGTATAAATAATTCTGAAAAAAGGGATACTCTTCTCTAAAACTCTACTATTCATTGCGCCTGCCTGCTTTTTACTCTTAAGTGGTAGGTGCGAAAATTCATACGTTCATGACACACTCGGTGTAACCACGTCAGTTGCGCAGAACCAGGTGTAGGTTTACACTAGAAGCTCGTAAAGCAATCTCCCACAGACTAACTTGACAGGTGGGTTTCGTTACCACCCACTAGACGCCCCACGTGCAACAAAGGCGATCAATGGGGGAACCTGATATGCCGGTGGTTTCCCAAATCATTGAACAGCACCTTTAAGCCTCTTCCTTAGGATGCAGTCAGCGACGTCGATTTTGGATGGTAAGCAAAATTTATTATTCTTTTACACTATATTGCCTGCTCCATTCGGTTGTGAGTGGCACAGCTCCGAGATAATTGTAATTTATTTCTAACTAAGTGATTCCAGCTAAACAACACAGTAAACAATGCCCTGAATGCAAATTACTTTCCACTAGTCTTCATTTGGCGTAGTGATGCCATGCCATTACACCTGCAAGATCCCGATGTCTTATACATCTACGAGACTGGGAATGCATTCTGCTAGTTTCAAAGACTGTTCTTATTCACTAAAAAATGCATACGGCTATGGAAATATAGTAGCGAAAGCCTATTTAAACATGTAAGACATAAAACAAAAAAAATGAAACAAACTGCTCGCCACTAAACTCTTCCCAAGGCAGGAAATGAAACATGGATTGCGATTTGGACTAAATCGACGGTAAGAGAGGTAGTGGTGAGACGCGACTCTTTACTAAATAAACACGTTATGCTACAACTTAACTGTAAAGGGCATTGCTAATATAAAGCATATGACTAGAAGAAATTAAAGGAGAGTGCGCCCTACAACGTAGTGTTTTGGTTCACTACTAAAAAAATGCGGATTTCCTCTATTGATTCAATGTGGTCTACCTCAAAAAAGTCCTTTTTGACACAGATTTTGCATATGAAGAGTTCGCCAGTGCGGAAACCATTTCTGGCCGCATTGAAGCCTGAGGCGTTAGAGCTTGTCTCGGGGGTGGAGGCACAAACTTCCCACTCGCCGCTAGTGTCTAGTGTCACCTCTAGGGGCGTCGTCTCGCTTACAGGCACCTGCACCGGCGACTCCGGTGTCAGTGAGGACGGCGACGCAGGTAGCGGGAGATCGGGATCGAAAACTTTGAAGTCTGATACCAATTTCAAGACAAATCTAAACACAGAGGAAAGAAAAAGTGATCCTACGGGTTAACTTTTTCAATTGTGTTTAACTCTGTTCTACGCATCCTTTATGCTCAAATTTTCCTGGTGTTGAAATGGGTGCTGAATTGGTGTCCACTACAAACTTTGGGTATGACACTCGTTTAAATGCTTGTTGAATGCTTCGGTACATTTTTTTTGGACTGTGTTACGACATGGTGTATGAATGGCGGCATCCCAAATCATGATGTCAAATTCATGAAATACTGGAATGTCTGCGTAAGTATTAAAGCTTGACTTCTTCCCTGAGTCATTGCCTTGCGCTTACGGTGATAACCGCAAGACCAGGCAGACCTGCCAACAGCATAATTAGAGCGATAACTCAAAGAGTGGGCGTTGCCAAGTGGCGGGGTTTCAAGGAAATCTGATGCTCTACCAACTAAGCTGTCAATGCAAGCCATTGAGAGGTGGATAGGTCGTCTAAGAAAAGCCCTTTAGAAGGTGTAGTTAATCTAGTTAAAATATATTTGTGATATGGGCAAAAGTTTTTTTTGAAACAGTTGATAACATCAAAGTAAAAGTAATTACAGAATAAAGGTGAAGTACAATTAACAATATAATCCGGCTTATTATTTTGGCGCCAAGAGTAATTTATGCCAGACTGCACTCCCATCAACCCTACTGCCCAGGGCTTGTTGAGGGAGCGTAGGCAGGTTTCAATGCATTTTCCACTTATTAATTATAATTTAGGCGGTTTGATTTAAATCGTCATTCCAAACTGCCACATGGAGTTGTAAATTAGTCCGATAGGAAACTCCATGAACAACTACACTGTTTGAAACTTTTAATCGCAAGGCCTGCTCGAGGGGTCTGTGGAGTAGAAGTGGTTGCTTTCAGAATTGAGCTGATGTGACACACAACTCGACTCAAACTTGGGTAGTGCGACATGAAGACATAAACATCAGAGTTTCCACATCACAAAAACGAGTTTCCAAGACTTGCTTAATGGATTGGAAAAGGCAATTCACATCACCAAACAATAACAGTGGTTGAAACACATTGTATTAAGCACACACAATCAAAATAATATTATGCTTTTACAATAAATGAATTTTGGTGCACAGGGAATCTCTGTCTCCTTGGATCCCGAAAAGTTGGGATATTTTTTCGGTAAAGGAAAACACGAAATAGAAACAAGTTGGCCATTAGTTACCTTAGATGACCGAATAAAGGGGATCATGTATATGCATAGAGCAAAATACCTTGTTCTCCCAACTTCTCCTATGACAGCTATGCTGTGGCCCATGTCGAGAGGCGTGGGGAACTTGAAAGTAATTCCCATTTTTCGGTGTGAGCAAAAGGCTTTTGGCTAAAGCGAGGGTAGAATGACGCAGGATGTCTTTGGTTAATGAGTCACACAGTGTCTCATTAACTGGCGCCTTTCCAGCGACATGGATCACCGATGATTGTGCTTCTACGGAGGTAAGGCTAATCGTGGTTGTGCAGAAGTCACCAATCAGACCGCCCGACCTCAACAACCAATGGGAAGGCAGAAATTGATGGCACAGCTTTGCAGGGCGTGCCACTGTATGCCACTTGATGAAGATTACTTACTGCACATATTAGATACAAGGACGAAAAGGTCCTATGACACACTTCTCCTCCCCTTCACAGCCAACCACTTTTAGGGTAGGTTATATCTACCCGATTCCATAAGTTGTGTGCAACCTCAGCGGATGATTGACTAGAGAAGCAAATGGAATGCGCGCTTCAATGGAAGGCCTTAAAACCTAGCTTGGTGGGTGACATCAGGCAGACGGCCAACAGCCGTCACTTCTCAAAGGCATGAGCACACACCTTTGACCGACTGAGCTATTCAGTAGCCATGGCAGAGGCGTAAATGCGTGACCAATTCACGAATGCATTCACCAGTCACTTCACGAGGCTAAATTAGGACCCATCCTGACAACGGAAGCATGAAATCACCCTAACTAGTGGATCCGACCATTTCGGTGAATTCTCGTTGCCGTTTATTTGATAATCACAATTTGCCATCCACCCGTCGTGGTCGGAAAACCGCACCTAGTAACCTGATAGAGCTGCATGAAGACCGTCCCAAGTAAAGCGATTCCCTTGAATCCATCCAAAGGAGTAAATCAAATCTGTGTAGAGGTGGAGTGTATTGTAAAACACCACAGCTTTCAAAAAGTGCATGATGAGGGTGTAAGTACATGAGGAAAAGCATAAATAGATAGCAAGTCATTAAGGTGATCGTTGTCTTTCAAAAAATGCAGGATAGTAGGATTCCACGCAGGAGTCTAGGGCGTCTCTGAGACTGCAAGCAGCCTTGTTAAGAGCTTCAGTGACGGCTGGAACCTGAAAAGAGATGAGAGACGGTGAAAGAAGAAAAGGCCACCATCCATAATGGGGACGCAGGAAAGGAAAAGCAGCGTAAATTATCACTAAGGAAGTTAGCGACAGAATTTACGTTACAAGCCAACCTGAGACGACATTAATAGAAGTCTTATTAAGCATTATGACATCATCGGTGAAATAGGAAGGGCATTCACAGAGTGAAACTAAAATGGAACAATTTTCAATAGAGGCGAGCGTCCAGATAATAAAGTTTTAATCTACCGACAAATTTGTAACCATAACCACAACCCGATGCAATATTACAAAATTGGTAAAATATCAATCTTCATCCCAAAGTCACATTAGATAGGAACACACATGGTAGCAATACCTTTTGGATACAAGTCACAACAAAGATAGCCTGACATTTGTGGTTCTTCTTGTCTGACCTTTCCTTAGATGCATCAATTATGCCTCTGCGACACCATCAAAGCCCTCTATGCAAAAACACTTTAAACAAGCAATCTTAGAAGCATTAACCAGAGGAGGAATAATCCCAAAAATGAGGCTAAGTAGAAGCCGCATTCTTGAGTGAAGGCAGTGGTAAACTACTGTTGCTTGGAAGGGCATGCAGCACCCAATTTTAAGATGGAGCAGGGAGCAAATGCCGTCGCCCGAGTTAAGCCAAATTGCGATTCGTCTTAATTAATAAAACCGACCTCGAATTCCTTAGACCAGGCGCAGGTATCTGCGGTGAAGGCGTCAATGTCGCGAATCCAAACCTCAATAGGTTTTTCCGCGAGCGTTTCCGAGGCCTCAAGGCATCGGCGAAGGCGCGCGAGACCGTGGAAGGCGCCGCACTGGCCGTCCGCGTTGCTAACGTCCGCCATTGGGACATCTTCGACTGATAGACTCGAGGAGCACACGGGACAGATGATAGAGGCGGTGAACCAAAATGCCTCCGGATGACAAAGAAGGCTCAGCAAAATACGACAGCCAGACTAAGAAGGAAAAACCCGCTGTAACCCAAATGGATTTAAATTTAGTTTGGAGTTTACGTACAACCCATCTTTCGAGATTATGGGTGTGACAAATTAAAACTCAGATAAATTATATCCAAAATACATGAAAGGACAGCATATTGAGGTCATCGCGCAGAAGGAAAATAGAGGCGCAGAAGAACAACAACCAACCTTATCGTCATGAAAGTTGCTAAATATACTCACAGGAGAGCTTTGTGAAGTGCCTTCATTTGAAAGGTGGCATAGCAACTGTTCTAAGTTGGCGCGTTCTTGCTCTACACAATAAGTGGCTGAGCGTCAAATAAAAACAATAAAAAGGTGTATCTTCTAATTGAATATGGGCAACGATACCTAAAAGCAACGTGTTTTAATTGGATGAGCGTATCAATGTGCTGTAGATTTTATTTATTGAAGCAATTTTAATGGAAACACAAATAATATTTGTCAGCCACGTATGAGAAACAATGCTAACACTAATGTTACGTATCTAAGCAAATGGGATATCGTAAAGTTATGTTAAATTCCCCAGAAGTATAATCGCTCCCAAGTCAACAAGTAACCTTAAAAAGTCCCATTGATAAAGGACCATCTGGCTTCGTGGTAGTCAAACGTCAAGCAGTGCAAAAAATCGCCATTTTAAGATGGATACAGGATAACACCGTGTTTGCCCCTGTACACGCACCAATGTACCATGCACACCACGTGTGATGTGGGTGGACAAGGAAGGTGAAAGCATCGAAATGTCGCCGTGATTGATGCCGCAAGCGCTACAGGAACAGAAGTGAACGATGCAGCTTTTATGGAAAAAGGCGCAACCCGATCTAAAATCGGCCAACAGCACTAACATCTGTCAGCTCAACCAAAAAGTCTTAGAGCTAACAGACATAGCATGATAATTTTTCATGCTGAAAAGTCGATAAAAGGTGAGCTAGATTCGAAATCATCACATGAGCTTAGCCTTTTAAAACTTCCTGCCTCCATTTGAATAGAAGAATATTAAAACGCCCACCTCAAACTGTTCTTGGGTCCAAGTGGAAGGCTGCGTGTTGGTGGTGGATGATACCTCAGTACAGGCATCGCGAATTCGACGGGGCGGAGCAGAGGGCGGTTTGACGGTATTGATGGTGGCTGTTGGGCAGAGGGAGCAAGTCCAGCGTCGACTTTGCAGAGATACTGAATCGAGGCGTGGAAGGTGGCACTGTGGGTGGAAAGCGCGCTGGCAGTTCCCACATACCGCCAAAAGACCAGAAGAGCGACAGACCGCACAACCGCCACTGAAGGGTGCAACGTCGACTGGCCCCTCACTAGTATCCATGCCACCACCACCACCATCACCATAACCTTCGCTTTGATCGATCGTGACCGCACTTTTCTGATGCTACACGTGGATACAGGAATGGTACACTCCACATTCGCTTCAATTACTAGAATCCCCAACTTGAGAGAATTTGCTTCGAGATTTGGAAGTCACGAATAAAAGCAAATTTGTTTGGGGGTGGAAGTCTTAGTAAAAGACTAACCTTCAAGACTAAGATCGAAAAATAAACCACTCGACAACCATAGATCGGCTAGAACTTTCCAACGAAAAAATAAAATGTACCTTTGCAATTTAAGTAACAAATATGTTACATGGGCATAAATGGCACAAGAAAAACAAACCCAAATGGAGGCATGAAAACCGATTAAGTACAAGTTATTTAACCAAAAAACCAGCAAATAAGTGCCTTTAAGGAAATTCAAGAAGGAGAAGGAGCGAACCTCGGGAAGACCTTTTAAAATCCAATCATCAGCGTCTTGACCGGAGGTCCAGCAGACAGAAGATACGAGCTGAGCAAGTTCATCAGATGGACGGTTAGGGAGGAAAACAACGCGAGAGGTGGCCGATTTGCGCCAACCACTCACCGTCTGCACATCCTCATCGCCCTCGGCCGCTGCTGACGTATCCACGCTGCCATCCGCTGACACGATACTAACTTGCTTTGCCAAACCCTCCAACCGTTCCTCCAGACAGACTGCCAGTTGTACCAAACTTGCCGGATCCTTTCCCTCGTTGTCAACGAGACAGTGCGACAGACGCAGCGTGTAGTCAATGCGTTCCTGGACATGAAAAAACACTTTAAGAAAATTTGAACAATTGCTTAGAAACTAGTTTAAAAGGGAAAAACTAAGTTAAAGAAGGTAAAGACTCCGATTGATAAAAAGGAATGGTAACTAAAAAAAGTCAAACGCAGGCGAAAGTAAGCCTAGAAAACGATAGTCTATAAGAATGTTAGTCTGAAGTCCATCAAACACTTCGTCATTTATATTTAAATGTAAAAAGTAGGCAAACAAACCATCAGGCTACGCATAACGTCATAAGCTTTCGCTAGTCTGTCAATGTGCGTCTGGGCGATCCTGTCAAGTTCCACATCAAGACTCTCCTTGTTTTTGCTGATGGAATGGTAAAAAACGTCGAGAGACCGACGAAGAGAGGCCTTTGCGGCATCCACACTGGCAAGGAGGGCAGTAGGAGCTCGTTTGGCTGCAGCCAGGAGAATCTTCAAATGCTCCATCTGCTCCTCCAGAGAGCCCATTGCAGCCAGTAGACCGGGACGAAGGAGCTCAGCCTTTTCCTTTACCCACCGGTGTCCACCGTGGTCGCGATGTACCGACAACTGGCAGTCACGACAGGTCAACACACCACATGTCTCACAAAACAGCTCTAACGATTCCCGCGGGTGGATTTCACACTTCAAACCTGACATGGCCCAAGGAATGCGGCTGCTAAGGTCTTCTATTTAAAGCATACTCAAAACAACAAATTAATTATTAGAGCTGACTAGCAAAAGCACAGCGAATGGCTGTGAGAAGCTCATTAAGTCAGCTGGGAAAGCAACAACTGGGCACTTGCAGGTGGAATGATGAAAAAGAAATTTGTCTGCGAAATAGAAAACCTAGTGTTCTGGTTGTAAAAGAAATATGAAAAAAGCGGCATGCAAATGATAATCTGCTCACCGAAGCCATAGCAAGAAGGTAAGCCCAAATCATGATGAAATTTGACTAAATACCTTTGTCTCCACAGTCCCCAACTATGTTTATGGTATGCGACCTAAATGGCGGCATTCTATTGTGACCTTTGATGCATTCGGTACAGAGCCATTGATTGCATTGTTTGCAATGACCCTGTGAAACATTAGACTCGCCACCTTCAGAGCACCACATACAATTGGGTGTCTTGTTCTGAGAATTCATTTTGCACAGGGCCCCATTCACAATTAACTACTCATAAATTAGTAATTGCAAAAGCAAACCTTGTTGCTGGCTTTATTGCACCGACTGCAAACGTATTTATCAGAAACAGTTATTTTATCTACGCAATCATTGCAGACAGTGTGCAGACATTGTGAAAATAGTCTTGAAGCTTCTTGAGAACCACAAACACAACATTCGAAGAGTTGATGTGACGACTTTGAGTCCCTCAACTTCATGATAGCTGTGCTAGATCAAGCCAGCACCACCCCAAACCTTAGCAAGCCACTTGTGTAACCAACCGAACAGCGCGGCATCATTTCTGCTACTTTGAAATGTTCAGGTGCACAAGCAGCACGAGTAGGCAAAATAATTAATAAAAAAGCTGCAAAATTTTATTTAATTTTTAATTTAGCAATCAAATTTGGTAACTTATTATTTTGTTGCTTTAATCTGTAAAAACCAGAATTTTGATTACCCTACAACAAAAGCATCAATGTAATTTTTGCAACGCACTACAATAAAGCATATCTTTTTTTCTACTGCTCAACTTAAATCACTGCTAGTTTTGCTATATAAAATTTGCCATTTTTAAGTCCACTAATGATTTTAACATTTGACTAGTGCTTATTGCTTTTGATTTCGAAATGCCGTTAACACTAATTTTTAAATGGCAGCAAAATATTTAGGCACGTTGACCTTGGACTACGTTATAACTAATCAGTTGCATTTCGTTAATTTTACGCAGTCTTGGTGTAAATAGTTGTGCCCAATGAGCGCTGCGCAATCCGCGTAACTGCTTCGAGTAGAGGAATCACTACGAGTCGTTATGGATATTGACAGTCGGCCCATCGTATATTGTAATTATAGAAGAGTAGATGCCTAATTAACCATTTTCCAAAGAACTTCGTGAATATAACATCTATTGCTGTCGTGATATTCGTTGGCTTATTCGAGTTGTATAATTGTCCCACGATTGGTAATTTGTCGTTAATGCTTTTAACTGATACAGAAAGACTGAGCCATGTCGACAAAGGCATAAGCTCTGTTCCCATCCCGCAATAATTATTCCATGCCTTTTAATGCTCACTGGATAGCCTGTCGCAAATCTCGTTGTCTATTTCCAAAGAGAAGTTTTTATGTAGGGTAAATGTAATCGCACTTCTCTTTTTTCACGCTTTTGTCTGTACTTTTATTTTGTCATCGTTTTCTCATGATTAAGCCTGACTTTCAAAACGCCACACCTTTTTTCCTAGGATTGTGGGTCGACTAAGCTAACATTACTTAGTTCTTACTGATTCTCTGTTTTCCAGTTTCGCCTATACAATTTGCAGGGTATCAATTTTGTGTGAAGCGTTAGATGGCATGATTGGCAAGTTGAGTCCCAAGTTGGCGTTCTGTAACTCTTGCACATCTTTTTAAGCACTTTTAAACCCTTTCACTGTCATAGGCCTAAATTGCTTGTGGCAGAATGAACATCAACAGTAAAAGTCTTGTTGTGGAAACTGGAATTTAAGCAGAATAAGTAGTCATTCTATGTTTAGTACCTGGTTACTTTTGATACTGCAGATTATGGCGATGAATCAGCGAAGGAACATGTTCAGGAATTTCGTTCCTCTGGACTCGCAGCCCAGCCAGTTCAGTGGAGTCGTCGTCCGAATCAGCCATCTCAAAGCGTTCATGTCGATCCCAACTTTCTGCCATTGCACATAGCCGATGGGAATAGTGAATTGGGCAACCAATCAACTTATCCTGCTATCTACATCTTCTTTTGTCCAAACGTAAATGTCTACTCATTTGACAGCTTTCAGCATTAGCTTACAGGTTGTTTTTTATAGGTTTACTTTTTATCCTCTGTTTTGTCAAAGTCTCGCATGTTTGCTAAAATAAATGCATAGTTTGTTTTACTAAAATCAAGAACCTCCACTCCTTTTTCACAAATGTTGTAAATGTGCATTTTGGAAGAGATTAAATTATGTTTCATAAGAATTTATGATCGTGTTCTTCTTAGCCCACGTTTCAAGCACGTTTTTACGCAAAGTATCTCGCTTCTACTCTACCATTTAGGATCCTCTCTACTATGCAGATCGTGGAATGAAAGATTTTGGCAAATGGTTTGGCTTTTTGTCATCAAATAAACTGAAAGAGTGGCTTATCATCACGATAACGGATAAATCGAAGAAGATATCCTCAAGGAATTCTGTGGCCACAAAACTAAAGAATGACTTCTCAATCGACTTTTTTGATCAGTAAGCGTATTCTCATACGAACTTCCGTATTTGTAACTTAGATTTCTTTCAGATTTTTTTATCAAAAGACGTATATTAATTAATGGATGTCATTAAATGGAAACTTCATTCTTACTGATTGGTTAAGCGCTGTCACACTACAAATCGATAATTTGTAACTGTTTAAGTGCAATTTACCCAATGTTTAAGAACACTGTATTATTCCAGTGCCACACATCAACATAACTAATTTAAAATGAAGCAGACAATTTAAAAGGAACAAGATCCACGGTAAAATTAGTCATTGACCGTAACACTTAGTACTGAATACATGCACCCGCGAATTTCATGTGATCAGATTTCGCGCATGCATAATTTCACCTCAAAAACGGGATTAAGTCCTTGTGGGGTAGCTAAGTGTCATTTTCTTTTAGCTTGTATGACCTTCCAAGTGACTATGAAGCCTATCCAGGTACTTTACAGGCACTGAATGTCAAACTTCGGAATGCTGTTATTCGTGTTTTCAACGCCACCCTCGATGCGATGGACAATCGGGCGGAGAAATTGGCAGCGAACCAACAAGATAAGGACTGGGATTTTATGAACTATTTTCTTTGTATGGTACGGTTAGCTTGATTTTCCCTTGCAAGCTAACGTTGTCTCTGCGTTTGTTTTCACGTTTCATGCCTAAATTTCCGTGTCCTTTAATATTTCGACTGCACTACACGAGACAGCGCACAATGTTTGCCTAGTTGGTGCGAGTGCCTCATCTGTTGCAGGAGGAGATTGCCTCTCTCTACAGCTGCATGAGCCTCTATGAGGAGGCCCTGGAGTGTATGGAGAAAGCGGAGAACTGCCTGTCCAGCGCATTGGCCGACGCGGCTGGGAATGGTCTGTTTCTTGCATTTATTGCCGCGTCCCCTTTACTTAGATACCAACCTGACCCCTTGTCTTCATGAAGCAAGACAATTACTTCTTAAATTCATGCTGTCACCAGTGGATACGTTCACGTGCTCACAAATCCTATGCAATTACCAAACAGGGAAAACACATACTCAAGTGAGGAATTTTCTTCTTCTAAATGTGTTAGTTTCCAATGCGCAAGTTCAAAAATGACGATACCTGAACAGTTCTATTTCTCAGCATAGCCTCTCAGGTGCAGTCGCAGTTTTATGGCTGAGACACGTCGCTTGCGTCTCATTTTTAGCACCAGAGGCCAGTATTCAATAATTATACAGGCAATTGCCTTTAAGTAACCAGTCTAATGGTGCCACTCCGGAACATATAGCTTACCGCATTTCTTTAAACAAAATGCTAATGTCTTCACCATTGCCGCTGTCAACAGTGCTGTGGATCTATTATTAAGTAGCTTTTGTACGAAGTTACTATCACTGTTACTGATCACTCTATGAAATGTGATCGTTTTGTGTCAAAGGATGTTGCCTTTACGGCAAGTTTTGCTATACATTGAACTAATATAACTAAAAAATTAACATTTTTACGTTATCGATAGCGTTATGGGTTAAATTTGTTTGGTAGTTAAATAAACTTTATTAATTCCAATAGTTGTGCTACCTTTGCTGTTGATGCGCTCTGCGTTGGCCTTTTCCCTCCTCAGGAGTCAATAGGTGGGTGCGAGACCTGTTGTCAAATAGTTGTGAAAACCTGTTAGACGACCCAACCATCATCTCCACCTACGCCAGTCCCCAGAGAGTGGAGCGGGTGCGGCGACGCAAGGCCAACCTATTCGAGCTGCGTGCTCATATATTGACGCGTGAGTGCGCCCTCCTGCAAGCCCTTGACCGCATCACTGAGTTGCCGGCCTTCGCCGTCCGCAACATCCGCCTCTGCACTAAGGAGGCTCGTGACCTCAAGGCGAGTCCATTCCCTCTCCATCGTCCTCTATTCTCCTTCCTGAAGAGAACTTACCTTGATTTGGCGTATGGACGAATGGATTGATTGACTATTCCGGAATAAATGGGTGGCTCATAGATGGATGAGTGAATTTTAGGTGTCGAACGGCTAAAGTTCAAATGGGTGAACTTTACCAATTCCTCACTGGGAAAATCCGGTTATCAGAGTTTTACAATAGTCTTCTTCCGTGGGGTTTGTAGTTGGACTTCTGGACTTTGGTATAACTTGTGGTATCTGAACTGCTGTTCTCTTGAAATTGTGAGAAGCTCCATATTTAATTGTGCTTGTGTGACCATGTTCGCATTTCGGACATCGAGCATTGTCCTATCTCTGCCATCTGTCCTGACACTGGCGCCAATAATTGCACCGCTTGGCGACCTTTTTTGGTTTTCGTGGTGGTTTCAAACTACTCAATTTACGGTGGAAGTACTTAACCTTTCTGAATATAATGTTAATAACGTGAGAGACCACGTAAGAGTTTTGTGTGCATATGTGTGATAGAACTGATTTTCAAACACTAACTCACCATCGATTGCGAATTATGAATGTCAAAGAGTGTGGAAGTAAAGTCATGCACTGATCTGTGTTGAATGTTCTTTGTATTTTTGACTATGTCTGCTGCCGCATATTTTTTTCTCTCCGTAAAAAAGCCAAAATAAAGCCACGAATTTCACTTCGCATCACTTTTCTCCCATCAGGTGATGGTGCCGACTCTCCAGTTATACTTTTGGATTTTTATTTCCTCCCTTCAAACATTGGAGATATTTCGCCGCGGAACACCTTGTGTACCGAAGACCGAAGACTTCATACACCTTCGATGCAAATTTTTGCATGCCAATAACCTTCTGCAACACCCACTTCCCACCGGTACCAACCCTCCATCTGTCAATCCAGCTAGCGTTTTGAGCACTGACGAAGACTCTAACTGTCCATCAAATGCATCCGAGTTAAGTGTCTCGACTCTCATTTCGGCACGCTCCAAGGCCATGGAATCGTTGGATCTGCTGGAAGATGTCGCTCTACAGACCGAGGGCACGTTTAACGTCCTTGCTCGAGCCGTTCTGGCATCTGTGGCGGCCGACGATCACGCCAAATCGGGTCGCACCACCTTGCAGAGCCAGGCCCTTGTTGGTACGAGTCAATGGACCGTTGACTTGTGGCGACACGCCTGTGTCGCCTTGGCCCGTCTCGGTCGCTCCACTGATCTTTGGCCCGATCCAGCGCGCCGCACCTGCGAAGCACACTCTGACCCTTCGCGAGATGTCATGCTTCTCTCAATCATGGACTCGCTGAACAATTTTACTAGTCGCAACCTCAGCACCCCGGAATCCTCCCGCTTCAGCTTTGGAGGCTCATTTGGCGCCCAGCTATCCATCGCCCTCGTCTCACCGGAGTCTTTCGAGGAGGTTTATCGCAAATTTGTTGGTGTCTGCATTTTCTTCCAAAGTTGTTCGGGGGCAAAACGCGGCTCAGTTTGCATGTCTCTGGAACTAGCCGATTTCTATCGGTGCGCCCTCCATTACCCATGGCGCTAAGTTCTGTGTTACTTTTTGTTCGTCTTCTCTATCGCCGTCCACTAGCTGTCCCTTTTTCCCCTTTACATTAAAGAATTTAAATGAGTATTTTGAGATGGGAAAAGGTATTCGTTTTTAGCATTAAACTAATTTCTGCGTTTTTCTCGTGACCTAACGTTAATTCAGCTAAAGTGGCTAAGTAAAATCCTATAAGATCAACTTTATTACAATCGAATTCTTTCTCAATTAAGCGGTCATAAATGCATCTGCAGACGCACCCGTTTGACTGAATTCAAATGTGATATTAAGCCTTTATTGCATTGGCTAATCCACAATATGACGTCTTTAGCTTTGTAGTTGCGATCATGTGCACGTGTTAACAGCAACAAAAGCTGCTACAACACACTTGGCTGATGTCAAGTGTGAGGTTCAACCAATTGGGAGTTTTGCACCCTCCGTCTCAACTAACCTCTCTATGTTGTCTGCCTCTTGCTTGTATCATTCGCAGTAGATGCTAAAAACCACCGACCAATGTAAGAACCGAGAGTGAGATCTTTTAAGGGACGGCTAGTGATGCCGTGAGATGGGCAGTGTGCCGTAATTTACTTAATTGGATTTTAGAGACGCTGGAAAGTTCTTAGAGGCAGAGTCTCTGTACCACCGAGCCACGAAGGTCCTTTTGAAGGAATCTTGGACTGAGCTTGCAACCTACTCTCTCCTGCAGCAAGCCTTTTGTCAGGGGGTCCAATGGAGAACCGAGAATGTCGACACGATGGAGGCATCTGTTTTCAGACGGTTGGTTCCTTTGTCTTCTGGTGTATCGCTCTTGCGATTATAATAATATTTTGTACATGGTCGGTCAATTTCTACTTTGAGACTTTCGGCATCAAAAATAGTGCATAAATCTACCTGTTAGCCTACATTGCGTTCTACGATGTGATAGAAATTATAATTGTCATTAAGAGAAGCCCAGTTCAAATGCTGCGATGTAGGTAAGAAATATTTCCAATCGAATATTTATTATCAAAGTTGTAACCTGTGATAGATGTTTACTAATTCAAGAACCCCAAGAATATCAATTCAAGATTAATCACTTACTTTTGCTTGGGTGCATATTATTTTCAAACCGTTTCTATAGCGCTTAATGACTTTTCTGATCTTGCACGACCTCATTGAAGTCAAAATTGAAGCTGTTTTAATACCCTTTGTATCGCTTTTCTGCGTTTCTTTTCAGAATACATGAGCTTTCATAAATCTAATTTTTCCACAAAGTTATAAGCAATGTATTCATTAATGCTCCTAGCTTGTAGTGTAAAGCAATTACCGCTAGCATTGCGAAGCGCCTAGAAATGCGCTGAGGTGGGTGTTTTATTGGATGCTGTCCGCAGATACGTGCAAACCGCCCTGATTCTGGCTATAACACCGATCAAGAGTCTGCATCACTGCTACGATCTGCTAAAGCGGCGTGGCTCCAACTTTGGCGATCTCTTCGGAGAGGGTACAACAGCCACAAAGGGTGCAGCAGCGGAGGTGGTGATCCTGCCACCATGGTGGCCGGAGGATTGGTGGGCGCACGCGCTGGAGACGGTGGCGGAGCAATACGCGCGCGTTGCATCTCCGCCGGCGCCCGTCGAAATGTTGACATTGAGTCGGCCGCTGATGCCCCTCGCGGTGCGCTCCTTGTGGCCTCTCTTCCACCTCCTCTCCATCGACCTTGAGGATGCCAATCCGCACACTCACCGCCAGGTCATCCGTCTCCACCTTCGCCTTACTGGGGTTCGACCAATGCTCCTACGGTATGTGAGAACCAATCATCCCCTCTTTTTAGCATACCCCTTGATCATACGCAATCGTACTTTGAATGTGGAGCTACTATAATCCACTCACTACGTAGACCGATTTTTCACCTAAACTGTTCCATCGAAACTTGATAACCGTCCTTTCAAACAGTAAGTTGGCATTTTTGTTGCTAATATTTTCTAATGTGATTTAACTTTACCTATCCTCTGCTATTTAGGCTATGATTACCACATTTTTTCACATAAAACATTTCTGATTGTCGTCTTTTGAGTTGGAAAGTTACAATTTATTCAAAAACATGCCTTTTCAAAAATTTAAACGCTGTTCGCATTTCGCACCTTCGCCCAAATTCAAAAGATCATAAGGCATCCCAATCGATTGACGAACTAATCCTTCGCTAGCGTAGTCCGATTTACACAATGCACTTTATTCAACAGGTTCTAAAGTGCAAAAATTGCACTCAAGTCTGAGACCTAATTTCACCAGGATGCATTGGGCATATCTACTATACCACAGGATTCAGATTTAACATGAGTTTTTTTTTCAAACCCACTAAAAGCCTTCATTCAAATGCCTGTGTTTATTTGAATTTCTCAACTTTTCGAATGATGTTTCAAGTTTTTTTCCCTAATTCCCTCCGAAATCAGTAGATAATTTTTCCGTTTGCTGACAAGGCAGAGTTGTTGTCCTCTTTTTCAAAAGCGTCAGAAGATCTTAGGTGCCTAAAGTGGGTTTTCGGGTTGCGTGCCACGACAGTCGAAGAGTAGGAAAGTGAAAACAAATGCGAAATAATCCCCTTAATTTTAACTTCCAAGTGACATTGTATATCTAGATGAATTCTTCTGGATCCCAGTTTGACTACATTAAACGGGCATATAAAGTAAGCCTATTATTTTTTAAAACAAAAGAGTCTCAGTTGGGGCGCGGTCCACAACATCAGAGGATTGGAGCGTGCCCCCGCTCTCATGTGAAGTCGACAAGAGACGCGGAACCAATCCAGTGAAATTCTTCAATGTCGATTTGTCTTCCGAAGGCGTACGCGTTGGCATCATCAGCTCCGCCTCCGACGCCAGCTCTGCAGTCTCGGTGGAATTTGGCGGCGGTGGAGACTTTGACGGCTCTGCCCCACCTCCCGCTGCTGTTGCTCCTACCACTCCTGCGTTATTGAATTCCAGCACCTCCAAGGAGTCCGTCATGCAAAGACTATTCCGTAGGACCGGCACAAGGTCCGTGTGTAAAGCATTGAGTTTTGGCCGCCTTCTCTAGGATAAGTTCAAATTTATTTGCTGTGCTTTTGATTCATTGTCTGTCGAAGTGGGTGTGATCCATCAAGTTTACGTTAAACTCATGATCCTTCACTTGTACCACTGACTAGCTTGATAATTTTCGATCAGTAACACACATTTGTTTTCATTTCATGCCATTTCAACAATGCATTGGCAAGTTCAAATAAATAACGTTGAAATAGGGTTTCCGTAATTCTCTTCTACTACTCAGACTCCTGTTTTAACAATTTAGAGGAAGATCTGGACGAGTTTTGTTCAAAAGATCCAGCGACAACGCACGCACCAAAAACAGTCAATCGGCTGACACCAAGCCCTTGAAGCGTCCCACGTCGATTGACTTTCTCGGCTACCGGAACCGCCTGAACACGTTAGATAGGGTGAATCCTCTGCCCTGCGATTCGATTCTCGATGGTCTCACACTCTCTTCAGGTAAACGTATCAATGCTCAGTTGGTGCCGATTCACGTCAGATGTTTTGACTAAAATGTATGCGGTAGCCCACATTGCATGAAAACCGATTCGTGCTGGCTCAACATTATCAACCAACATATCAATGAACGAATCAATTTATTTGCTTTATACGCCAATTCTACACATTTCATTCAGTAATTTCTTGTTAATTCTCCCGTGGCAGATTACGATCGCTTCGTCCTCAGTGCAGCAGGAACCCCCGAAAACGCATCAACGACGGGAGACTCTGTCTTTTCCGACAGTAGGGTCATTCGACGTCATAAAAAGGGCTTTAGCCTCTCCGACCTATCAAGCTTCATGCAGTCATTTAGAACACCGAAAATCGAGACCTCCTCAAGGAAGCATGTCGACACAAACGATGGCCCTCTGCCAGTGGCCACAACGAAGGCTGTTGTAATTGAGAAGAATGATGTCTTCTTCTACCCACGATGCCACGCCACGAATCTATTTCATTGTCGATTGCACGAATCAGCCGAGGAACCGATTGAAGACAAGGATAATGTTTTAACATTTCAACCGGGTGACAACTATCTCATCATGGAGACAGCTGTAAGTGGCTCTGCGCCCATCATACTTCTACGCTGATCTATTCTGTCTTGAAATACTTTTTCGGTCACTATTTTTAGCATTATGGCTTCCATCTGCCAGGTGAGATTTCAATTGCTGTCTACAACGATTCCCAAAGTGCTGCAAACAATAGTCCTACATTCATATTCTCAAGCCCCATCAATCCTGAACAGCACGGATCCACGTGGTCCAATGAGGAGCTTTTGGGGCGTCTCCTTCCTAGGGTCGAACAGGTTGAAGCTCTTCAACTATCTAAGGTGTACTCCTTCCCTGAACCACCGAAAAAAGGTGCGTTTTTATTCAATTTTTTTAAGATTTACTCGAGTTTACTGCATATTTTGTTCAATCTGAATGATATCTCACTTCTCAACGCATTGGCAAATGACAGGCCTCATCACTTTCGGTTTTTACATGGTGTTAGATTTTCTAGTTACTACCGTAATGTTAACTTCAAAGCACTTCCTATTCGCCAAATTTAAAGTTCTGGGAACTTTTTTCCCAGTGAATCAAACGCTTCCTTAAAGCGGGTGCCTGTGAGAATAAGCATGCGATATGTGGAGGTTTAATGACTCTCATAAGTAGACGTTTTTACTTTGAATGTAGCGGGTTTCCATTGTGTTTCCTGTCCTCTGGTTAAGTCCCCAGGAGGAGACATCCACATCTCTCATTACCTACGTGAAGTTCCTCCATACTCATCATGCGATAGGGCTATTTGTTTAACCAAAACATAATCCTTTTGAACAAGGTGGGTATTTTGCATAGTGGGTGTTGAAGCATTAAAGTATTTGCACTTTATGAACATTACAACATTGTTATTAACCGCAATCGAGAGATGTGTTGTATTTTGAGGTAGAAAAAGTGAAATTGATGTATTGTTTGAAGGGTGAAATCGGAAGACTAGTAATTGCTTAGTGCTGCTGCAGCTTCAGCGTTGGTGATGAGTGACTTGAGCCAGCCAGTATTTCTAACGGTGCGTGTTGGCGCCCTGTCGATCGAACGGCAGGCGAGTGGCAGCGGCGTTGACAACGCCACCGGCCTTCGTCTGCACCACTATCCTCATGCCGAGCCGCCACAGGAGGCGGTCTGGGGCCAGAACTACGCCATAGAGCCCTCCGTGGAAGGTGAGGTCGAGAAACCAGCAGCTATGAGTGACCTCGGCGATCTCGTGGTTGCGCCAGGCGAGCCACCTCCCCCCTCTCCCCTCCTCTACACCCCAGGCACCCGTCTCTGTCCTCGGCGCAGCTTCCTCCTCCGGCCAAGGCCAAATGAACGGGTGTGACGCCTTTTCTTCTTATTTTTGTTTTTATTCTTGTCTTGGTCGTCTTCATCTCGTTCCCCCCGTCGGTTGTGAATGCGATAGGCAAATACGAACGGGGCTTTAGGGGTACATGCACGCACACATGGTGTACAAACGTAGCGCGATACTGTGGTTTACTAAATCAAGGGCTGGTTGCCTCTTTCCAGGAGCTAATTCCTTTTATTCTAAAACTTAAGCAAATAATTCATTTATCATTTACTCTGCCTCTCTCCTACTGCTAATGCATTTTCCATGAGAAAAGTGCATTTGGCCTTGTTTAGCAGAACGCTAAAATGCACATTTGCTCATTCTGGAAATTTAACTTTCACATAAGTGTGCCTTTGGATCCGTGCAGCGAGGCTGTTGCTACGGCATCCCTTTAGAATTTGCGTCAATTTAGGTAAGTCTTGTTGCATTCCAATTGAATATAATGGCTATTTTAACGCTGTAACTTTGGTGCTTCGTGGTCTCTTCAGCCAACACTGTCATGGAAAACATTTATTTTTTAGTCTTTAGCCAATCGAGAAATTTTTGCAACTTGGTACACGTTCTTAGAATTACTTCGAAAGCTAGTTAGCACCACAACCCCTCACTAATGACAAATTTGATGCCTGCGCGATTTGTGTGCTACATGGCTACATGTCTGAATCGTTCAGCGAGTTGCGGTGGAACTTGGAAGCTCTTGGTTTGCAATTAAACCAAATCAATTCTACTTCTCTGCGCACATTTGCTTGGGGAGTTTGGCTCAAATCTCAAAGTTGCTTTCTCTGTTATAGGTTGCCCTCGTTCTGCCTTCAGGACGCCCCTACCCCATTAATCTAATACCCATTGGAGTCCTGATTTTCAAAACCAAAATTTTCACCTTTCGGAGTAAACAGTAAGTGACTGCTTCAGAAGATGACTTTTATTGTTGTCTATTTGATTACTTGGTGGTGTAGGAAGCTGTACGGAAACAACGTCTATGTGACTCGATAAGTGGACTTGTGCAATTTCAATGGGAAAAATCAAACTATGCGATCCCTATGTATTCTAGCACCCAGCCACGGAGCCTACTGCTAATTGTTCTCTGTACTTCTTCGGATTGGCTCTCTAAATGCAACACTTCGTTGACGCACAAGTGAGGGCGTCTAGTTTGCGATTCAATGCAAGTATTGAAAATTTAACAATCACGCTCACTTGTGAACGCTACTGCAAACTTTCGCTTCTAACAGCAAATGTGTTTTGAAAGTATTTCAAGGCGAAACCAGAGGAGCAATTCAAAAAGCGACCTTTATAATCATATAGTTAAATGAAGAAATAGGATTCTTCGAGTTGTTTTTTGCATTTTCTGCAAAGTACAAAGGAGGGTGGGCTTTTGGACCTCTCTTTATTTGAAAATGTGCTCCAATTGAGGGGTAGAATATATGCTCGTCAAAATGTTGATGTTTATACGATGAACCATCAGCCTCATGTCAATTTAACTTGTCATTCGTGTCTCCATCTTATAATTAGCTCGGAGTCATATGGAGCTTTAGAAGGATTTCGCTCCCAGTTTGTCGAAAATGGCCACTCTTCCGTGACGTTGATGACAGTCGCTTATATTATTGCAGTCTGTGTTCCCGTGCCTTCTGAACGACATTCAAATTCACACAAAGAACCCATGGATTCGTTTTTCTGCTAATTACTACCTTCAAATGAACCAGACCTAACTGGCTTTTTTTTATCTGTGCTACACAGGGCAACCCTCTTCTATTTCGGCATAGATTTAACCTGGATTACTTAATCTGATAATGCTGATTCCTTCTGGTCATGCCTGTCGTACATAGGCCTTGTTTTCGGTTGTTCCCCCAGGGATTTAGTGATTTCACTTCCAGCAATATTCCTTTTTTTGCGGAAGTGTATAAAGGATACCTGCTTGCATGCAAATTCACATGGGATTTCTCATTTCGTATGGCACAATGTCGCGTTGTGGCTCGTGGCGGTGTTGGAAATATTTGTACGAATTCATTGACCTATAAAATTCTCATACTTCTGCATGGCAGTTCATTCCGTTGTAGTGGTCAGCGTGACACAGTACTGGCTCCTGGTGGGGGTAATTAAAGCCAAGTGCAATTTTATTCGAGCTTGAGTTTTTGTAAGTGATCTTATATGAGTTTATACGCTATAATTAACCTGCACTGGAAACACTGTTTTGCATTTTTCTTGCAGTTTCTTGGTGCAATTGCTAGTGAAGGTGCGTGACACTACCTGGCCAGTGCTGGGCTCCGTCGATGGAAAGGAGGGCTCGCCTCATCTAAACCCTTTCTACTGCCAAGAGCGCATCGCTTTCAAATTCTCCACTCCCAAACTGGTGATTAAGCCCTTTAGTGATGCTCCTTCGCAGCCACCACCGCAGTCGCAGTCACCACCTTTAATGCCTTCATCAATGCGGGACTCCTTTGTGCAGGGGCCGCAGCGACCCATCAGTGTTGTCGAATTCCCACCTCCTTCGCCTTCCACCGTTCTACATCGTCCTCTGTTGCCTAACTCACGAGAAGTCGGTAACTCTGTGTTTTTCCCTCCGAAAGCGATGGAAGGGACCGCTGAGTGGAACGCCTCTACCCCCCCTGGTGGGACTGCGAACAGCGAAACCAGCTCCGCGCAGGACTCCTCCTCCAACTCCCAAAATCCTATCCAGCTAGTTGAACCGCCCGATTTCGAATGGGTAGTCTATTTCAAACAGTGTTTACCCGGTGTTATGAAGCAATAGCCGACCTGACTGTCATAACTTCGAAGGAGAAAGTGCGCTAAGCCGAATTGGTGGACCACCGAGATTTGGCCTGCGGTCATACATGGCTACTTCTGGCACATTCTTAAGCACAGCCAATCTCTAACAAGTTGTCGATTGAGAAATCATTTTAATTTAAGGGACGGTTTGCTAATCTTATGTTCTACAGATGTGACATATATGCTTTGTTCTCAGTTGATTGCTCTGCAATGGGCCCCACGCTATGCTTTGCTCCTCTTTGTAGTAAAAGATATGGCACACAATTAAGATATGTGTTTTTTGCGCCGATTTGCTCACACTGTCAGTAGGATACTTTCCAAGAGTATTTTAATCTCTGTGACTATGTGGTGTGCTGTAAAAGTTTAATATTCTACACAGGCCATTCAGAAATTTTCGGTAGGGCTTAAGCATTAACTGAATAGTGCAATGTAGCATCGATGAGCACATCTATCCTCTCCATAATTAGGACGTCCTCCTTGAACGTTAAGAGCTGTTTGAGCTATATTTTTCTATCTACCCACCGACGGTCGTTCATCTGCATGAAAACGACTTACAGCGTCTCATTTCACCACGTCGTTTTTAGCACTTATTGCGCATTTTAGTCGGTGAAAAGTCTAACTACACATTTGCCCACATGAGAAGTCGAAAAAAAACATATTCTCGTGTCTAATATTAATTCAAAAGCCTTTAAATGTTAGCAATACTCGCTATTCCTTTTCTTCAGATTGTTTCCCACGGTCGACCTTTGACTGTCTCGTGGACTGTGCAAACGGACTACCTCAATCGTCTCCTGCGTCCCTTGCCGAAATCTGACAAGGTTGGTGTTTCGGCCGACTTCACCCTCCTTGCTGGGACCAACTTCGATAAAGTCCGGCCTCGTCTGCGATATTCATGCAACCTCATGGTAAGAGTTGATTCAAAAGTAAAGCATCCTGCTTTATTAATTGTAACTTTCGAAAATAATTTGAACGAAGTGTTGATGTTTTAACGGCTTTTATGCTTATCCTCCGAAATCCCGGGCCATTTAGCGTTAGCTTCCCCCTCTATATGCAAGGCATTTGCATTTCCGCCTAACATTCCTTTTGTCATTTATGTTCCATACCATCGCCTGAAAGTTAAGCAAACGAAACCCTTCTAGAGGCTCCATCGGTCAATGCGTAGCACCTCAGCAGGGATTTGCATGGAGTAACCTAACATAAGCTCGGACATATGAACTTATATCGCGCTAGTTTTTTCCCTGATTTTGTAGTTTCTACAATAACAGGCATAAAGTAAATTCCCCCTTAACTATACCACTTTCTCCTAGTGAACCACTTCTGATACACTATCACTGCCTTGTCTTTCAGAGGAAATACTGAAAATAACGAGTGCTGTATGTTCTCGTATCTAACACGTGTCTGCCGTTTAATTTACTAACAGCCATAACTCCGAGGGATAGAATGCTTGCAATGCTTTATTTTCTCCTCAAGCAAAAATATTTTTCTTCATTCTTTGAGGCGGTTGTTGAAAAATCCTCACAACAAAACGGATTCAGTGGAATTTTCACCCGCACCAATCAGAATCACCTGTGATGAAAACTACCCTCCGCTCAAACGTGTCCCGTCGCCCAATTGTGCTGTGATTTTTTCTATTTATCCAGGTGGGGCGAAATGTCCGAATAAACTTACGCCATCCCACTCTTGTATTCTTTGAACTTGAAGACTGGTTTGAGTGCTAGATTAAATGGTGTCCAATTCAACCAAATACGGACTTAACAAACGGCCCAACTCCTGCTTTCATGGCAATATGCACACCGTACCCACTAAGAAGCATTGGTTCTTACCCCTCGCTTCAAATAAAGACGTGGGTTTACAGCTGACTTGAGGGAAATGTGCCAACTCAATTAGGGTTGATCACTTCACCCTAGAAAACAATATTTGCGCCATTATGACTCGGAATGGTTGTTGCGGCAATTCGAAGGGGGGTCGTGATTACGCACACCCCCTTCTCTCCCAATGCGCTCCGACATCTCGCCTATAACGAGCCAAAGTTGCTTCAACCCTTATTTTATTGAATTCTAGTCAACGCCCGCTTTACCGAAGAACATATGACCCATAGGATCAACTAAGTTTTCATGCCATTAATTAAATGCACGGAGTATGGCAGGCGCTACTTTTGAGTAAATCGTCATTTTGATGACCAATAATACGAACCACAGTGAGAATGAATGCTGCGGAAATGAACAATCATCATATGTTAGAAAAAGCAATGGTGATCATGGGTATTGGCTCATAGTTACTTAAATGAATCATGAGGAGATGGTGTGTGGAAGGAACACGAAAGCGCAGCTGGAAGAAAGGGCAATCAAAACAGTACTAGAGCTACGACAGCGGTGTCACCGGTGGTGAAAGCTTTTTGCAAAAACAATCTAGTCGTCGGTCTGGGTAGGGCTGGACCTATTGCAGCAAAGATTTCTCATATCAACTGCGTGCTGAATGCTCCAGATGGAGAGAGGACGCATGTATGCCGGGGATCGGTAGCTCTTCGCCATAGTGTAGGCCTCAGGCGTTTGATATTGGAGGCCTAGGTTCTCGTAGACTGTTTTGTAGCAGGCACCGCCGAGGTCGAATCCATTGACCGGCATGCCCTTGAACCAGAGAAGAGGGTTACAAATTGATAGTAAGTTTGACGGACTACGATTTCGAGACACCAATAAATGAAAGATATTGGAAAGATCCAAGGCTTTAACGGCTTTATCTCCATTAGAAGACGTGTGATTAGTCCCATACTATTTCGACCCCGTTGTTGATCAATAGAGGCGATAATGATGCATCACGTGTGCTTGAATGCTAAGACTAATCAGACAATTGATAACATCAAGCTAGTAGTACCACCAATCTAAGGCTTTTCCATTTACCTCTAGTATGGAGAGAGACGCAAGGCAGTAGTTGGTGCCGACCCAGAACTCTTCAGCTTGGATGTTGGGAATGATTTTGCCATTCTTGTGGACTCCATTAATTGCACCCATTTCTCCATCCAGTACCGATCGCCAATTTTTACTGACAACTGAGTCAATCGCGATGGGGATTGTATTTTCTGGCAGAATCTGCAAAACAAGACGCAATCAGCAGCCGTAGGTGCGATGCAGAGGTTGATAATTCTGAAGGGGAGGAGTATGGTGGGACCTACCGCGTCAGCGGGAGCTCCGCAAGCACGCAACAGCCAGTGACCGCAGATTTGGTCGGCCATGATGGTAGGATTAGACTCACTATCGTGCATGTCGTAGCGGTAAACATATCCTAAAAAAAACAGGGGGTAATCAAGTAGATTAGCGAATTCGTAATTCCGTCCCGAGTGCGTTAGAATCGGCCAAAAGCGGTGATAAATTCACTGCGCCTTGAAAAAGAAACTCGGTCACATTTTGGCGTGTGATCTCCCGACTCGTATAGGCTGCCTCAGCAGAATAGAGGCTATACCAATGAGATTTGAATTATGCGACCCACGCCATTTCGCCTGTGCACACTGTTCCAAATGTTCTGAGGTAAAAATGCTTACACTAGTAAACTAAAGAGGTGAATGTAACATTCTGTTAACTTTATCCACTGTAGTCCTCACCTCTTGAGGGGTTAAGGAATCCACTAAACGGTGGCTTTAGTTTACAAGGGGTGTTCGGTATTTATCATTTGATAGGACTAAACTTACGAATTTGCGGCATCTGGTTGCTACGATCGATGTGACAGGTGATAGTGAATAGCAAAACAATAATTTACGCAAAGATTCACAGGGAGGATAATGTACGCTGACGACTAGGCTTGAATTTAAACATCGAGGAGAGTTTTATTTACTAGCTGGAAGAAGTCAAATCTAGTGGTGGATACTTTGAAAGCAGTAACTCGATCAACGAGTTCAAATACAAACCATATTATACGCGTTTCTATAAAAATATGCTTGGTGAAATGATAATTCTGCATGTCAATGCAGAAGTAAATGAAAATTTATTGGCTTAACTACGATGCTCATACCGTAACGAGTACCTGTTGAGATACGCCTCCCGAGAAATGCCTCGACTGCAAGGCTTTTGTTCAGATGCTTCCTCATTAAGGTGAGGCCAGTACTAGCAGTACGCATGCGGACCTCATTTTAGTGTAACTTGGGAAGTAAAAACGACTCAGTTGAGCATAAAACGCATTAATTTAATGCTAGCGTCTGTTTGATACTCTACTGCTCCTTGCCAAATTCAACGATGCTATGTAGACAATGTGATACAGACGCAGCTCAATGTCTTCTAATGTAGCAACCTAATTGTGAGCTACTGCTCTAAGCAATAATAGCACTTAATGTGGTACCCTAAAGATGACACGCAAGAGCCAAGCGATGCCTATAGGTCCGTACCGTTCCAAAGTTTCTCATAATAGCTGATTTTCGCCTTGGATAAGAGTTCACCGAATTTGTGCTCCTGCCCTGCAAGAGTCTCCCTCCTAGCGGGATTTTGCTCCTTCGAAAGGACATAGGAAATCATATCCTTAGTTGCATAGAGCGCCGCGAGCCAAATACCTCCAATGTAAGCACTGTAAAGATCAAAATCTTTAAAAAATTCCGAAACTCAATACCTCAAGCTGTTCATCTGACGTCGAAAAATAGACCTCCTCAGCATAAAAAAGTCACCAAATAACCATTTTATGAATCCACAGCATCGAAGCACAAATATCAATTGGTAAAGCTCCAACAATGAAGCAAGCATAAATCTGTGCCTTATTACTACTAGCCTTTGAATACCTACTTTATTCAAAAGCTATGAAGTGTAAAAATTCGCATAGAGCTAAAAATGATAATAGAGGGCAACATGGTCTAATCAACTTTAGACGCAAACATGGGGAAAAATTACCAACCCGAGTCCAACAGCCTTCCACATATCATAAGTCTGATCTGGAAAGTTAGCACTTTCAATTATTCCGTCTTCATCTTTATCCCATTTTTCAAGACAGCTTTCCATGATAGCCTTCAAGGAAAAGGTACTAAAGTCACTATATCATTAACAAAAGCAAGTTAATGGTTGCCAAATAATAATTAAATTCAAAAAAAGAAACAAACTAAGACACTTTTCAGTTCGCTTTTAGACTGCCTACATTTCGCAACAAGGCACTAAGAGAATAGAAAGGTACCACAACAAGCGGGAGCATGTAGAACAGGTAGCTATCGTCGGCGATGACCTTCCAGTCGCGCCAAGCCATAAGCACAAACTTAGGGTTAAGATCCTTCCACTCATCAGTGGCACGTAAGGTATAGGCGTTCACGCGGTACCAAGGCTCATCTTCAGGATCCCCGCAATCGTGAGGCACCGAGAGGAAGCAGTTGAGAATGCGATTTTCGGCATGAGTGCTCTTGAACAGCGGCTTCATGGGGGAACGGTCCTCGCTAGCAGCCATATCAGCCAAGTCGTAGTTGACTGCCAGCTGCAGCTTAGGCCAGAGTTTGAGTAGAGCCCATGAGGCGGAAAAGTGCACGTCGTAGGTGTTGTACATGCGGTATTCATGACCTTGAGACATGACATCAGCACGCCTTTAAGCGAAGGCAACATCCAAGCATGATTTCTTTATGAAAATTTGCACACACTTGGCGACTACATAAGGCTACTTCAACAGATGTTTGCTTTGGACTTGTTCGATGCCATCCAGAACAATTATAAAGGATTCAAGGTATTTCTAAAACCCCAACACGGTGAACTCCTACTAACCGCGAGGAGCCAAAACAACTTAGCGCCTTAAGCGTGGATAAACGCAAGTGATCTGTGCAGGCCTATGCAGAAGAAAAGTGACAAAAAGCGTCGATTCCTGACAGGAGCAGCAACTAAGGAAGAATGCGACAACGCACAGACCTTCGAGATAAGCGAAGAGTCCCATTTCATTACCGACTTTGACTCGGGCACGAATCAACTCGATTTCAGCGGGGCCAGTAGGAGCACTGTCACCACTAGTGAAAGTCTTGGCGGCATAATAAGTGGGTCGGCGGCAATGAACGGTGTGGTTGCGACGGCGCACATTCTCCAGCGGGGAGCACAGCTCATCCACACCACCAGCGACAGCATCACCGCTGTTTGTCACAGAGGCATCACCCCCTGCTATCACTCCTGCTGATTCCTCCCCGGGTAGGGGGTCCAACCACACCGTGCCTCCATCGGAGATGTAGTATAGCTCATTGAAGAGAGCTGACTTGTACCAGGTGGGAAAATGGCTATAAGGTCGACACCGTAGAACTGAACTTAGTGAATGAGGTCAATCCGATGGGCAGCGCATTCTTTGGCTTTCCACTAACCACATACTCTCCATTAGCATAGGTAATTTTAAAAAATGTGTCAAATAATGATGCTGTCCTCTTTTTAACAACAGATCTAGGCCAGGAAGGGAGATTAGTGGATTGCACAAACTTCTTTCCTTGCTTTAAAGTGAAAAATTAATAACTTAGGATAATGCTAAGATTTTGACCACTTTTTCACAAACTTTATGTCACCTGAAGGCATTCAAGTCGCTGTTAGCATTGCAGTAAGTTCTGCATTGTGGGCATTAAGTAGTGCGAAATATACGGCTCACATCTCTCACCTGTCTTCAAGAATGGGGCTTTGCCAAGATTCAATGGCCTCGTCCCAGAGGTGTGCTCGCTGCGAAGCATAGACAAGAAGCTCGCTCGCCCCCCTGATGATGTCTTCGGAAAACCAGCGCACATAACGCCTATGATAAACAAAAACACGACCACGGCGCAGGGCGGAATAAATCTTGCAAAGGTGGAGCAGCTTTGATTTTAAGCCCCGTAAATGGTAAACAAAAACGCGACCACGGCGCAGGGCAAAATAAATCTTGCAAAGGTGGAGCAGCTTTGATTTTAAGCCCCGTAAATGGTAAACAAAAACGCGACCACGGCGCAGGGCGGAATAAATCTTGCAAAGGTGGAGCAGCTTTGATTTTAAGCCCCGTAAATGGTAAACAAAAACACGACCACGGCGCAGGGCGGAATAAATCTTGCATAGGTGGAGCAGCTTTGATCTTATGCCCCTTAAATGGTAAACACTTCGTTTCCGCTTGAATTTTTGGATTTACCGCCCCTACTAGATAACAAACACCGCATATTCGAAAATTTGATCACTACTCGTAAATGATTTGTTTGCGGGTACAAAATACCTACCGAGTAACACATCATCACCGCGATGACAGATCGCCCTCAAAATACCCAAGTATTTGCTAAGAGTAGTTTCAAAAACAGTCAAGCCGTCGACAAAGCAAATTCAGGGTCAAATGACCAGCGATGGGGTAACCTATTGATTTGAATAGTTGCTTTAAATAGCCATAGCGGCAAGGAAGTAAACAGAGGTTTTCAAGAAAGTACTACTTCGATTGAGGACTGACTACGTCATACTAAGCATAAGACAAATTGGAAGTTGGTACTCACACTAACTAATTTAATTGGGGATGATATGGCCTACCACATCAGTTTCAAACAGCTCTAAAGACAACTCGAGTTCTGATTTTGGTGGGAACATTAATAAGGTGCTCAGACTATGCGCCAACCTAAAATATCCAGGGTATGTCAAGCACTGATGCCGTGAGAACAAGTCCACCGAACCATCGGAACTAGTAACTAAACTAAATTGTCGAAATTACATCGTTTTTTGTTCATGTTTGAGTGTTTAAGCACTTCACAGCCCGACGACAAGATGAAAGAAGAGTGGGTGTGCATGTTGGCATAGACTTGCAGAATATGCGCACCTCCTGTAAGCAACCAGGGCTGATCTGAAGTGCACCCGTGGCATGTGCCAGGTGAGGAAGAAGTCGCAGGCCTCCTGACCGGGCACCATATCATCCTTACCACCGGCAGCAGCAACCACCTTGAAAGAGGCGCAAACCGCAATGCCAATCAGGGGATGGTTCTTGTCCCTCCCCTCCACGTAGTAGCCTGAAATCGTGAACGAAGCGCATTAATGGAGAAAACAATACCTGCGTGCGCGCATGAATACACGTGGTCAGGCGATCGTGATACGCATGCATCGCTGTTGCTAGGGCACATTCACAAAAGCCCTTAAGTTTACGGAGAACACTCATCGAGGCAGACTACCAAATGGCCACTGAAAAAATGAAGTGGACCTTATTCAAACAGTACCTATGAATGCATTAAGCTAATGAAAGTACGGAAAATATGCATTACACTTTCCAGCTCATGCACGTTACCTCAAAATCCTTTTGGGTTTTTCTTTGGATAAACTAAAAGCGATAAAAAGGATTTCGCAGTAACGCCTCTAACGGATACATTGGCTCAATAGAGGCAAACTTGAAGCAACTACATGGAAACAAATCACCCCATCCAACTTCGTAAAGCCCAGAAAGGAAAACGATAGCTTTGCTAGCATATCTAATAGGAAGCAATGTCTAAAAGACTGCTGGTTGAAAAAAATCTTTTACCAGTATTTTCGGAGGCCAGATGACCTTCCTGGCCTAAGTCGGTCCAGAGTTTTGTCGCACTGATGGCACCGTGGGCGGAGACCATGCTGTGGGTCGTGATGCCCCATGGAGATCGATACAACTCCTCACCGGTAGTCTTATTTTTGCTGCTGCCGCTACCTTTGCCGCCAAAATTGAAGGCCGCACAACGTGAAACCTCCACCTGGAAGGCACGATCCAATGCAAGTAATCTGGTCACGCGACTCAAGAATAATAAAATGGAAAGCGCAGAGAAAAAGGTACGCCAAAATTGGAAGACGATCAAATATGAAATATGACTATCAAACTCTGGAGTAATTCCTCTTAACAAATTTAGCCAAACATTATGTAAATCTGGTCCCACTCTAATTCACTACTGGTTCGTCTCCGTCCCAACCTATACTTCGGGAATTTATTTTTACTAACGTGACTCAAACAACTCCCCTAGATAGGATGCTCACCTAGACAACGGTATCATTCTGCAATTGTGGCATTGTGAGCAAAGAACCACTCCATGCAACTTACTATGATAAGGTACTATGCATGTCAACATCACGTACAGCGGTGTGTCTCGATACACCAATCGTAGGGAAGAAAGTTGCAAGTAGTAAGTTGGGAAAAGTAGGTTTTTCTTGAGCATACCTACTTGTTAAAAAAATCACCCAGTACTGCGCGATAGAAAGCGTAAACCATTAAATGGTGGAGTTACTGTCCCAAATGAATGTAAGCATGATAATGCGCACGTGCAGACAAACACAGATTACTGATTAAGTAGAGTGGATGTGGATATGGCTTTCATCTAAGTGAAATGCTGATCACTTAAGCGAAAATAGATCAATGGGGAAGCCGAACAGTCTCCTGTACTGAAGGGTCATAATTTGAATCAACGGAAGGGTAAAAACAGGAGTTCAAACCTTGTCAGTCGACTTGGATGCAACGCCGAAGCAGCAAGGCATGTCATCGATTAAAGTCTCCAGTAGACATCCGCACAGCTGATTATCAGAGGCATCGAATGGAAATGTAAACTCGTCATCTTTGTGATTTCGTGGATGCCCAATCTCTGCACATACAGTGCCCGCTGTGCCCACCTTTGGTGGAGGTGGTCGTTTTGGCATCCTGGGACCCCGCCAGGTCATTGTAATGGATACTTTAATGTCGCTTTCTGGATCGAAATTGAGGGCTGTCCAATGAAAGACTCCAATTGGGAGGCAACTATCCTTGTAGTTGTCAGGAATAACTGGGGAAACCTGTGAATTTTGAATAGGTTATTGTGAAAGCGTTCGCGTGCAGATAACTCAGTTTCAAAATTACTTCAGCATAGACAAACTTGTTTGCATATCAGTAGGAGTTTCAATTCCGGGAATTCATAGACCGTCCACGAGCGCGGATAGAGGCCAATGAAGTTGCCCACCTGCGGAGACACTGACCACTTCCACGAATGAAGGCCTTCCACAGCTTTGGCCGGCCCAGAAGTCGAAAGGACCCGATGATACACACAATTTCCATTTTTCCACAAAGTGAGAATAAACTGCAACGAATTAATTTTATGAAATCCACAAATGCGCGCGTTACAAAATGGGAAAGCTATTAATGAAAAGCTAAGGACATTAAACAATAATAAGTACCTGATCAGCTACACCGACGTCATAATTAAAGCGGCCGGGTGTAAGACTTGATCGACAAAATTCGCCTTTATAACCACGGCCAATTGTACCACATCCAATACCCCCCAATGGAACGCCGTAGGTAGGCGGTACAGTTAGTGGGTTAAGTATGTCTATTGGCGGTAAACGCTTCTTCCGATATTCCGTCGGTATTTTAACTTCAGTTATGTACCTAAAATATTCCATCAGCTTAAAACATTCGCATAAAAATAAAAAACACGTGCCAAAAAGTCCTCAGAACGCTTCTTCAGCCGAGCATTAGAAGTTCGTTTAAGTAGAGAAATTTGTGCGATTAGGAAAAAGGCTCATAAGAAGTAATTATCTTGACAGCACGCCCAGTACTACCAGCCATCTTTAAGGGGGAAAAACATAAATGATTAAAGCTGTCAAATATGACGGCTGACAAGATCGCAACTCAACACAAAATCTGCAAGTTGGAAGGATTAGTGAGCAGAGTCATCAAAAAAGCGTTAAATATCTAAGAGACAACAACAAGAAACTGCTCAATTAAATGAAACCCATCTCTTATTACCCATCTATCTACAAAAAAGAGAGTATCTGTAATGCAAAAAAAATTATCCAAAAAAAGACGCGCTTCCGGAAAAAAAATGCTGACGCGCCAAATGCAGAATAAAGCAAATGCACTAAAGCCAGCAAAATACCTCGACAAATCCAAAAGATTGTCCATTAAAATGCCAAGTCGAGGTTTGTTCGGGCCCGCATTTTTTGATAAGGATTCATCAAATCGTTTTTTCCACCCATAAATGGGAAGCAGACCACTTTTTTCAGCGTAAGAAACCGCGCAAATCGACATCGAGACAAGACGGATTAACAGCGCAGATCAAAGAGCACAAGTAATATAGTGCAAGGCTGAAACTTAAATAATCGCTGTGTAGAATATGCTCTATTTTCGTTCCAAAATGCAAATTTTTTTCGTAATCATTAGACTAGCTTGATTACATTAAACTAGTGCAGACGGTTGATGAAAAAGGTACTAAAGGTGTCTTTTTTGCGCCTTATACGCCGATAAAAATAAGCTAATAATCGTTTATTCCATTCAACAAAATTTGTTTATTTAGGGTTTTAATTACTTTTGGTTTTGCACGGATTTGCTTTCAGATGAAATTGCTTTGCAATCGACGCACACCCTTCAAAATTCTACTGAGTTTGATGTGCCAAAAGGAGGGAATATTTTACAAGAGTATGAACCACTTGTAATACTTTGTTCGAAATGCCGGGTTCGATCACTTGGATGGCCATATTGTACTAGTCGGTTAGCCGGCCTCCGGGCCGTGCCAATAGCCTCCGATCCCTCTGTTTTCAAAATATATATTCTGTCTAAGTAATATGCCTTCTTTTGCCATAAAGAGAAGCGAGTTCCAGTTAACTTTGAGCTATGACTTATCGACGTATATTTATTCTGCTCCAGCATCATAGTTTTTATGCCTCCTGGAAGATTTCCTTCAACTTGGTTGTCTACGGATACGTAAAAATAAGGCTTAGTTACTCATACACGGGACACTTAAATGTCGTTGTAATTCTTAATGTAGTGGCGCGTCACCTATGCTTCGTAAATGTCCCCTGTAGGAGACGCGCGGTAGAGCAGTTTAAACCCGGAACCGCCCCCGCCACCTGGTACAAGAACGCGTACCACAAACCAACCATTAGATTTTAAAAATCGACATTATTGAGTTCGCCGTCCCATGCTAACGCTGCACAAATTAATTACCTGTTTACATCATACGACACCGATTAAAGTCGGTATAAGTTGTGGGCCATAGTACGAAAAAGAGAAAAACCAGTATTCACTCAGAATCACGAATACCATGATCCCCCACTCATGATTACTAAGCCGTGGTTTGGGAGTGTTGCAAAGTCCATTTGCGGCCCCCAGAGACTTTCTTAAAGTCAAAGAAGGCATAAGACTAGGGCAGGATACGTATATGCAGAAAAGAGAGGAAATGGATACGCTGACATGGCCCCGAAGCCAGATAACCCCACTGGAGTAATATGGCTACCTAAGTGACCGAAACCACAGCCGGCAGTCAGAACAAACAAGGCATTACGGATGTGGTCACTTAACTGACGTTAACTAAAATAAAAAATCGAGCACACAGCAATGTATTGTACCGCTATCTCAAGTTATCAAATAGGATTGATTGCATTATAATTCACACTCAAAATTTGGCCAAAATATTGTTCTTTTACAAAGCCTAAGATGTAAGTCAAGTTGTGAGCTTAAAATTTTGTTGACATTTTTTAAGGAATCATGCTTTTTGATTTGAACTTTTAGCGTGTTAATTCTGAACTACATCTGACATATTCCGATGCATATTGCCTTGTATTGCACTCCAAAGCAAATGAATGTGCTATATACATGTCCGTTTTAATTTTTAGTTAGTATTTAATGGCAGCACTTTGTTTAAAAGGGCTAGGCGGTAAGAGCCGCAACCTTTAGTTTCCTCGCGCTGCTTTTTTAGAATGGTATGGTAGTTGCTGAGCTTGCTAATCTTTAAGGGTGATGAAGAAGTAAAGAAGAGGCGGACGTTTAGGAAATACTTTTACCGCGGAGTCGATCTCGACCAACTTTTGGATATGAGCGTGTAAGTCGGTGTTCATTCTTTCCTCATTTGCTGTTAGTGACCAACTGGCTGAACTTTATTCCGCGCGCAAACGAAGGCGCATACGTCGTGGCCTCGGGACCAAGCACAAGGCTCTTCTTCAAAAGTTGCGGAAAAGTAAAAAGAACTGCCCTATCGGGGAGAAGCCGGCAGTTGTCAAAACTCATCTCCGCAACATGATTGTTTTCCCCGAAATGGTTGGGTCCGTTGTTGGCATATACAATGGCAAGACCTTCAATCAGGTGGAAATTCGTCCGGAAATGATAGGTCATTACTTGGGTGAATTCTCAATTACCTACAAACCTGTGAAACACGGTCGCCCTGGTATCGGTGCCACTCACAGCTCGAGGTTCATTCCTCTTAAGTGATTTTAATACAAATCCCGTGGTTTGCAAGTGGTTTCCTTTCTGTGGTCCTGACGAAGTTGTGATATCGGGTGGTTTTCCCTTCTTCCAAGGAGGTGGGCCTTGATGAATGCTTTGTAGTTCATGTGGTGCGATGACCTAGATTCGCAGGCTGTTCGCTGGCGGTGTATGCAGCCTTTAAGGTGGGGTGGGTTTTTCTAGGCGTAATGTGGGACTCCTTGGATAACGCGAGATTTAATGGTTCTCTTGACGTGTTCTTTCTCTGACGTGCGAACGCGCCTCGAGTCGTATCTTTGCTTGTGGTCAGTTCGTGAGCTGTAAAATGTGGTCTGGGGGAATTGCGCATTGCAAATTGCAGTCCACCTTCATGCATGGTGATTTTGACTAGCTAAATGAGCTCTGAGCTCTTCCTTTATCGTTACGACAAATGGACAGTGCGGAAATCTGGACATCCTGGGAACTACCTGCCTTGAGTTCGTTTGTCACTTTGTTAAGCCTCTTTCACCCCTTTTTTTTGCTCATTTTTGCTAAACTGTGGGCAATCCTCCATTTCCCGAGTGATTTTTTATTAGTTTGGGAGGAGCTGTAGACGGAAATGGTTTACGTGGTCAGCTGTCGCGCGGGGGGCAGCTCCTGGTTTCGGTTCGCTACTTGTGACGCGGTTTTCTATTCGCGTAATTATCCTACCAAAGGATGCAGACGCCTCTAAAATGCAACGAGACCTTCCACAGGCTCGATCATATGACGTCCACAGAAATGAGTGGTTCACTATTGGTTATGGCATCTATCGGGCACAGTCAACATGGGTAAGGTTCCCGATTTTAGTCGTGAGGTACCAGATCTGAAGGTCACTGGGACCGTAAATGACTGGTGGCCAAAGCCGTGGAACGACCAAAACGACCGTAACTACTCCAACCTCTTGGGTATCTGAACTTCTCATTGAATAAGGAGGTAATTAAGAAGAGAACAACATTGCACCTGGGAGGGTGAGAATATCCGTAGTTAAGTTGTCCTCGGCACAAATTTGAAATTATTTAAGAGCGTAAATCAAAGAAACTTTCCTCATGTCTCTATTAGCAGAATAAAACACATGTAAACTTGAAAGCAACAAAGAAAAGAGAACAGAAAGGAAACGATGAGTTAATGAAGTGTTGTCAACACTTTAATTCACTTTCAAGCTAACATCTGAAAACCTCCAATTTCGGGGCAAGGACTTCAAACAGCGATTGCCATTCGAAACGTAGTCCTCGGAATGTAGCGCCCAATCTCGAACATCACAGCACGTGTACCTCCACGATGCAGTTTAAACAGATCCCGGAACCGTTAAAACGTAGAAGCCGCTGGAGAGCCTCACCAAAATAAGAGAAGTTGTGTAGTCCCTATTTGTGGTGCCTGGGTAGCAGCTTGAATGCCTTGCGTCGCGTTAATTGATGGTGAAGGGTGAGTCTGAGAGACTCAAAGCGCCGTTTGTAGTAATGAAACGCGTAAGGAAGTCCCGTTCGATTTAGTTGCACGTCGGGATGCACTAGTCTCCCACCTATATGGCTTCTGCTGCCTTCCCGCATTCCTGTCATGGGAATTTTCGATCGATGACAAAATTATATGACTCCTGGGATTCCACTTCCATCCGTTATGAAATTTACCATTTTTAGAATTCCTTATGTAGCTTAAATACAGCTGGAACATTTCCGCATGCCAAGTAGCGCAAACGGTGTTAGTAAATGATGAAATAAATTGAATTCAATATACAATGTAGCTAATAGAAATGAAGCCTACCTGCTTATTGAGGCATTCATTGGCTATGATGAGCCAATCACATGAGGGCTAATTGTGTTTGGTAGGGTTTTGCGGGATCGGCGCTTGTCATTTAGTTATGCTGGACGCATTTTACGCATACGTGCTCTATGGGCTTGCTATGGTCCCGATAACTGTGTACTTCAATCAATTCCTCTTCTTTCTGTTCGCTTTTTATGTTTCGTAAGTGCGTTTTTCATCTCGATCAATATACCTTGTATATTTTGGTGGAAATAAAACAGTCATTCACAACCGTTTTGTTTTACTTAGTGCAATACTTTTTTAACTTTTTCTACGCTTGTCATTTTCGCGAAATACGGTGCGTCAAAGTTGTTGTAGTGTTAGTACTGACCTGATAGTAATAATTTGATCGCGTTTAGCATTTGGATTAATTATGTGTATTATCCGAAATCTTCATTCAATCAAAACCTCGTATTTATACTATAAAGAAATGAGTTGTAAATTTATTCTAACGTGCTTTTCTTTGGGATTGAAGATGGAGCACCATTCATCTTCGTATTGTACCTTGCTTACATGGTAAACAATCTTTGTTAACGAATTGTGTGCTATTCAAATGGAAAAGGTGTATTTGGTACGTATTAGCTCCACGCTTCATGTGCCTAATGTTATTTAATACAGAGGTTTTGGCACCAGAGGTTATTTCTACACTAAGTTGCCCTATAATTCCAGTGGTAAAGTGGTACGATTTTGGTTTCGCCTTATCTGAGGGTCTGTGAAATCTCTGATATTGAAATTGCTGTTTCAGTACCAATATCCATCATTCCCGAATTCGTGATGTATCTGCTGACATCTTTTGGCGTTGAAGCGATCATTTCCGCCACGTTTTTGTGGTCTTTGAGTTTGTATTTTGTTTGCAAAGCTGTGAAAGTGTAGCGCATTTGTGAAATTTGGAGTTATTTTGGGAATTTCTATGTCTTATGAAGCAAAGTACTTTTATATCACTAAGTTTTTTTGGGATTTTACACATTGGAAGGCCTCGCGTGTTGACCAATGCTCCATCCTTTCATTTCAGAATACGCAAATTTTACAAGAAAAGCAACGAACCTCTTGAATATCTTCCAGGCGTATCCATTGTCAAGCCACTCATGGGCGTAGATCCGCTTTTATCTGAGAACATCACTAGCCATCTAGAACTTCGATATCCAAACGTGGGTTTTCCTTACTCCACACAATTTACTGGCACCGATCTGTATGAGTCATCGAAGCTTTTCATTTAGTCGATTTCTGTGAAAACTCTGCGTGGTACTTTGTGTGTATTTTTGCAGTGTGATACTTTTTTTTTTAGTTCGAAGTTATTTTCTGTGTAGAAGACCCTAATGACCCTGCCGTTGAGCTCGTCGAGTCGCTATTTCGGAAGTATCCAAATGTCGATGCTCGTCTCATCATAGGTAGGTCTGCACAGCTCTATCATATCTGACTACCCTAAACTACTTATAAACTCCTATTCCTTGGTTATTTTCCCAACTGTTCACTTCAGTTTTGAACATAAAAGTGCATCGTTGGTTTACCTAAAGGAATGGATAGGACATATTGAACCTTGTGACATAATATACGTGTCACTAGCACTCTTTTTGCATACTTCTTTAGGTGGCAATGGGAATATGATTAATCCAATGGTGAACAACTTCCTCCCTGGCTACGAATCGGCGAAATACGACCTTGTGTGGCTCAGCACAAGTCGGATAAAGGGTGAGTGAGTTTGTCCCCTTTTCGCACTATCAAATGCCTAAATGTGTACCCTGAACATCTCAAAGTGCGGTGAACCGACAAAAGTTCTCTCTTTGTATGTATCCAAGACTGCTACAGCATTCCCTTCATATTTGAGCTGCATTACTATGGTGACTGGTTAACAGGTTAACAATGAGTTTATTACACATTTGTTTGCATTAGAGCATACACTACAGTGGTTTATGTGAGCCAAGATCCGATTAAGATTGATTGTTCCCTGTTTTGGGAATATTTTCTCTTGAATCAATTTAAAAGCATTTCCATGCATGTGACATGACTATGACACCCACGCCGTTAGGTCACTGCAAACCTTACTAGAATTGACTAAACAATTGCCGCAGCGCATTATCGGCTCAGGTTCAGTGCACATCGTGAAGCGTGTGAAAGCTTCCTCCCCTTGTTTGCATAATCCTTCCTTTGAGGTGAAATGCGTATTCATCCTATGACGAGCCATTTTTTGCATTGATGGGCTAGCTGTGGCGGCGCAGCAGTCACTTTTCCCAGTCACTTCTTTTTAAATTAGCCCTTTCGGAGTCGTGTTCAGTGATACATAAATCTTTTTACCAGCGAACACCGATATAATGGTCGACATGGTTCGCAAGTCTGAGGACCCTCGCGTTGCCCTCGTTCACCAACTACCCTTTTACTCTGATCAACGCGGCTTCTTGAATGCCGTCGAGAAGGTGAGCGTCCACCCCCCTGGTTAGTCATATTTTTGAATTCTTAATGCTTTAACGGCAATTCGGGATGGCTAGCCTTTTGCTTTGTCTGGCTTGCTAGTATTTACTAGGGAGTAGCACATCGGGACATTTAAGATCATGCCTTAGTCCAGATATCCAGCATATGCACTCAGCCACCGAGTGAGTTTGAAGAATACCGTTAATATTAGCAGCTGACGCCTGTAGTTACTAAATATAACTCACTACTGTGATTGCTGCCGAAGTCTGATTTATTCCATTCATTTCAAAAAATATTAAGCTCATTTCGCTCCCTTTTACTTAAGGTGCTATGCTGTCTGAACCACATAGCATCAAAAGGACTTGCTACTATGTAGTGTGCATCTGAGACCTTTCCAAACGTGCTTTGCCGTCATTATTTAATCCACTTTTCTTTTCCCTTAAAATAGGTATGTTTTGGTTGCGCCTTAGGACGTAGTGCAATAGCCCTCAACCACATGGGCATGCTCTGCTTCACTGGAATGTCCTACATCGTTCGCAAGTCCATCCTCGATCGGTACGGCGGTTTTGCGCGCTTTGGGAAGTTCCTCGCGGAGGACTATTTTTGCTCTAAGGAACTCTTTGAAAAGTGAGCATCTACCTTTCCGATTAGTGTCTACTCTCTTGCATATAAGTCTTATGTTGTGGACTAAATTGATATTGATGTGTTTTGTTTTACCGCTAAACACTATTCAATGAAATCAATGGGGAATCACATTGTGCCGGCCTTTATCCTGCTTTAATGAAGTAGATTTGACTGGACTTAAGGTTCTTCACAATATAATTATCAAATCAACTAGCTCTACTTGTCGTGTGATACAAACGTAATGTCTGCATCTGAGGCAGTTTGCACGTGTCGAATCGGTTCTTAATGCAACCAGTTGCAAATCTCGTGTCTTCGTCCGACTAACTTGTGCCTTCCGCTTTGCTCCATGGTCAAAACTTCAGTCGTATAAATCTCTCGATCATGAAGCACTTGGTCAACCGATAAGCCCCTTGAATTGCGTCGCAGTACTGCAGCATTATTTCAATTTTTTTCATCCCAATGTTCTACCAGCAATCTATCGTTTTACACCTCTAGCATTTGCTTCAACTTTACAATATAAGCATAGAAACCATGTAATATTAACACATTATTTAGCCTCCCCCTGCATGATGAAATCGTGGTGCTGTGCCTCACTCTCTCCTTGATTTCACCCTGTAGCCGTTATTGTGGTCCTGCATGGGAATGCGTGGGCGGAGGCGATTGCGTGGCAATGCAATGCAGCCCTTTTCATGTGGTTTTTGTTTTCATATTTCTGAGACTGTTCTACGTAGGTGTAAAATTTTTGTGCGCTCTTCTCATGTATTGTGTTCGTCTTTACGTATCTCAAGAGTATGGAGCGAATCGCAGCATTTTCTACCTCACAAAGCTCCGCTATTACTTGATTTAATTGCTTCTGTTGTTTTGTGAAAAGCAGAAAATAACATTTTGATCTGTGCGAACTTGGCAAATTTAGGAGAATTGTGAGCATTATAATTTTCAGTGAAATAAATTATGCGTTTGTTCTCAAATGCAAAACTCGCAAGCCGATTTGGCGACCAATTTAAATGGTCCGATATGAGATGAGTTACTCGTTTTTTGTAAAGAATTTTCTTAATCTCCAACCCGATCTCTCAGCCCGTTCCAATTGCCTGTAAAATATTCACGATCTTAGTGCATGCACCGCTGTGCTACATTTGGGACGGCTGTTTTTTCCTTTATGGGCATAGAGAACGAAAGAACATGTCCCCTGTGTAAACGCTATAAATATGGTGGGTGGCTTGGTTTTGTGGATAAATAAGGAACACTCGTAAAGCTGAGGGCAACTCAAAAGTTCTTTTCTCACTATGCAAGTGGCTACAAGATAGTCCTCTCGGCGTACCCCGCACAACAGAACGTGGCCAACGCAAGCATCAGTATCTACATTACACGAATGGTGCGCTGGCTACGGCTGCGCCTCAACATGCTCACCATCGTAGCCGCCTTCTTCGAGCCCATGATCGAGTGCGTCAACTTGGGCTTCCTCACTGCCCTCTCTCTGAGGTACTTCTTCGGCATCCCCATGCTCACCACCATGGCTGTGCATATCCCCCTCTGGATGCTCCTCGATTACTTCCTTCTTCGGTTCGTCCAGGTGAGGCTCTACCTTCCTCCGGCACATTTTCAAACCTCTCCACAAAACGTTTGTTGGTTCTGTCATTAACCTACTTTTTTCGTTCCCTTAAATTATTTGACGTCTGTCCAGACTGTTTTGTGTAAAGCGTAATTCCGTCTTCATTGCGACCCACATGTCTACTTACGTAAAATCGTGGCCTCATTTTGGCCAAGATTTATGTTGGATTGATGACAGGCGATCTATCGAGTTCCAGCTCCTCACCATGTTGACGTCGATGGTGTTAACATAAACACTGAACCCTTGCCACCTCACACCTCCCAACTTATGGAGCTTTGCGGTGTGATGAACTGGTACTTTCTGCCACCAGACCAATAGTTCATGCAGAAGACATAATTTTTCGCGCAATTGGATGCGTTAAAGTCCCCATTTCTTAACATCTAATCTCCCCACAATTCACAATTTTAATGCGTTAAGTCCAACGGCTTTATATGTTATCCTAATTCAAATTCCGTTACTATCCTTTAACGCCATCAGAACAAGTCACCTTTCTATCTAGACATTTTTGAAATGTCAAGATACGTTTGCAGTATTTTAAGAATGGCTTTTGTAACACATTTCCATTCCATTATTCGCGGTTCGATTTACTTGGTACGCTTATATTGTCAGTCGATTTCCCACCAAACCAAAATCCTAATGTTCGTAATAGCACCAAATTTACCCAAAAGCACTTGATCTTCTGGTTGTGGTCACTCTCTCATAATTCCCTTTTGTTTACCATAAGCAATTATGAATTTCTAGCTACAATTCCTCATCTATCGCAAATATTTACGGGGTTTCAGGTACTGCTACCATTGTCCTTGTTTTCAGTGATAATGTCATTGAAAAAGCAAGAATTCAATGCGAGCAAGGTGGCTAATAATAAACCAACCCACTGCCGATTTTGAATGCCATAATTTTGCAAGCCAAGCCATTGTGTTATTACGCACTCCCAAAGGCGCCTCTACTTTCGTCAAAGCCATTCTTGTGTGTCATTTGACTTCCATTTGAGAATCCCACCCCCGCTTGCATGATTTGACGTGTGTGCTACTCATTATCCTCGCGCCAACCGGGTGGGTGTTGGGACGCTGCTCCGGCGCATACTGCGGCGCTGGTAGCAGCCGTATCACCCCGCCTTCGTATCGATCGATGCAGCGCTCTGTATACCGTCAGGCGGTGGTGGAACGATGCACAAGTTAATGTGCTGGTATCTAATTTGGAGGCTAATACTGACTTCATTCTGCTTGATTGCTATTCGGTCTGCCGGCCCCTCGTGTGCTGCCCGATGTGTGCTTCGGTCAAATCGACTAAAATATGTTAAGCTCGGGGTATTGCCCTGAAATGTAATACTGGGTTCAGCAGAGCAAATGTTTCTCCATTTTTCACTAATGTTGTCCTCCGTCATTAAGGCTGCTTTTGGGAGAGGAGGAGGGGGGTTTCAGAACAGCGCTCTACTGTCGTGATTGTTTATTCACCTACCCCTTGGTGTATGAGTTGCAGTCTTTTAATTTGAGCCGGACTTAAGAAGAAGGCCCGGCCGAAGTGAACCTTGCACAAATGTTTTATCTCGCCACGTGCTCATTTATCCCGTAACTTGGCTCTATCGCACAAAATCGCACAGACTTGACGCTCCTGCAAGCTGACGCCTTTTCGATGACTGTTCTGTTGTGCATCGTACAAGACATTAAAATGCGCAAACGAGGCAAACCAGGTTCAGCCATTTCGACTGGAAGACCCGCACTTGCACAACAATCGGTCTTTTGCTTTGGCACAGTCGTAATTCTAGCCGTACCGGCAATACCAAAATTTATTTGGCCTCAAGATTGGTGTCAAATTCATAACATTCACTTTTTATTGCAAAAGATGTTGATACCCCTTCAAACTTATTTTCTGCAATACATAATCCCATATGGTACGGGTCGTTAACATTTCGTACCTTTTAGGTCTTACTCCTCAAAAATTTATGCATTTATAAAAGAACTTATTACTTTCCCTTGCTCCTTCGGTTAATAGGGTGGTCCACTCCCTTTCTCCTTTATGGTCTTCGTATTTGCTTGGTGGGCACGGGAGCTGCTTACGTACGTGATCTACGTGAAAGCAGTGCTACACCCGCGCACTGTTAAGTGGGGCATCAATACGTATCACCTCTCATTAGGTGGACATACAGAGCTGCTACACAGTCCCACTAGCGGCGGAGGGACCACTAAGCGCACCAAATCGGTCGACCTCTCCGCCATCGCTTTTCATGAAACCGCTCTGTCCGAGGTCGCTCCGCTCAAGGCAGTCGCCGCTGGCGCCGCCACCACTGCCACCACGCCGCAGGAGCATATCTGGCGCCACTTCACCCAGAACGGCTACATTCGTGGTTCCGCGGATCGCCAGTACCTTACCCTCGTCTCGGACGCTTGACTAGTTCCCACCCCTACCCTTTCTCCTGTGTTCACCATTTTACTCGTCTTTCTTATCAAACCCTTCACTCATGTGTCAAAAAGTTCCCCACTTTCCTCTGGATATGATTTGCACTCTTCTACGTGTCTTGAAAAAAATAAGCAAAGCTTTTACCCCCCACTGGAACCCATATGTACAGCTACCTCTAACTTGTTATTTGTCTGTGTATTCCCTTTATCTCTAATACCTCCAAACCACCAGTACTAATGACGTGTGTCCAGGATAATCTTTCGAATCCACCCAGCCTCCCTATTCCCTTGTTTTTACAAGAACGCGAGAGCCACTGTCACCTTATTGATGACCAATGCTGATTCTTTCGAGGCTCTGCCTTTCTTATGGTTAGGACTGGCTCTTTCACTTCGAGCCCCAAGGCAGTACACGATGACGCAGGCGTCGACCCGGGCTACCCAGAGTCGCAACATCTGGTAAATTCTTCGACAGTTGCCTGCGCAAGTTTACGATTGCTTAAGCCGGTTGACGGATGCCCCTCTCTCACCATAGTCATGACAGGTTTTTTTGATCGGTGATATCGATAACTAGGTTTGCGGAGTTGGTGCACCCTCTGTCAGAAGCGGCGTCACATTTACCGACGCGTCTTATCACACACAATGGTCTCGCGCGACTCAAGACCGTCTTTCAAAACAAACCGTTGGTGGCTCTGTACTGTCCACACTACCCAAATGAACACCTTACCCTGAGTCGACAAGGCATTCCAAGGGATTGACCTGCGCTAGAGAAGGGACACAGCGTAGCGAAATGTCTCGAACCTCCATTAAAGCGAAAAGATTCAAAAGCGCCGAGGTTGCTCCCTCCTATTCCATTTCTAGGTAATCCTATTTCAGATTAAAGAGAAACGACAATGCCCGCTTCATCAGAGCTTCAAAGTTTAAATGAAGGGAGTGGAAATGGGAAGAGAATATTTATTACTGTGTCGTGGGGTCAGGGGAGGAGGTGAGACGGCGGGTCTTCTGGGGAGCAGCGACGGCGGTAAAGCCACGTGCCCACGCAGGTGCCACCTTTCCATGAATTCGCCACCGACCGTACTCGTCGGTGATGTAATTCTCGAAAACCACGTACTCCAGCACGTCCACCGGACTTGATGGGTGACCATAGAGCAAGCGGCCAAACCGATCGTATATTGCAAGAATCTGAAGTGTAGCACAGATTGGGGATGGTGATTGTCTCTGACATGATGTGCACGTCTGCACAAGTCGAAAAGCAACTGCTCCCAGTTTATTCAAATTGCAAGAATTTAAGATTATCTGAGAGGCCATTTGGGATGTTCCTCGTTAAGTCAGCCCCAAGTATGTAAGCAAAGTCACTTATTTTGGGATTCAGTTGTAATTTCGTTAGTGATATGCTTATTCCACACATGTACGATGGTAAACTGCTGACGAAGATGGCGGGATGAACATGCTCCGTTGACTCAATTTCAGGTATTTTCAAAATACTCCCATCTACAAAGTCAATAGCACATAACCCACTTTGGTAGCACACTAGCAAAAGACAACGTTGCCCTAGAAATATTGTAGATTCAAAGCACATCCCAGTGGGGCTTTAAAGCAGTGGTAGAGCAACAACATTTGGTAGAATTGATAGACTTCGCGAGCCTAGACTTCATGAGTCTGCTCAAGTCCCCAACCGCTCATGCAATTTATTACAATATTCAAGTTGTTGGTTTCCTAGAAAGATGCACATTTCAAATCCGTTAACTTAAACAGCCGCATTCCTTAAAAAAACTCGAATCAGGCATGAATGATAGGCTTTTAAAAGATCTGATGGCGAATGAATCCCAGATATCAGCCTAAAACCATATTAATATGACTGAACTAAAGTCCAAAATACCCAAATTCCATCAAAAAATGATAGCATTGAGCAAACGAATAAATTGTATACTTCTTTGCAAGCAATGGCCCGAGTGCATTTCAAAAAATTAAAGCACCAAATGATAAAGAGGCACAGAGCTCTTGAAGCTTAAGCTTAATTGCTCCCGCTCTAATAATGCAGTTTGTTCAGTTTGCAGAACGGTTCGCTGGATGCATAGACAGCAGCGATATGAGGATCGGCAACCCATATGGGGGGTTCGACGTCGGGCCGGCCAGAAGCTAGGTGGATCCGGCAATGGTCGGGCGGCAGCGGACGAGGAATGTCGATGGGTATGCATTTGGCCCGCTCGCACTCTGAGTTGTAATCATAGAGGAAGGCAGGTGGAGAGTAGGGAACAACAAGGGGCCACCGATAGTTTATGGGGGCACTCGAACAGTTAGCCCAAATGTTGTAGGGACGAGCTATATGACGTGGGAACACCCCCACAGCAGGATCAGCCTCCATTGGGTGAATCGGGAAGGCAGGAATGTAGCCATCATCATAGCGACCTCTGTGACTGCCTGCCATAGTAGCAAGTCCACGTCTCGCCGGCGCACGGTCACTAATCCTAACAGTAACCCTCTCCCCTTGATCATGTGACACTTCAAATTGAACCACGTGACCCTTTCTATTGACCCATTTTTATGCCTTGCGGCATTATTGGTAGACCATATCAGTGTGACAATAAGATGAACGTCCCAGCATTGGAGGAAAAAAGCGTTCTATTACTGTAAAGTGGAGGAGATCCATAACCATGTAATAAAAGATCCGAATCATGAATGGACTAGAGCATAAGTCTACTCGAGTGGTTATATGAAAGTGGCAAACTAAGCGTCTGAAACACTTCAAAAAATGGCAACACTGCATGAAAAGCATGAATCACGAGGAGAGTACCAACATTCACCCGGGAACAGTGCAAATACATGCTTTCCCTTTGCGTAAATGGGTACCATTTTAGATTTTCCCATTTTGATCAAAAGGTTTCCATAAAAGCATGTCTTGAAGGTCAATATGCAGTAAAATTTACTAATTGTTCTGCACCATCGGAAATTTTAATAATTTTTTTGTTAAACCAGACAGGAGTGTGCAAGAGCTTGAAAAAAAATATGACAAATATTCACATTGGGGTGGGGACGCTAAGCGATGTTGCGCATGCAATATGACACTAAAGATACAACCGTTTTTTAGTACACAATGAGGTCGAAACGGAAAAACAAACTCACCAAATCATAAAGACCTCAGAATATGGAAATTGGCCTACTTATTGACTGACACTGAGAAAAGCAGTGTTTTATGAGCGTAGAAAACGATTCACAACTTATCAGTTGGTACCTCGCATAAAGTAATAAAGTTGAAGACTGCTGGATGAAGGCAAAGCGGGACTCGATTCCAAAAAGTAGAACCGAAATCAATTTAACGGAAAAAATTTAATTAATTGACCACCAAAACCCAAATAATTAGGAGCATATCAAATGATGCAAAGAGGAATGCAAGAGATGGGGCTCATTGATTGCACTTTTCGCGCTTTCCTTGAGGTGGAGCTAATTTGGGACGAAGCCTGCAACAACCATGACATCCACCGATCGCAAGACGAGTGCAGTCAAGGTACCAGGGTGCTGAGCCCGGCCGCTCGTTCCTCACGTGGCAGCAGATGAGGCTCCTACCGCACGTGTACCACTGGTGCTTTCGGCCTGATGGAACAGGCACATCGAGTACGTCATCACGTTGTACTTTTTGGACCCCGCACACCTCTGGCTCATCGTCGAGAAATGAAGGGATGCAATCTTCATTTGCATTTGCAGCACTCGTTCCAACAATTATGTCACCGTGTACATTCTGAGGAAACAATGGCGTCTGCTGAGACGTGGAGAGATCGGTTAGATTTAAATCAGAAATGCTTGGAAGGGCTGCATCACATTCCGCATTATCACAACAAACCTGTGGGGAGGTTGGTTTGGGGCAGGTGTCAGGATCTTGTGAAGCAGACTTTTCTGTCAAATCCAAATCAGAGATACTGGGGAGGACTTTATCACTTTCAACATTGCAGCATGTCACATTAGGCGGTATTGGCTTACTTGCTAAATTAGACAATTGAAATGTGAACGGCTCCGATAGGCTCTCAAAAAGACTACGTAGAGGATCGTCAATCCCCTCATTTCGAAGTTTCGACGATGTTGTTGGATCCATCGGTCCGCTATCGATAGGAGGAATCTGCGATGTTGATACACATAAAACGCCATTGCTGTGAGGAGCTTTAGCCTCTTCCACACATTCCTGTTTCACTTTCGACAACCCTACCATTCCCATCAGTCTGCTATCGGTAGCAGGAAGCTGCGAGGTTGATGGATCCGTCAGGTTTAGATCGGAAATACTGGGAAGGGCATCATCGGCCTTCGCTTGGGACGACAGTGTTAGATCCACCTGATAATTAACACCAGCAGGATTTGCCTGAGCGTTACAGGTGCCAGGGTCTCTCAAAAATGGGTCCATCGAAGAAGACCGAATACCCGAATTGTGGGAGACACCAGGTATGGAAGAACCAATCGATGAACCTTTGTTTTCAAAACTGAGACACGGAGTTACCCTGGCTTCGGATATTACAAACGAAGAGATAGGGTCATTTTCACCTAATTGGAGTACCAGTTCGACGCGCTGACAGGAGGCAACGGATTGCCCGGCAATTAGTGTTTTTTTTTGCAATCCCCAATGTGAGTGTTGTGCAAGATCCCGTCAACCATTATCCTCTGACCCAAGATACACCAATGTGCATTCAAACACGAACACTCGATCAATCGATGGTGGATAGAGGACGATCACGTGACAAGGCTTGACAAGCCGAGTTCGACGGCCAGTCGACACTTTGGTGTTAGGAGAGAAGTCCGTTGCAAGTAGTAGAACTATTACTTCACGTTGGGTGCACACCATCCCTTAAACAGATCCTCCAGAAAAGTTCCACTTTGCATAGCAAAACATTTCAACCGCTCTACCATAAATACGGAGAGAGCACATGTAAGACGCCTTTTGGTCCTAAACCCCTGAATGTCTCTGAGCCAAATAAAAAAAAACAAGTTTTGGATCTTGACCACTAGGCAGACTGCTGATAGCTTTAAAGTATATCGATAATGAAAGGGAGAACCTTACTGCTGAACGGTGTCTGCTTATGGACGTGGAATAAAGGCTCAGATAGCCTTGATACCATAAAAATGACTTTAAAGGCAAAATCAAGAAAATTAAAGAAAAACAAAACTCTAATAAACGCAAAATACTTATTTGATGCCAAACTTTTATTAAAACATCGCTTTAACCAAATGTCACTTTCCTTCACTAAATTAGTTGATTTCAAATGAATCCTTCAATCTTATGGAAATTTTTCCCGAATAAAAAAATGAACGTACGCTAATTTGGTTGAGTTAATAAGTTTACAGAAAGGCAGCGCTTGCCCAATGCATCGTTAGCACACAAAGAGCAGACAGAGGTGACGGAAACAGAAAATGGGTAGATGTGGCCCACCTGCTGGGTGTGAAATCGGACGGTGACTTGGCCAAACATGTTATCCCTGCCCATAGCCTCCTCAGTTCGACAACTGACCACTCGCGGGGGTTCCAGACCACCAACGAATTCCCAATGCAGAGTTCGGAGTTTCAGACCTTCCGTCATCTCCTACAAAGGCAATGTACGTACCGATTGTGAGAACAACCAAGAGATTTGTTGTATATCATGAATCGTAACGTAACGCTAAAAGTCCTGCCATGCGAGGCAAATGCTTGATTTTATAAAGATATTTGACCAACTCAAGATAACAGCCTTTTCCCAATTGACCCACATAACTGAAACGGATAGGGAAAACAGAAAACCTAACCTTTTATGGCCTGTTAATCGCCTCTCTGTGGCTCAAGGAGATCAATAGTTTGCATAACCTCTGCGGTTCCAAAATCGGCCACTATATGGAAGGGTGACAAAACTTTTGATCGCTTCTGCCTGGCTATCAGCCTCGCCATTGAGAACAAAGCAGACATTGAAGGCGTTTTATGGAGTGAAATGATATGGAACAATTCATTGACACATGGCTCTTCCCACTCCAATGTCAGGGCGTTAATGACTAGAGGCAGACTTTGTTAAACGAGTAAATCCTATTCCATATTGTTGCAGACATCGACATTGCGTGTGCTGGAAATTAGAGAACTGTTGGACTGAATAAGCACCTCCTCGCCACTTTACATCAAAAAAGCCTTGATCCTGAAAACTTTCAGGACAGCTGAAGATGTACTGCATTTGTGGATAAATATTCGCCGATTTGCTGAGCATGTGCAGTATCGAAAACGAAATAAAACTGACAGTTTGATTAGTTTGCGCCCCATCACTAGGGGTGATCCTTTGGTGATCCCAGTACATCACCCGAATTTCCACATAACAGCACAGGAACCCAAACAGTCATCCAAGAAGTCGTGAGGAGGGAATTGAAAAACCCAGTTGGGCTTTAGTACACCCAACTGCCATAGGAAAAGGCAACATACCCGGAGCACAAATCACGTGCACAATATGGTGCAGAATAGAGGTGAAGAAATGTATGCTCACCACAAATGCCTTTTCCGTTGTAAGCTCAAGAATTCGTTCTTGATTGTCGTAAAATCTAATAAAATGGCAGCAGATGAATGAATACCACAAGTAAGATAATAACCTAGAAAGCCAAAAACTCAAATAAACCAACACAATCCCAGCTATTATACGTAACAGACATAATTTGCAACTAGGGCCTCACAAATGTGGCATGCCTAATGGATAGCTAATGTAATCCGATGACCGAAAGCTTAGATTGGTGGGAGGATTCTAGGCTATTTTTGGCAAATTTCGCATAACAGGAGTATTGCCCTTGAAAACGCTAAATCAGGTGCTGGTGCAAGATAGGCCCGGACACACGTATGTACTTACTAGCACACCATATGCAGTGAGGACGTTTCATATAAAAGGGTGCAATTTAAAGCGCTTCCTGGATTAGCTCAGTTAAATTGACAAAGGCAGTTTTACCAATTTTTGGAAATTAACAGAAATAAAGGGCGATGGTCAGCATACTTGGGAAGAAGAGTATGCACCTCCTTATAGATTGCATCTGCTTCTAACGGAAAGCTGGATGTGCTGAACGTCGGCTTGTGCTTCCTTATACGGAGTGCTGCTCGCGTAGTTTTAGCTTTCTTCACCACTGAATCCCTAACATCCGTTATTGTCTAAGAGCAGAGTTGTAAGAAAACGAAGCTATAATACCCCAGTAGAAAGGAGGGACGATTTTCCGTCGCCTTCCGGAGGAACATATTCATCAAAAATACGACCTGTAAAGGTAAATTATTATCGGACCTGCTCTACTAATGCGTGTTAGTAACAACCTGTTTAACAGAAAGTACCGGAATGAGTCAAATTAATGCGATGCTCTTGAAACAGGAGGGGAGGCATTAGACCGTTTCGACGTAAGTGCTCACGGATTTCCGATGAAGTAGCACGTTCAGTCCCACTTTTGCCACCAATCGAAATGAGATCAGGGTCGAAGGGCTGCACCCACGGTTGCATCTGACGGATAAGACGAAATTTCGGAACCCATGGTTTATGTCGAATGAAGCGCACGGATGTAAGCAAAATCTGAAGCATACTGAGAAGAGCCATGTGGGACGCTAAAGATGAAAAACACGAACTACAATGTCATCTTTATGTGCCATAGTTAAATAATGCTTTAACAGACAGAGATTTCAAACATATCTTGAGAGTGTAAGGGGAAGAGAGAGAACCTGCAGTATAATTCACTCAATAGCATGTCAAAATTTTCTACAGTGAAAATACAAGTGTAATCAAAGCCTAATATCCACGCAAGACCCTCAATCAACTTGAAGAACCACCTCTAGGACAAGAAATACCCAAATTCAACCCATAGTAAAGGCAACAGTTAAATTTAGGCATAGTTTCATTGGCGATTATAAGTCAACATAGAAAACCATAAATAGTGCATACCGTCATTAAAAGAACACCTAAGGACGCTGAATCAGCAAAGACGGTGTCTTGTCCACTTTACAATGGGCAGCGTTTTAGAAAATAAGCGATCTAGAGGCTCATCTCTGTAAAATTAATCTACTCTTAAATAATCCACAAAGATTGCGAGCAATTTGTCAAGGAAAGTTCCAGACAAATTAACGTCTCTAGAATACTGGCAGCGTGACTAATGAACGGCTGCACCAGTGGGAACGCATGCAAAGGAAAAGCCACAAATTTGTTCACTAACACCGAATGCAAAAATGCACAGCAATGAATTAAGGTCTATACACAAATAAAGGGTGGGACTACTAACTGAATGAATTTGAGGAAATGTCCAAAATTTGTAAAAAACGCCAGCAAGAATACTCCATGCAAGGAGCAACAAGATCATTTAAATTAAGGTGACCCCATGGGAAAAAATCAAATTTTAAGATGGAATGCTAAATGCAACTCCTGAGGACGACGGACGCAGTCAAAATATAATATATTTAACACCGGGACAACAACATTTGAAGAAAGTTGAACCTACCAACCCAAATAAGACGATAAAATAAATGACCATATTCAAATCCATGCACATGTTATTGACAATGAATAATCAAAATTACACTAGACGGCGCACAAAGGTGATTAATTTGATCAGATGTGCAGCCCCCCAACGTCACACAGGCGCGCCAACGCAGGTCCAGAAAGCTTTCGCATTGAGCGGTGCTGCAACTAATAATTGGAGGCAAAAGACACTATTTCACCTGGAAGCAGAATAATTGGTCAGGATAAGAGATACTCATCAATCCATTCACAAAATTTTTTTCAGAAAAATAATGGCACAATGCTTAAAACCCTCCATACAGTCTAAATTAACAGTGATGACAGTTACCACACAGCCTCTAATTAACTTGGACAATAATAGCAGGTTTTGTATTAATTGATGCTGCTCCACACCAATTAACATTTCTGGGCCCCAGCCACACCTAGATTTATGGCTTATTCGAAAATTTGCTTAAATTTGCTATTCATCCACATTTCCAACCGTATGGGTTTAACAAACCTTAGCATTCACCAAATGGATCAATTTGTTTGTAACGGAACACGTTTCGGAAGCAGGTTCCCCTGCATCCTCATTCAAACAAGATTAATTAACTACCAGAGCTCCAATTGTTCCGGAAAATGCCTTAAAGTAAAAATACTATGTCTTTTTGCGGCCTTTGTGCAAACATTTAGACTGGATTAAAAAAGGAGCCAATTCTTAATATTCTGCATTATATATTTACATTCACCATGTTCTACTGTGCTCCATGTTTAACTTAATCCTGCCTCCGCATCAGTCTCAAAATTTCTGATAATCGCTTTAAGATGTTCCCGTAACCCAAATAGGCACTGCACCGATTTAAACGCATGGTTGGTAAGTTGTGGCGCTGTGAATAGGACGCAGATGGAAGACCAGGAGCTAACCAGCAACGAGAATCTCGACAGGGCATCTCCAGAGCTCTGGCCCGATCAAAGTACGAGAATCCCAAAATTATTGCCTTTGCAGGTGTTTCGGAATTCATATCAACAAGACAGCCAGATTTAAACATTCAGACACCATCAAAATACAGGACGGACTTGGACAAGGAAGATTTGGAGTTAATACATGGTAAGTGACACATCCGCAATCATTTTTGAGATTTTGGGAGTTTATCAACACAGCAACTCATGGACAAAATTAAGCATTTGCAAAATCTGGCTTACCAAGTGGGCCTGGAAGAGTGTACGTATGCCGTCGCTTAATTTATTCTACTTAGCTAAGGAAATGGCTCGGGGGAAATTTTTGAATGTATTGGGGAAACGCTAAATCTCATTGGAACAGTATACGACGTTTGTACATCATACCACCGTTAAATATATGGTTCGATTGCGTCGGCTTTCCTTCATTTGGACCTTCACAAGCCTGTTCAGCGTATGATTGATTTGCCACCCCAGACACGCGTACATACATCCACGTAGCCTACTTCATTATTTTGCAGCCAATTTGTTTTAGACCAATGGATGATGATCTCGCTAGGGATGTTGAGAATTTCCTTCCCACATTTCGGTCCTTCAAATGTAAGATTACTGCAGGAATATCAGACTTAACTGGTAATGACGATTTCCTGAAAGACATAAAGTGCCCAAAAGCCGGTCTAACCGAGAAGCGCATCGACAACATGATGGCTCTTCACCACGGTCAAGTAAGGTTCATCTACCTCTGAACCTGTTTTAGGCTGTGCGGTTGGTGGTCGTTCGCGGGGAGGAAAAACTTCCTGTGGTAGTTCCAAGCGGCGGTAAGGTCTGCGATGTCTTTTCCGCTGTGGCAGATGCAATCAACGAGAGACTTGATGGAGAGGAAGAAGAATACACAACACTCATCGCACGACTTGATAAGCATGATAAGGCAGCGATGATAAGAGCCTTCTCTGTCACTCCACCACCCAAGCGTTTGAATTGGCGAAAATTTTGGAGGACGCACTGTCTCACTTCGAACGAGATAATATTGAAAGACAGAGGCGTCCCGCTAAATAATGTTCCCGGATTGGTGAATGGTACTGTGCTTCGTTTCGCCCGACGGAATAGGAAGAAGGAATGACTGCACATGAAAATCTTTATTGTTTTACACGGGTCGCTTCTGCTTCCAAAATGCGCGGACGTCGTCGTGGCCGGCTTTAGAGACGACCATGACCCGGCGCTCTGGACATTCCCACAATAGGTATCCATTGCTCTAAAAGAAATATGTAACCGTTCAGGTTTTCGTAAGCTTTCATTCTTAAACCATATATTTGTTGACTTGCCTTTGCGAAATCACGAACCATCTCAAAGTCGGTATTTTTAGCAAACTGCTCATAGAGGCAACCCTCCTGAAAGAAAAGTCGTTCTCTTTCAAGCTCCCAGAGACGAATTTGATCCACCAGTGTCGGTGGTAGAATTGTCGACTAACAAATGCATAAGTTGTAGAACAGTAAATAATTATCGAGGCTTAGCATCGAAAAGGCGTTGTTAATAGTGCAGCCAATCTTACCTGTCTACGCATATCTGGATGGGCATTAGAAATAAGGAACGATATGATCTACAATAGGAAATTGAGTCGCCCATAAGTTGTTTTTGAAATGGAGGGGAAGCCTTAATCAGAGTTTATTGAAATTAAACTTTGGTGATCCATTCTCCGGTGGAGACGCTTACTACGCGCATTCGTGAGCAGCGCATATGGTTTCTGCTTCCGATTGCTTCGGATGACTTGGTGCGCTTAATTTTTTGGGGAGACCAGATTTTCAAAAGGGGAAATAGCGATAATGGGAGAATTTAAAGCTAATCGAACGAACCTGATTGGCGCTGATTCCCCTCAACAGAGCCTCCCGAACGGAGTCTCGGGTGATGTCAGCTACCACTAAGTTTGGGTAGCGTACGCGGATTTTGCTAAAAAGGCTCAACAAAGCTGTTTTGAGACGTGAGTCTAAAATAAAGAATGGAAATCGGCCGTACTTGCATCACCTGACAAACGCAATAGCGGTAAGGTGAGGAGAGGGACATCAGTGTCCCATTCCTACCACACATTTTAGTGTATTTCTGGTCTTGACAGCCACGACCAGAAATGGGAGCATTTAATACATAATTCCAACTAGGCATTGACAACGGCAGTCAACTACTACTGCTTTGTAGGTGGGGGAACGCAACCACTGCTTAACAATAAGCATTGAGACGAAAAACCCAGGGAAGAGAACACACCAGTATAAGCGTAGAGTCGAAAGTTTGTTTCAACAAGAATGTAGCCGATATCTGGAGTGTCTCCAGTTCCAATGCCGCCACCTCTAGAGCCATGTTGACTGACCCCCGTGGGAAGGCGGTTGGCCGAGAAGAGAGCATCAGGCTCCGCATCAACAGAGCCACGCAACGAATTCAGGGCTGCTGGGGAGCCGAGAGCGAGGCTCAGTGCTAAACGCGTTACGTAGAATCGAGGGGCCGTGCGTTTGCGCTGGTAGGCTAGACCAAGCTCTCGCATGTGTTGCAAAAGATCTTGCTGTGTCTGTGACAGCATACTGATAGGATAGCTCTATTAGAGATACCATCAATTTTAGGTACGAGAGGACGTGCCTTGCCAAATGAGAGGAAGCTCAACTGGAAAACAAAGTGAAGCGCCTCGATTATGTGCATCTGGTTTTCCTATAAGCAGAGTGAAGTATTTGTAACCGAATACCTTAAGATAATCAAAATAATGCAACATAAATCGAAGAACTTGTGTTGACCTATCCATGAGGAGGAACTGAAATCCCCTTTGAGTGATACCCATTGAAAGGTCAGGGCCTCCCCTACTGAACTGAAACATCGAGGATTTACCGTACCTTTTCATCATTCCAGATAGCAAAAGAACATCTCTAACACAGGTGCCGACCTCGGCTGAGTCTGACCCGACCATGAAATGCAAGATAGACTAATCGCAGGAAGAAAGAAACCGTCAACTTACATCCCATCTGTCAGACGCATAGTTGTCCAAGAATTCCGCATCCTTTGGATGCTTTTCCGCTGCAGTCGAGCCAAAATCACTTAATAACTGAGGACCTCTAGAAATGATAAGAAACACCATTTACCCGCCAAAAAGAGATACTTTCATCGATTCTTGGAATTTTTTATTAAGCCTCCAAGATCCCCGAGCACTGTCACTGTCAATGCTATGCCAGATACACAAATCGGACAAATCTTTACAAGCCTGATTCAAAAGTCCCTGTGAACCCTTTGGGACCCATCCAGTGATTATTGATTTCGGTATGGTTTGTTCAAGAAAGAGTAACCGATGAACAATCTGTTTCGCGAGTTCCTCCAGTTCCCTAGTAAATGGCGATTCGGGAATTAGAGCCCAACCTAAATACAACGAGACAAGTTGGCGGATGACTGTACAGCTCATCTAAATCGTTTACATCCAGAGTTTTTAGATAATCAAAAATGCAAGTGCCGGATTCAACTACTTTTCTAGCACACATTGCCACTACAACAGTGATTAGTTGATTTGTACTTGGCTCTGAAACTCGACGATACTAACAATTTTTGCTACATTTAAATAACAAAGCTCATAGTCAGTTTTTTTGATGACCTTCTCACATGGATTTTGCTAATACAGGTGTTTACAAAAATGTTGTGCCTAGCAAAAGTTAAACTGCGAAGACCCTTACCCCTAGTATTTAACAGGCTGCTGCGTAGGTCAAAGTACGAGGGCTGGTTTAGCCAAGTCGTGGATTGTTTTTGGGTTGTGGTGGGTTGTCACATGCGACTTTTGAGCGGCTTGTATCATTGTAATGAATTCGGTCTTTTGAATTGCAGATGCTTGGTTATAAGTTCGTGGTAGTTTTTTGTGACTGCACTGGTGTTTATTCTATTACATTTCATACTGCAACTCGGTTCTTCCGATGTGCATTTTTTTAGATACGCAGTTTACTCCAGAACGATCGTAGTGTTTTCGATGTAGCACCGTGGTCTGCGGTGGCAAAACTTCCATATGACATCGATGCTAACCTTTGTTCATTAAAAACCAGTCCCCTGATACTGTTTCTTACATAGAGTACAAATTGTTCCTTTATATAGAGTCGCAGCATTTCATTTTGGGAGCAATTTCGAGACTAAACATACTGTTTCCTTCAGCCCCTGGTCATGTCGGAGTTGCTGAATCTCGTTGAGTTCCTAAAGTAACCTAGTTATTTCCAATTAACCTGTTTTACAGTGAGAGTTTGACCAGCCCTGATAGTTCTGTGCAGAAGGATGCTTTTCGGCAACTTAACGACGGTATTCGCTCCCAACCATCAAAAAATTTCACAGATGCGGAAGGTAAAGCTTTTGCTTTCCCAATATCACTCCAATAATTTTGAAAGTATTTTACGTAGTGGAGTTTTACGTCTCGCGTTTGGTTTTACCTGACCCTGACTTGATTGGCATTATTCTCGAGGGTATTCTTTGGTTCGCCCAACATCAATTGCTTAGTGCCGATTGTGCCGTAAAAATTTGCAGTGACGGTTTTTTTTCAAGTCTTCACATACCAAGCCTTCGTAAGAATGAGCGGCGAATTGCTTATCAACTTCTCCTTGCTTTGATTTCATACGATGGTACACGAAGTGGCCTCAACTCGATGAAACTGGAATTTATTCGAGGCTTCATTGCCTCTACGGAGGGAGAAAAGGATCCTGAGTGTCTTATGACGGTATTCTTGATGCATCCTCTTGTCCTACAGCATTTCAATCTTGCAAATCTGGCCGAGGAACACTTTGACTGCATGGCAGCCTACTTCCCTGTGAATTACACACCGGTAAGGATTTCTTTTAGTTTATTCCGTTTCTTTGTAAGAATTACTGACTATAATGCTATTTTATGTGCGATGCTTTAAGAAGTCAATCTTTATGTCTTTTAGCGCTTTGGTCATATATTTTGAATTTAATCCAAGTTTGCATACTGACGCCAGCATGGAGTTTGATGGCTCTGGCGTTGATCATCCATCACAAGGGCTAAATGAATGTGCATTTTACGTTCTCTGCCTCACTCTATGTTATTCGTTCTCTGGCATCTGCATGGTAGTACTTCCACGTGCTCTACTGCTGGGCCGCCTCTGGGTGGTTGCACTTCCACTTGTGTAGTGTGGACCCTAGCAGTAATTAGGCCATTTTATGTTCGCGTTAAATGTGCAGTTGCCAGGGAGCCCCACGGTGATAAGTCGAGCGCAGCTGGCGGAGCGCTTACGGACTTGCCTCTGGGCATCGCGACACCTCGATGGAGGTCTCCTGCTCCCACTGCTCCTCGAGAAGGCCTCTGCGCGACACCCGGAGGCACGCACTGATGCCCTCGGTCTCCTTGCCGATTGTTTGGTCGGTACACCTCACGCAGCTTCCTTCCTCTCCGAATTTCTTCTTACCCTTCCACCGCAGCGACGAGATCCTATTTCCATTGCCCATGTCACCGCTTACATTTTTGCTCTCTGCAACTTGGTCAGCCAGCTGGTAACTACTTAAATTTCCCTAGCTGCTTAATCTTCTCCCTGTCTGTTTTTCTAAGTGCATTTAATCATCCGAAATCTCATCGATCTTTGGTGTTATATTCACCTTTAAAGTGGTCAGGAGTTTTTCGAAGTTCATCGTAGATTTTCATGTCAACACCGCTATCACCCATTATGTCCATCCTTTCACATATGAATTATGCGTCTAGATTAAATTTTCGGTTCACCGTTTTCTTCTTTTAGACAACTGAATTGGATGCATCATGCGACACAGAAGACGTCAATCAGCTGCTTTCCATCGTTGCTGGACTGGCATTGATGTATAGAGACGGGGTTCGTAATGTTCTCTTGATTCATCATAATGTTTCACTCTTCGTTGGCGAAACTTTTGCTTGAATGCATGAAATTCACAACTTTGGCAACTAACCGAGTATATTTATCCATTTAGCCAGAAGAGATGGACTTCGTGGAGACCTTGTTGAAGTGTCTTTGGCCTGAAAAGCGAGAGGATGGGGCGTTAACAGGGGTTAACGGATGGTTCGCCGTGGCTCCGGGTGGTGCGCGTGTGGTGCCGAAGGTGGCGCCACAAGATTTGGTGGCCGACTGCCTGCTCACGGGGGTTCTTGCAAGCCCCGGTGGTCCCCTACTCGCTCGCCTCTTCCACCGTCTCGCCGCACCACTACTCTGGCCCAGAGTCAATCTTTTGCCCACCGATGACTGCTTCTATCGGTTTAAGTTTGAAGAGGTGCGTCTCCGCCTCTCTCGAGCTTTGTCTGTACGTTTCATAGTGTGGATAGCTGGTTGTTTTTCGCAGATCATCATGTGGACACCTCATATCTTATTTCTAAACCGTCTTCTATCGCATTTCTCCCGATGCAGGAATCTGTCGTTCAAAGGTATGCTACTCTTTTTCGTTTTTGGCACGATTCAACCACTATGGCTGTATTTTCTCGCCTTAATCTTCAGCATTTGCGGATTCATGCACATTTAATGGAAGTATTTGCTTTAATTTGTAAAAGCTCATACCTTCTACTCGGTGCCCAGGACGATATTTTGGATATACGTTCAGAAGCTACTTATGCATTAGTTTTGCAGGAAATAACTTACTCTTACAGGCAAGTTAGTTAAAAGGTCGGCAATATTTTGGTTTTCTTCACCCCAGGATGGTTGTTTTAGTAGTATATTTGTGCATCCTTGTTACTGTGGTTAGATTTTAGTGCAGGTATGCCCTCTCCCCCATGCAAACGTAGGAATTTTAAAAGGCTACCATTTGCAAACTTCTGGGACGTCATCCTCCTTTAGCCTTGGTACAAGCTGGTTCCTATCTCATTTACATGCAGACCTTAAGGTGAAGGGGGAAGATGTCCGCGCCGTTGTGTTCAACCTCTCGCATACCCTGAAGCGGTCCTGCTGCGATCTTCGAATGTGTGATGAGGGCAATCAACGAAGTCTAGCTGAAATCGCTGCCTTTGGTCTTCTTTGTAGAATGCTTCCCCTCCTCAGGAACAATGACGAGGTGATGAAGGCATTCTTGGCATTTTGTCCACATGTTCTTGAGCATATGGTGTCTACTGAACGGACGGAGACGCCTCAGTACGCTCTGAGGTAATGAAAATGCTGCGCTTTTTAGCAGAACTCTATGCTGTCATCTTTTTTTCCTAATCAAATGGCGAGTTAATGCAGGTGTGTTCTTGTATCATAAGTACTTATTTCGGAGGTCATTCCAAGGTCATGTATGATTGTCTGATTGTCCGATAAATGGCCTCGTCTCCATTTTTGTAAAGTGATAATATGCCAACCAGAAATATTAGGATTTTTTGCTTAATTCTAGTTCAAGGTTCAACCTCTTGGGATTCATAAATGACAGCTTAAAGTCTCATACGCATTCCTTCCTGCTTAGCAGTCAAAAGCCTCCTTTTTTGAATCCCTGAGACACAAACCCTAAGAGGGCAGTGTAGTTTCATTCAAAAATATCTCTGTTCTAGACTGGAACAGCAGTGTTTGCTGGCCAAACTCGTATCCGACTTTTCATTGGCGGAGGACGGTCTTCTGCTTCTCCTCTTTAAGTTGCTTCAAGGTGAAGTTACCTACACGTTCTCTGAATTTCTTCTCCGGTTTTTTTAAATTTTTCTTTACCACTCCTATTTTCTTGTTTTTGCCATTCTAGTTTTTACCTTTTCGAGGCTAATCAGGCACCCAAACTAGTATTTGGTTCTTGCCTTTGTAGGTGGTTCATCTGTTGAGCTTGAAGGCGTCGCCATAGAAGTACTTCAACGAGCCTCCTGCAATAGTAATAGCATTCTAAATAATCTTTTCACTCTTCTTTACCAACGTTGTTCAGATGCAGTCGGCCTCACTCCCGGTTCGTAATCATGCCTATCATATACAAAATATTTTTTGCTTAAAATATGTAAGTAGTCTTTATTTTTTGCATATTTTAGTCCTCCAAATGGTCTCTGCAATCCTCTACGTATCAAAATCGCTCCGAAAAAGCGATGAAAACAATCTGCTTCCATTTTTGGCATCTGTTCTGCAACACCGGGCAAATGACACTCTTAATATGGCAGAGCGTTTGATAGGGGAGTTGCCCAGAGAGGAGGCCAAATCCTGCTTACTAGATTTGCTTTCATCGATACGCTTGGTTGCTTCGAGCCTTTCTGAAGTGTGCGCTTTGTTTTTTTGTTACTATTTGGGCATGGATATGATAAAAACTAGCTTTTAATCCGTGAAACAGTTCTGATCAACTGGTCAGCTGTAGGGCTTTTCAATATTTGCTTTTAGCTTTTACTTAGTAAATTTTTTAAACTGAACGCTACGATCCAAGCAGGCCTAGTTTATGTCGATTAGCATGGGTATTAAATGCTTGGCTAGCATTTATATTTGGAGAGCTTGATGTTTATGGCCTGCTGGTTTTGTGCCGCCTTCCGCTCTCTCCTTTCATCCAGATATCCACATTCAAGTTCAGCTGTTACAGCCTGGAATGCCTGGTTAATGTGGTTTTGCTCTTTTCCATAGCTGTGCCCATTCAAGGTCCCCCAAAACACCCGTCTCCGTGTTATGTACAAACCAAGAGCTACCATTCACGTCATTCTTGTCAAATGCTTTGGGAATTAAGTGTTTTACCCTCATGAATCCTTGCAGCTGTACTGAAACTGAGGGCCTAAGATGAATAAAAGCGTCTATAGGTTTAATGCTATGGGATGATGTGATCATGAGACACCTTTATTTGCCATCGGCACATGTGCTGTAGTCCCTATTTGCTGTGCTGTTTTGCCCTTGATTTTTCATCACATATTTTAACTAACATCTCAACGATTCCACTGGTAACTTTTTTTGTCGAAAAGCGATGTAAAACGTCCTAAAATAATGAGAGTTTCTCTCATGCGTATTTTCTATCACGATGTGTAATCTATATAACGTTCGGCTCTGTAGGCATCAGGTGGAAATCTTCACTGCTTTCATGGAATTGAGGAAGAAGCGTCAGGTTTGTCTTCTTTTTTTATTCAAAAAACACTATTTTGTTCACTAACAAAAATTTATCCGTCATAGCCTTCTAATTCGTGCGTTGTCATTCTCTTCGATTGCGCGATCATTTCAGCTCTTCGTCCGACTGTGAGTCCCTTACCATTTTGCAGCCTGGTATTCAGTCTCCCTCTGTTAGTTCTTTTTTTATTTTCTAGTTGCCAGACATACTGCTGAGCAGAATTGTCAATTTGTTATTCAATTTTTTCAATGTCTACATTTCTAACCTCAACTCGGCCAATTCCACCCTGCGAAGTATTGTTTTGAACGAATTGTGCGTCTGTTCTGCCACATTGATCAACAAATTCCCTAGCAGTGGTGAGATTGCCTATTAGTTTTCTTGAAACATGAATCAAACAGCTGTTTAGGCGTTTTACTGCCTCTAATTGTACCTACGATATCCGCTTTTCCATTGCTAACTAGAGTTATGAAGTGGTAGGAACAGAGGAGATTGATCAAAGGTGTATGATGTGTCTTATCGCTTAGCAGGAGGTTAATCGCCTTTTGTTTGCAAGCTTATTTAAGATTGCATTAGCTCTTCCCTTCGTTCACCCCAGAATTTGGAATAACTGCATTTTAATGTGGTGTAATGTTTTTCTGGTTAGGCTATATCAGTCCGTTTTGTTGGTGGGTTCTTATTTAGGGAGAAATTTTTTGCGTAGTTTTGAATAATGTAATTTTAGATACATGTTCATGAGGCTGTACATCATAGAGTTCCACTTTGTCTGTATTTTCCATTCAGAGGTGCCAGAGATTCTTGCGAAAATCTTCAACTTGCTATTGGCGCATGTGGGGGAGGTAGAGTGCAGTGCTTCCTTTGTTTTGATCTCGCGTTTCGTGGTGCTCACTTTGCGAGGTCTCCTCGTCTCGCAGCTCAGTGCCACAGCTACAGCCCGGCAATGCTTATTGGAGCGCCTCCTCGGCGTCCTCTTATCCACTAATGCTCCGCATGCGGAGCGGGACCTTCAACGCGTTTGTCTCCTTTTTTCCCTCCATCTCCTCCTGCCTCTCCACGAGGCTGCTTACGTCGACACTGGGCTAGAGGCCGAGGTCGAACTGGAGTCGCTGGCTCTAAATGAGGAGGTCACTCACTGTCTGGTAAACCCGCTGGCTGTGCAGAAGTGCTTCTGTCTTGTTGGTCTCCGCCTGCGTACCGCTTGGCAGTTACTGAGGCAAGTTGCTGACTCGTCCCCCGAGCAAACCTCCCTAGAAGGTACACTATCTTTTTCAACTACGTTTTTGGAATACACCATTCTGCACAAACCTGTGTTTATCCCCTATTTAATAAACTTCCTGATGTTGTTTCTTCCCCAAAGTTTGCACTCTTAGAGCAGGAATAACATATTCCGTTGTGCCGTGTGGGTCTCATTTCGACTAATCAGGCGATTCGGCTCAATATGTGAGTCATTTCTGATAGTTTGGACAGTCGAGGAGAATAGAGTGTGTTCTTTCTATACGCTTGCTTCATTTTCAAGGCTAAAATCAATTAATGAGTCGTCTTTGTCTATCTTGAGTCAATCCATCCTGGTTCTCCAAGCTCAGTTATTCTTCTAAAAAAAATCAACCTTTTTTTGAATGGTTATAATGACGCCCTTAACGTGTCTGACAGGATACGAAGAGTAAAATGGTTATGGGCATTCTTATCAAATCTCTATCTCCTGTGAAAGTTGTGTTTTGTATAATCATTTAAATTTGATAGAACCTTCTTATCAGAGCTTTTCGTAGCCATTTTCGGCATACAGTTGGGTATGTGTTTGCGGCTTTCAATTCACGCCCACTGCTATTTGTCGATGAAAATAGATGGAATACAGCCCACTCTCCAAGCACCGCTCTTTATTAAACGTCATTTGGATGTGGATACTGAAGAAGGCCCAATGGAATAGTTGCTTGATTCGAAGCGTTTTTTGCACCACACCAATGCTGACCTGGGCGTTTCCGTAACAAGCAACACCCCCGTGTATTTTCGTTGATATCCTGTTAAACCAACTTGTTGTTGCAACAACTGTTGGATGTTTATATTTGCGTTGATTAAATTCACTCTTCACTAGTAGATTAGGCCGTTTTTTTTTGCTGTTGCTAAAATGTTTGAACCCCTTAAGGCATCCCTTGGGACGTGTAGACGTCATTGGGCATTTTAGCCCTTTTAAAATCTAGGTATTCCTCTCTTCCTCGATGTGGAAATCGGGAATGTATTTGCGCGACTTAAATGGGCTTCTTCCTTTACCTCTTTTCCAACTGGACACTGATGCTTCTGCTTTAAATGGCATTCACACGCACCCATCTTTGTAGAAAATTTGTTACTTTCGATCTGTTTTAGATTAGGTGTAGTTTATCAAAATATAAAGTTATTTTTGGTCCATATGAAATCATTTTTGTTTCTTGAAAGCGCTCGTTCCCTTCATGCTTGCAGCGCGGTCTCATGAAGTTGAAATCACGATAGTACCAAGTCTTGGCACGCTTTAGTCCTCGAAGTTCGTTTTTCACCACTTCTTAAGTCGGTTTTACCGATTTCCCGATCCCTCCTATTAAAATTAAATGTGTGAACATTATTTCCAGTCTTACCGACGGCTTATTCAACTCATGGTTCCATCCATCCTGATTTGCATTGTTTTAGGCCATCTTTCATATGCGTTATTTATTTTTTTGCCTCTAGCTGGTAAACTCAAAATGAGAACAAAACCAGGTTTTCTCATGCACAAATACCCGCATGCCCTTAGTTTTTTGGAAATGCTTGTGCATCCTTTCATGTAATTTAGTCCCGATCCTTAATTGAGCCATTCGGGAGTGTTGAAGTCTTGCTAGATTAATACAACACGTCACTGAGCTTTCTTTTTGAATTGGGAAATTTCTTGGTGTGGTACTTTCGCAGCACGTCTACAGGAATGGCAATTTTGTGCATTAATGTCTAGTTCAACTAATGCATGCTTTGTATGGTATTCCATTTGTGTCGGACCGAGGTCACGCTTAACTTCTGCCGCCTTACATATGTGGGTTTCAGTTCCTATAAATGTGTCTGTAAAATGTAATGTTGTATTATTCCAGCTCACCACCTTCATTTACTCGTTTTACCGCAACGGAACATCGCAGGCAGAGAAGCCTTAGATTTGTGAACGTCGACAGTAAAGTTATATTCTTAAAGTTACTGAACTTGAATCGATGGCTTCATCCGTAGGTTATGTGATGATTGCGACCCGGTTACTTCCCTGAAACCTTCGCCAGCGTTTTCGTCACATCATCCTCATGCGCTCTTTACAGCTGCCACTTGGAGAGTTTAAGCATTTCCATCCTTATCTGTCGAAAATCACAAACGTTTTCCCTTTGATTATTGTTGTCCTGTGTTCCGTGCATTTCCCTGTGTTATTCCAGTTTTCGCGTGAAATTGCCATGTACACGCATTTATAGGATCGAAAAAAAAGGAATTTGTTTTTACACAAACCTTTGTATCTCTAAAATAAGCTGCTAGGTACTACTTTTAGGATCCTTTTATGGTTAATGGATGGGTTGATTTTATAGTGCCGTTGCTACGCTTCGCCGTGGATACTTACTCGATTTAAGGGGATCCCACTTCGTTACAATTCTTTAAACTCTCGATAGCTTTGTCGTTTAACCAGCACCTATTGCACGGAGACTGAGGCGAGGATGTCCACTGCATCCCTTTCAGAGGCCTTCCTTCACGGCTACCTACGGTTAGCTTCGCTCCTTCCTGACAATATCGTTGGCGACTACGCCTCGGATGTAAGTGTTGTCAAATAATTTTTGTTATTGTTGCTTTTCGGTTTGGCGTGACAAGTTCCATCTCGACTGCAATCAAAACCCGTAGATTCGATTCAAGTTTTTTTTGTAATATCATTTCCCGTCCGCAAAATGTGTTTCAATTTGAAGAGATTTTACAGGTTTCGTGTTCTTACACATGCCGATTAGGGTGCCCTCATGGTCTGGCCGTGTTCATTCACTTCTGGGTTCGGTAGCATCATTCACACCTTAGCATGTTCGTGTGCAATCCAGAGACCCTTACCGGCTGTTCCAATAGTAAAGGTTATCAACACTGACCCGATATCCTTCATTTAATTGTGCATATAGTCTCGTATTATCAAGGTAAGGGACAAATCGCTCCAATTTTGCTTCACGTAATTGGGCTTATTTGAAGACGCGTTCTAAGTGTGTTTGGGAGCTTAAAGAGCAAGGCGCAAGCTATTCTTGTCGGGAACTTTTGTCAAGCTGAGAATATTGTCTGCTGTCATCGTTTCATCAAATAATTTATTTGCATCAGTGTTGTTTATTAAACCCATCAGGGCATTTTTCACTACTTTCTGTACCTGGTTAAACTCCAACCGAGATCTGAACATATGGGCTTTTAACAAATTGTATTTTAATTTAGAACTCTTATTTTTCTGTTATCGCTTTGCTTCCTACAAAACGCCCTAGATGCATTTGGAATGAGATTGGACGAGGAAAGCCATATAGGTAGCGACAACTTGAGTAGATTGTATAGGGTGATTCATTTGACCATTTTGCACATTTTGGATTTACCCCAGGCCCTGGAGGCGGCTGTGGTGGGCGTGGTGGGTGACGCCCAACGTGCGGTAGGACCACGAACGCAGGCGCTGGCACTTTTCGTCATCGCCCGACTGGTCGCTCGTTATTCCACTCTTTCCGCCTCGTTTTCCCTCCTCTCCTCCCCAGACGCCGCCGACGACTTTCTCAAAAAGCTCTCCTGCCTCCAGGTCACCTGTGCGTCTGCTGACTCTTCGGTAAGTAAACCCTTGTTCTCATTTTCGCTACACTGGAGCCAGGCTGCTCTTGTCCTCCGTAAGTGTCGGGATTTGATTACAAATCGAAAAGTTCGCCGGGATCTGTACTACCTTTACTGTGTATTCCTTCCGCCATCCTCTTGGTTTACAAAGCTTGCAGGGGCTATTTACGTGAAATGCTTTTCAAATACGAGAGGAAGTTAATTTGTCATCACTGTCTCTTTCGAAGTACACCCTTGCACCAAAGCACTGTCCTTCAGGAGCAGATAGCAGGAACTTCAAAGCGGTTATTTGTTATCTCTGACGGGGGTGAAGGCCTGTTTTGTGGATGAGGGAATCCGGTGTGCAATGGCGCAAATTTTTTTTTTTTTTTTGAGTTCACGGTTGCTTTCCCTCTCTGGGGTGAAGTGGATATCGCATTTTTCGTGGGCTTTTTTGGCAACAAAGACATTGTGAATCTTAAACACCCAATCTACCTAGGATGCTGCGAAAGGCTTGTAAAAGGCCGCTTTAAGTTTACTGCTCCAGTTGGTGTTAGGTCTTTGCCACTTGTCTTTCCAGGTCAACGGACTGCGGCACTTCTTGAAGGATTTCTCGAATTCACCTTTAAAATGTGCCTGAAGACTAAACGAAATTGTTAAAAGAAGTGCTAAGTAAATTCAAATCCTCTCTAATTAGACCATCGCAAATCCATTTACCACTGTAGCACACCCTTATAATTTCCTGCGTTAAAAATGTGGTCGTCCGACAGTTGTAAGGTTGTATGGTTCATGACCCGCTTTTTGACCTAATTCTAAAGTTATTCATCCACATCAGAACTAAGCTTTGTGTACTAACTATCCACTGCATTCACCTTCAACACAGAAATGTCAATGCATTACTCCACTTGATGTCGCCTTATTGCAACTTAATACCTTTTGGAAATGTTCGCATAGGCACACAAACCAAAAGGCAATCATTTTTTTGTCTCACTATTTAGTTGCGGACTACTTCAAGTCTGCGCTTCAACTTGGCGCGTTGCCTGCGCTTCTTGGTGGATCTTCCGCCTGTGGCGACGGCCCGCCATCGTGGGACGGTTCGACGTTTGTTGGAGGACCTGCTGGATGACAATTGCCAGTCGGTGCGGCTGGAGGCTGCTCGTGCTCATAACGATTGGTGCCTCAAAGTTTAACCCGAGTCACCGACCATCCACTCTCCTCCAATCCCCACAAACACTCTCTTCGAACTCTTCCATCTTTTCCATTTTAAATAAATTCGCGATTTTTCGTAATCAGCGTTTGCCCTTTGGGGGCAGGCGGGATTTCTCCACTGCATGTACGCAGTCGGATGGAATGAGCGCCTGAAAATCTGGCAGTTGCTTTCTGCCTTGTAGGGAGGCCCTCCGCTGAATATCGGACTTGAGACGTTTTCGAGACCCATGTAATGCGCAGGGTGAGAATTTGTGTGATGGTAATCATTTTATGCTTTTAGCAAGTTATGCAATGATGCATTGCTAGAGTTAACGCCTAGTTCACCCATCTTCCTGCGTTGCGTGGAGGTTGCTGTAGACTGAGTAGGTGTGCCATCCATCCATTTACCTTATTGGTACGCCTAAAATCATTGATGTGGAATGTTTCCGTGCAAAGCCGGCCTTCGGACAAATCGAAGCAATCTTGGAGGGTATCAAATTGCTGTTTGGCGTTTCCATCGTATTCAAATCAGCGTCACCGAATTCAAGGGCATCATAGCATACTCCCAGATTCGCTACGTTTCTTATTATAGTCAGTGAGAAAATTAAAAATGAGGAGTTTGACTTGCAAAGCGTGTTTTTTTATATTTACAGCCTTCAATAAAACAAGGCGAGTAGGATAATGAAGCACCAACCACCGCCTTAGTGAGGATGCAGTGGGGTGAATCGACGAGTAAGTAGATGCTAAGTATCGTAGTGATGTTGAGGCGAGTGAATAGTGGACGTCTGAGGTTTGGTGTAATATTATGTGAAGTGCGGCCAGCAGTACACAAAACAGCAGACTGACGAGTGGTTCGTTCATTGAAAGACCATTTGAGATTAGTTAGCTTGTTGATGTCTCGGCTTTGTACACAGTGGGAGAGGGAATGGGGATGACATGAAGCGGAGGATGAAGCGCACCGCGGATCGTTGCTTCCATTTGAATAGCGCATTGTGCATGCGGTTGAGTGATTGCAAGAAAAGGTAAAAGAACGAAACGTGACGGAGGAATGGAGGAGTTGGTTTCCTTCAGTCGCTCCGGGTCCCCATTTTCCTTGCTCTCTCCAGATGTGCAAAGCTTAGGCACCTAAGGCAAAACGTCAATACCATAGTTAAGCATCGGTTTTCTAATTTCATTCACTCTAACTTGGAGAAATAACTGAAGCGAAAAAAATGTTTCGGTGGTTAATGGTCACCAAACAACAAAAAAATCCCACTATCGAAACTGTTGCTTAGTTAATCATTCCAAGGAGTGATGATAAGGTCAACTAACTTGGGTTCGTACGGTAGAGCAGCCAAAGGTGTATTCATCTGCGCTGGCGAAGTGCACGTGAAAAGCATGTAGACAAGACAGAAAGCAGTGGTAATAGAGGGGGGTCGAGAGAGGTATTCACAGACAATTGAGCAGATAGTTTGCTTCTAAGCAGAATCGTTCATCGACTCAGCGGCAGCGGTAGCAGTGGGTTGTGCAAGAGTGGAGGGGGAGGATTCGGTGGCCTCCTTTGATGATGGTAAGGCAGCTTCCCCGCCGGTACTGGACTTCTCGGGTGACGATGCGGCCAGCGATCCAGCCTCGGTGGAGGGAACCGGAGAGGCGACAGCCAAGTCCTCATCTTCCTCGTCCTCCTCATCGTCGTCTTCACCACCAGTACCCCCGCCACCGCTCTCCGAGACAATAAGCATCTCGTAAGTGTCCGACGCGTAGCGATCCCAGTCTGAAATCTCTGTCAAGCCCTCCTCAATGGCCTATAACATCGGAACAGTTGAAGAGCGGCGATTAGACATACACTGGATAACTCCAGCCTCCTCATACTCTGACACCTTGTTGGCCTAGTAATCATTAACCGATCAATCCCGGAAATCCACATGATCGGGACTTTTCACGTGGTAAATCAGTTATCTTAATTGACACTGTCGGGCAATTTAAAATAATCCAACCGGAAATGACCACTTCAAAGTTGATGGACATTGGAAAAATTAACGGCCATTTGACAAATATTTGCGGCAATAGCGAGAGTTGTTTTATTTAAATTGCACTAAAATGTACATTGGGAGCCAGGGTCTATAATTCACCGCAAATAAGTGAATTGTGGTAGAATTCACAGAGAACTTGTTTTTCGTATCCAAAAGGGAGATAACATAATCGCAACAAGTTTACATGTCATTTGTACTTTGAGAGGAAAGAGATATGATGAAGTTAAAGTAGCTGGAAAGTGTGAGCGAACTCAGTTTGTCACCTTAAAAATCGCACAAAATTTGTCCATCAGATGTGGGTGCGCAATCTTGTGAACAGGTGGGCTTGCATTTAAGGCATAAGCACAATTGTGCCTGCCAAAGACATTAGATGAAGTTCGCACTATCGTTTCGCTCTATTTTGCACAAGGTCAAGTGGTGAGAATTCATGCCTGCATAAAATGGCCTCCATTCACCGCAGTGGCGCAACGCCAGTCTAATGGAACGCTAAGACACATCTAGCCTTTTCCAGTCCTGCGGATCGTGCGTCAAAAAATTATGTCCCAATTGTGACTTTACTGCCATTAGATCTGTTGTGATTCGTTAAAAAAGTCTTCATCTAAACGGCTGTGATGCTGAGCCGAATTTGATCTTCAATCTTTCTGTGTGTGTTCAAGCATATCCACAACCAGGAAGCGCAGCAGAAGTAAGCGAGATCTTGCCTGAAGGTTGGAGAAAGGATCCCTCTGTTCGTGTTGGAGGTACTTGGGAAGGTTGAAGAAGGTGTCGAAGAAGACTGGACAGAGGTTGCACTTCTTAAGGTCAGAGAGACGGATCTTATCAGGGACAGCAGGTCGAACCATATCAAGGCACTGGCAGAGGCAGTCTTCTAGTGTCGGCGGTTCGATGCCCATCTCCTCCATTCGTGCTGACTGCTCGGAGTAGAAGTATTCCAGTTCGTATAGCGAGAGCACCCCGTCCCCATCCAAATCCATGCATCGGAACCAGTATTCGATGCTGTTAGGAGGAGGAGAAAAATAGTAATAGCTGTTCAAATTGCTTCCGTCCCATTCTCCATTAAGGTTAAGTGAAGTTTTCAGAAACTTTTGATGAACAAGAGGAAGAGTAGATAAAAAAAATCCGACTTCATCACAAAATTGCAGCGTGATAAAAAAGGCACTAAATGACTTTGGTCGCTTGATATGAAGGAAAACGTTCCTATTGCGAGCCAGTTGTTTATTTACACAAAAATAAATTGCACTTATGAAGGGGCTTTTAAAATGCCAACGCCGTCAAAATTCCTCCTAATGCAAGAAGCTGTTATGAAACGGATCGTATTGAGATAGGCTGGCTTGATATTGTATCGTAAATGTAGTTTACTACCACAACTACCGAAAATGCTCCACAGCGTAGTTTGTTGACTCAGCGGTATGGATAAGGCTTCCCTTTAGTAACAATAAATTCCATCTCTAAGCGGAACTACTCACGTCTCAAGAATGACGAGTTGGCACCTATCAGACTTTCGAAGAGGTTGTATCGAAGTCAAAATGATGAGAGGAGGAACAAAAAAGATCATATCTTTGACACGGGAAGAGTTGTAGAAAGCAGTTGTGAAGGCTCATTTGCATTTGCAGTGGAAGTGCCCGCGGAGAAGAGTAAAGACAAGAGAGGGAGAAATAAGAAGGGAAGATGCAAAATAGATGACTCAATTAAAGGAGGAGGAGAAGGAGTTATGTGTACATAACTAGGGTACCAGATACGAAACGATGTAAAGAAAGTGGAAGCAGTTAAAAGAAGTAATGGTATCTCTAACCGTCTGTATTGATTTAAGTAGAAGGAAAGATCCTCTGATCCGCATGTTCTCCAAATGCTTCAGTTGAAGTGTCGCCGGTTAATGGGCTACTTATATGGTTGCAGTGTGCGTCAAAGTATTTTTGAAAGAAAATTTAAATATTCTCGAGGCTAACTCACACGAAAGGCTCCACCTTTAAATACGGAAGGATGTATCAATTAAATTCACAAATGACCTTGCTTCCATTGATTTTAGAGGAAAAAAGGCATGCTTTGCCATTTCCTCCGTAAATCGTTTAATCTATTGCCAGTGTTGAAATTGATGAGAATGGGCATTCAACTCCCAATACATGCTCTTAATGAAATCGCGTCGATAGCATTAGCAACCGTGATGAAGAAATGGAAACAAGCACAACGTCACTGCACACCCATGAATGTTCAAGTAGTATTCACTACTCTAAAACTTATTCTTCTTCAATATCCAGTTCCATAGTTATGGCTGAAATTGAATTTGATGCAAATTTTTAGCATAAACAGAAGTCACCCAACCATTTTGATAGTTGGTACAATGCCTCAAGTGGATTAATCTTAAAATTCTTGTGTTTATTTATAAACCAGCGAGCTGCGATTTTTGATGAAAAAAAAATATATATAAAGCTTCTCGTGGGAGGCACTCAATCAGAATGCCACAGGTACGGCCCATGCAACAGATCATGCCAACTCTTCGACAGTTCATAATTTTTTCCTCATGTAGAATGTTCGCACACGTGAATTAGAAAAAAAGGTGAGGCGAATGACTTGCCATGTCAGGAAAGCCTACCTTGGAGGCATGTGATATCCCAAGAACAAACGCTTTAATGCTGAGAGGGAGTGAGCTCACCTTCGTGGATGCCGTTTGTCCTCTTCTGCCAGAAGGAACCACACGAAATCCGAGTAAGTCATTGTACCCTCCTTGAAGGAAGTTCCACTAGAAGTACGCAAGGGTGGCGAACATTCAAATCGTTACTGGTATTGTAGACAACAAATCACTTGCTGCTCGTTGATGAATCAAATGAATACTTATGTGTCCCCTTCGCAACTTAGCTCTTTAGACCCAATTAATGCATTAGCTCTTTGTTCTTTTGTGATGCATGTGCTGATCCAACCATTCGATGTTCACATTTCAGGCAACTTCCAAAATTGCGGCAAAATTGTAACCAAAAAGTGAATTTTAGCATAGTTTATGGGTGTGCGAAAGGCAAAGGTTTCTAAGACAAAGAATTATCAATGAACTGGTAGAACTCGTCGTGGCGCAAATTAAAAGCCAACAAAGTAGTGAATGAGACCTCACCGTGTAACAGCACCACTAAATATCCGATCAATCATGCGCTCAGAGATAGCTGTAAAGGAGAAAAGTGATTGGGTGAGTGGTTAGTTCAGAAGTGAATTTGTTTGCATCACATAAATTTTCTATGAGTTAGTAAGAGGACTGAAGTATTGAGGCGCCAAATGTTTAGACTAAAATACGTAACAGTAAACCACGAAGTATGCAAAGAGACACTTACCATAGTTATTGTGCCTAGCGAGGTCAGCCTTGCTAATGATGAGATCGTGATTGGTGTCGAGTTCCCAGAACTTGCAGTATATGACGTAGAAGTGTTCGTAGGAGAAATACTGCGTGACTAGGTTGATGTCCTCTTCCGTCTCCAGGCTGGCGAGGACGTCGAGGAAGTTGGAGCGTCGCAGCTCGCCTAGACTGATACGGCCCGACCAGGAGGTGTTGGTGCAGAAGAAGATGCGCGATACCACCGTCGTCACGTAGCGCGCGTGGAACTCCGGTGCCGCTTGCAAGAAGGTCAAGCTAGGGTGCGTGTCCACCACGTCCTGTGGAACATAACGTCTCATATTACATCGCGTTGATATCCAACAAGCCCGTGATGTCTATATTCAAAGTTGTTGAGTAACGTGGTTTTGGAAAGATCAAATATCACCACTCACAATTCCGTTGGAGTGCTAATACTTATCTCAACCATCATGAGCATAGAAATACTTTTAGTGTCACAATGTGACAAGTGTTTGGTATGTGGAACCTCGCAAAAAGTGCGTGGGACAGCGTAATGAAATGCAAAACTGTCTGGTCACAGAAACATGCTCTTCAAAAATCTATAACGTCCGCTTGTTTGAGCACCACTGTCTACCTCGTGACGAAGTGCAAGACGATTTGCATATAGTGATTAGAACAATTGTTTCCAATTTCTAACGTAAATATGCATTGAGCAGAACAAAAGGGTGGTAGCGCAAGCATACCCTTAGAATGACCAAAGTTCAAAGTTTAAACCGCAACCATTTGGCATACACGAGGAAGAGGTTCTACAGAGGTGTTGTTTGCTAATTCGAAGTTCGCCTTCTCATCAAACACCTTATTAGAATCAGATGGACTTCTGCTATTAAACGACCGACTGAAATTAACCTACTTTACTGTGAGACAGATATTAGGATGACAAGTCTGGTCTCTTGCATAGGTAAGCTATAAGTATCCTTCTTGACACAACCGCGGCCTTTAAATGTTAGGGACTGTGGGCAGTGCTGGCAACAATGCAGGAATCCACTCGACTTTATGAGATGTAGCACGTTGCTGAAACCATCGCAAGGCTTCAGTAACGAAAATGCAGGATTTTAGAGCACACTTCTGTTTGAACAGCCCCACAACATTTCGCCACACAACTTGATGACAGCGGCACTTGAAAGTACGGCTGATTTTACCTCATGATATGGTAAACGTGGCTGTCTTTCAAAACATACATAATTTAAGCCTGAGAGCACCATGAAGTTTCTTTACAAAGTCACAGATGAACAACCAGCCACCACGCGTATGCCGCAAATTTTAATGTAACGCCTGAAAACCTCATCTAAGCGGTAGTAACCAAAGTGATAAAATGAGGTTTAGGGACGCAGTTGATGTCGGCTTGTCCACTAGTTGTATCGGTGTCTCTCCTCTATGAATGTGTATGAAAGGACTGGATTGGCTGCGCAGACAATAGCTTCTTAAAATCGCGTTGCTTCAACCTCGACAGCATAATGCAAAAACCTACCAATTAAAGACCTCTTGGAGTAAAAGGCAATCAAGCAATGCACGGGTAGCTGGAGTAAATCAGAAGAATGGGCTTTCTAATGCAAGGATTGTTTTGTGAAGTGATATACATCGGGAAATGCTCTATCTCCGAGCCTTAAGCGTTACATTGTGAATGGAGTGTGTTAAAAGCAGTGAAACAGTAACTAAAATTTATCATGCAGTCTGAAATACTAATGAATAAGGGGTTGTCCACAGAACATAACACCTAGGTAGTGAGTGTTAACGCATTAAACATCCCATTTAATGTGCTAACATTCCATTTCACATCCGTAATGCTACTGTTTGAAAGGAAGGAAGTCGGAAATAATAGTCGCGATGTTAAAGGGCATCATTGTCAGTTGCAAGTGAGTGCCTACGCACCCACCGTTTCCGAGTTACCAACTTACACTATTTGCGTAATTGGTCGAAATAACGTTTTTGCAACAGGCAGGGATTCATCTCGGAATTTTATGCACCAGATGCACAACGAAATGCTTTCATGATGAATATTCGCAATTCGTTTGCAATACTCATGGTAGGATAAGTGTGTCGTACGTTAAAAAGGCAGAAAAGGCATTATAGGTGGTGATGTTCAAGCAGGAGTGATTTCTGTGTACCTTCCCAATTTATTTCTACCCTCAAATGCAGGCATTTGGAGCCCTCGATATGCGTAGGAAGTGTGCACGTAAACATGAGTGGGCTTAGCAAATATTTTGTACAAGGCTACACCGCCGAACGTAGGGTGAGGGGGAGGAGGGAAAAGGGGAAGGCAGTTGCCACCAGAACGAATCGATGACGCACATGACTGGATGGGGCTGCGACACGTGTTCCTTAGGCCACGCACACAACGCAGCCAGCACAGCGCACAACTGTGTGGCACGGTAGGGAACGATGCGAGACGAGAGATCATAAAGTTACCTTAGGGGACAAGTGAAAATGTCTCAGCCATCGCCCCAATGACACTATGGGACGAAAAACCGAGCGCATAGGCCAATAGGACTTACAGAAGAGGGGTGGCCAGACCGGTAGCACCCGTAGGGCCTGTGACCAAGATCAGTTGGGAGTAGCTATGTAGCGGTATGACAAAAAAACCTACACTTGCTTCCGCGTGCGTGTGTACGCATTAGAACAAAAAGGATTACCATCATTTCAACAGCCGCAATAGATCGACTGTCAAGGCAGACTTCCGATTTGCATCGTACTAATACCACAGAGGCACTGATTCCACCAACATACGTTTCGTTAAAATAAGTGCCAGAGAAGATGAAGAAGCATGGATTTAAGGAAAAGTGACCATTTGCAGCATGGGAGAGAACACTCACTTGAATTATCGGCCAAAAGTCATCGGGCACGAGGTGCTGAGCTTTGCCTTTGGTCAGCAGGTAGATGAATTGAGATGCAACATCCGGACAAGACGCTAGGACTCTAAATATATGAAAACGGCATCGAAAAATAAGTTAATTTTTACACTTACCACATATCTATGACGAACTGATCAAAAACGCATTTTTACTTGTTAGTGGCTACAGCGTATTTTTATAAAATGTTGACTTCTCATTAGAAAAAAAAGCAAACACTAAAGAATAGGTTTGGGGCAAAACGAAGTTTGCAGTTAAAAAAATATTCAAATAAAAGCACTGATAGACAACAATATTTAGTCGATTGTTACCTATAGTACCACATAGGAAAATAGAATGTCTAGTAAAGCAGAAAGAAAGCGACTCACCGACGCCAAAGGGAGAGAATCGCGGCTACAGGGATGGCAGTGTTGTTCTCACCGCCAGCAGCCCTGAAAATTGCCCGTTTCCAGTAGAGAGGACAGCCACAAGCCTGAACACGGATATAGACAGGTGAAAAAAGAAGATGGCAAAATGGGTAACCTCCAAATTGCAGGAAACACATTCATGCCGCCTCATGATTTTGCTGCCTAATGTGGTGCAGCCTTTCAGAAAGGATAGTAAATGATTACTTCTCACATTCGAACTTCTTTAGCTAGCAGTATTTTTTTAACAAATTAAATTACTGATAATCCCCTGTTGACCTAACTCGATTTTCGCCAGTCAGTTGGCTTTTTTATGTTTGCTTGTCTCTTAGTAGACATCCACAGAAACGTCTTTAAAGGAATTTAAAGGTGAAAGCTTTAGGGGAGAAACTATAACCCCTGGTGCAATAAGCAGTACTGGCAACCAGTGTGTGTGTGTGCGTGCATGTAGTCTGCCAATGGAGAGGCAAGAGTGGCAAAGGCCACTGACCCGCACATGTGTATGCACTCGTGAGGGGATCCGTTTACAATTGCCTTTCAAAGACGTCACGACGACGAATCGATCTCCAGGCCTGAGAAAATTTGGCACGGGGACACGCGCACAGATGTTGATGCGTAGGTGTGTAGTTGGGCTTGCATGCATGCGTGCGTGTGTGTGTGTGTGCATGCGTGCGTGCGTGCGTGAATGCAGGCATGCATACAAGAAACAGGCATCGTGTGCACACGCAGGAAGGAGTGGCGCCCCCGTCTTCTGCAATCAGATAGTACACGAATCCACTCTCTGGCAATGAGTCCTATGGTGACACCACGGAGGACACACAAAAGCAGTGGCTTTTTTTCCACACTTAAAGTGAATCTATGCTATTCTTCATTGGGACAAAATAACGCTCGTCTACAAACTGACATAGTTAAGGGTCAACAATATACACTTAGGGCTCTAAGCAATATTATCCACAAGTCATTGCGCCAGAATCGTCAAATTTTTGTTCGACAATAAACCCATGTACGAATAGAAGCACATTATTGGGATACGCATCATGCCGGAAAACTGATTTTGCATGGAGGAGACTAAACCACCCACCTTAGTAACAATGTCAAAGCGACTAAAGGGGATGGGATATTCGACAGTGAGCTTGGTAGACTGTGTGTGCTCCTTTTCCTCATCCGCTATGGCCGTCGTGAGTGATGGCGTCTCGGGATTCTTGTTGTTGGTCTTCTCAGCTTCGTTACCTCCTCTCTCACTCGGGGCAGACGCCGCCAGTCCCTCAAGAATACACGCCTGCACTTTATCTATAGCAGAGTCCAGTTCCGTGGAAGAGAGAATGGAGCTCCCCACGGGAATATAGAACTGCGGCACCCGCTTGCTCGGCTGGAGAGGCTTCAACGCTGTCCCTGTGACACCCATACTCGGAGTTTTCTTGGGCACCTTCTTGGCTACCTCTGCCACTGTCTCTGCCATTTCAATTTTCCTCTTCTCTTCCTCCCCCTTTCCTTCCTTGAGGGCGGATCCTTTGCTCTTGTCGTCTTCAAAGCGCGGGGAGACCTTGGAAACTGATGAGGGGATTGTGGAAGTCTCATCCTTGGAAGGCACTGCCTCCTCCTTAGTAATATCCTTCTCAGCATCCTTGATGAGGGCAACTGAAGGAGTGGGGGTGATGGTGGTTGCTGGAGCTGTAGAGTTAACTGCAGGACCTCCATTCGTGCGCTCTGTTTTGTCAGTAGGAAGAACTGTGGGCGTCTAAAGTAAAATAAGCCGGAAAAATAAACTCTGACATTCGTAGAGCCATAAAAATTGTACACACTCGTTAATGGGAATTCAGAGATGAGTAAACTTTGTTCTTTTGAAAACATCAACAAATAATCATTGAGACACGCTGACACAAAGGCTGGAAGGTTGTGCTATTTATTCACTGTGGTTGGGGCTGTGAAAATACCTTCGGTTCAACAAAATGTTGACCGAGAATGCGCTGAAATCTACTATCCTTTCAATGGACGTTACTTATCAGGCGATATTGGCAGATCTTGGAGGGACAACGAAATTGGGTCTAATTCAATAAAACAAAGGACTTGGTCAGCATTCTATATATGAAGTTACTACATATCTCCCTCACTACGTGAAGAGGTCTTGTTGAACTAATACACACACATCCTGATTTTGTGGCGCTCTCAGTGCCTCACTTTGTAGCTACAACAATGCCGCACCTGGCCGTATCGGCCATTCAATCACCCTCTATCCCCTGTATGTGTAATAAATAACCATTTTTACAGCATAAGGCTTAACCACGCGAGCCTTATTTACAAACTACACAGCCACCAACTCACATCGCTAATGACGTCGATGTTGAGGTCGCATACTTTCTAAAATGCGAAAATTTATGCCTGGCTTAAGTGTGAAAACGCATGCATGCAACGCTCCATTTGCCACAATGGCTAGCGTTTTCTTCAAAACATTGGAATGCAGTTAACTGCTCCATCTTCCTCATCGGAAAGGCTGCACTGTAAGTCACAAAATTGAGGGCAAATACGGCTCAAAATAAAGACCTCACAAGCAGACTCGGGGAAGGGGGTAAGACCGTTTCGTAATTACATGGATTTATTAAAAGATTAATGAAATGCAAAATAACTTAAGACTTTTTCTTCATATCACATGAATGTCTACAGTAAAGGGCTATGTGGGGTCATCCCCAAAGGATTGCATAACTAATGCCTCCTCACTGTGAATTCGAAGGGGTTGACGTCGAAGTAGTAAATGCTGACGCATCACTTTAGAACTATGAAGGTAACCGCATAAGTGACATTGTGCGTGTAAAAAGTTAAGGCGATCAGACTCTGAGTGGACTAAATAAACCGTTTGTTTGACGCATCATAAGTAAGAGGCTAAAGATGTTAGGTTATAGGCCTTTGCTAATGTGCTTGGGTAGTTTTAAGAGCACAATTTAAATCAGACTGGTCGAGGGGAGCAAACGCCGTTGGGGTAAAAAATGGGTGGTTTTCGCGCCATGCAGAACAAAGAATGAGAAGTTAATTAAGGGATAGGTGGAAATTTCCCGCTCCCATCTTAAAACTCACGCACTAATGATCACATTTGCGTACGAGAGTGTGACCTTTAAGCAAGAGTTAACATTATTTAAGGGCACGCAAAACTACAAACACTCTTAACCATTTAAGACAGAGTGGACAGTCTTAAAACTTAAAAGGTTAAAAACACAATCCTGAATTTGCAGTGCTAAAAAAACGGTTTGAAGAGTCGAAACAGTTGCTTTTTATTGTTTTATCAGTGAGATTGCCTGTTCACTGGGACAGTGCTACATTTCTTCCTCTGACTGCTAAAAAATGCCTTCGGGAAAAACATCTATTTCTTCAAGAAATCTTCCATTTCGAAAAGCATAATCCACTAAGAAGGCAAAAGAATTTTAGCATCGCTTGACATTTATGGTCCAACATAGATTTAAAGAAGGCGAGACCGTGAACACAAAAATTAAATAAATAACACTCACTCAGGTAATAAACGGACGAAGGAATAGTCGACTGCAACCAAACTTTTATAAGCTCAGGGACAAGTAATTGTTTCCGTTATCCACAGAACCACTATTGATGGATTACCAAAAATACACACAGTGGCAGGAAAAGTAGACATACCAACAAAAATTGGTGCGTGGGTGTGCTTTACTCATGCAGAATTACCAGTCATTCAAAGGGAGAATGTGACACATCAAAACCCACTTCATCACTAGATTTAGGACTGAGCTACACAAAACATTGCAACATGCTTAGCAAGCTCAATTATGTGTAAAGTGAAGTGGTCCGATTGAACTTCACCGACCACCGAAGCACGAGCAGTGTCAATTATCGCCCAATCAGTCTAGAATCGAAGGTAATGGTAAAGGCGCCCAACAAATAGGTAATTTTCATGCAAGCTAGAAGAAGACCAAACCGACCTAAAAATTGAATTGCCTATTCTACCCTATCAACTCACTTTTTCTGTCTCTTTAGGCACGGGTTCTTTTGCTGGCTTAACCATAACAACATCCTCTTTTTCTGATGGTGATGGAGTTTTCAGTCGAGAGGTCGGAACGTCATCCACCTCCGCTCGTACAGGAGTCTTGGTTGTAGAAACCGCCTCTTTGGCCGGCCCTGGAGTTCTTGGGGATGGTGTGAGCTCCTTATCATCTGTGAGCTTCGGAAGCGGGATGCTTTTCTGTTGCTTGAGTGGAGTTGCATTGTTAGGAGTAGAAGTACTATCATCGGGCAAGGTAGATTGGACGGCAATAGGGACGCTGGGCGAGAAAGAGGCCTTACTGTGGACGGTGGTTGGGAGAGGTAAGTCGGGTAGTGCCCAGGGTTCAATCAAGGGTGGGGGAGGGATCGAAACGTCTGAGCCCTTCGACGAGTCCGGGAATTTCTGCGACACTCGTGACGCTATCCCACTACCCGTCACAGAGGAAATGCTGGAGGCAGAGCCCCAAACATCTGTGTAGACCTCCTGGGCGGGGAGACATTTACCCATATGAACTCCAGCAGGACAAAATCGTGAGGTAGTTCCCTCTACGTTAGATTGGGTGGCGATGGCTGCTGTAGCAGCACTCGGCGTCATAGCCGCACGCGGACACCGCTGGCAAGCATGAACTGTAGCCTGCCAGGATAAATCCACTGAACAGGCATGGAAAACGGGCGCCCGTGAGGCCATAACAAAACTTTGCACTCCACAACACACTGGCATTTTGTGATTTCGTGCTCCAATAGATTGATGACTGTTGTATACACTGCCAAGATAGTTGTTGTTGGGGATAATGATAGGGTTGTGTTGGTTTGCTTTCACTTTTAGGGGAAAGAGGTAATCCGACTCGATGGGTGGGATAGAAGAGACGCCGCTGGAGGAGGAACTTGAGAGGCCGGTAGCAACATTCCCACCGCCCCACCGTGTGCCATATGGCGTGGCTCCGTCAATGTATACACGGGGATAAGATGCCAGGTTTGCTAAAGCTCAGTTGGTATAGGTGATCGCAGGTATGTTAGAGAAGTCGACTGGGGAATGACAGTGCTGTAATGAAGGCTGCAAGTGGGCGTAGGCCAAGCGTGCATAGACACGAACACTTGTATGCGTCCTTTACGGTGTCGTTCGTGTTTTTATTGTAGCAGTAGTGATGGAGGCGGTGGTGGTGGTAGTGGATACAGTTGTGTCCAATTTACCTGTGCGTGCGTATAGATTCCCGTGCGCGTGGGTAACTAATGGAAGAAATGATAATTGTCACTCGCCTCCACTCATTCGCGTTCTCTGCCTCTTTTACCGCTGTTTACGTGTGGTACGCATCCAAGCGATTGCGCATTTGCGCGTAGAAGCAGCACGCGCATGGCAGTAGCGGTGGTACTGTTGCTGCATACGTGTGTCTCCACTCAGGCATCCGATTGGTCCGAAGACAAGCGCGCACACACACAGACAGCGCTGAAGTTCACAGCCAAGGTGGCGGCGACGCAACAGCACCAACGGCAGCACCAACTATCGATCGTTCAGCGCACACATGCACGTGATTGGCTTACACGATGAAGGCACAGTCTGGTTGGAGGCGTGCACTTAAATATGCGCATATGCTGATCTCGAGACGAGTGAGTAAGCCCCGAAAAGGCACCAACAGCAGCCAAGTTTGGGCAAATGCCGCTATGCACATAAGCTCAGTGCACAACTGAGAGCGCACCGTGCTCTCACATGTCTGTGTTGACTTCTTCATCGCATTTATGCAGCTTTCGATCAACGAGAATTTGCCCGTTTTAGAGCCCACCCACTCGTCCACCTCCGCTCAGCTGAAAGGCGTGATGTAGTCCATTCGCAAATTGCACCTCCACCATTCCGCAAGGTTTACGAAACAAATTAACAGAAACAGTGAGCCGAAGTAGGTTAAGAATAGTTGGAATAGTCTATAAGGTGGGCAGGGGAACGAAGGCTACTCAAATTTTCACTAGTGCTTGGATATCCGAGACGTTGTTTGGGTCCCCTATATAAGCCCAGAATTCATAATGGGAGCTAGGGCTCTTCATTATTATCAATATTTGAGAGACATCTGAACCCATGTATAGCGGACTTTTGGGTGTTTCATTCAAACGAATGATCGCCCAAAGTGATTCTGTAAACAAACCGTAAGAGTAAGAAAATTTGTCTAAATAAGGATGGATTGCAGGCATTGGCAATTCTCAACAACCTTCAATATAATTGACCAAAAGATAAACCCTACCTTCTGCATTGTGCTACCATTTTTAAACGGGAAATATTTTGCCTTCAGGTTTATTTCCTCAGATGAGTAGGACAAACTCATGGAGATAGTAAAACAAATCCCTCTCCCCTATTTTGTCCAGTCGGTAAGGCAAATCAAAGCCACATTCTGTCAGGTACATCGCTACCCAAAATAATTAACTAAATTAAGATCAGGCACTCTCAGCTAAAAGTGGGGGGATTATTTCAATGCTGGGAGGAAATCGTCCTTTTTATTTGAGGAGAGGATTGGGATGACGCCTTAGCAATGGCACCTCACCTCAGCTGTTTCCTACTCTGACGGTCGTGTGAACAATTTCTACTTAAATCCAGTAGTAGATGTACTTCCAAACGGTAGTCTAGCCAAAACAAAAGGCCGTAAACAGTGGCTGCCCCGAAACTCATCCATCATTGCATAGGCAGCGTAGTTTTTAGGCTCCCTCAAAACGATGCGACGAGAGGAGCACGAGAGGCCTCTAGGCACAGAACCATAGCGATTACGATGTTTTCACAGTTTGGAGGCAAAAGTAGTTGAGAGAAGCAGATCTTTCCCGTGGAATGGTTTTGCGCATGTAAATATCACTATTTCGCATGACTTTTGGAAAGTTTGTTATTTAAAGAAAGAACAAATCTGTTTCGTAAGACACAATCAGTGCTGGGAATTAGCATCAGGATTTAGTGAGCTTGTTGAGCATATTTGTCTTTCAAATAGCACGCCGAGGTATGGGTCTGTGTACATCAGTAGTAAACATTAAAAGGTGGACAGTCTCTGCATGTATAGTTACCAATGTGTGTTTGTGTGCATATCTCTAGTTAATTGGCTTCAAATAAAAGAACAGTGCTACGGTGCATTTTTGTAGCTAATTCGGTGTCTTAATGCACGTATTAACGAAAGGCATGATCGTGTAGGTCCGTGAGATATTGGGTTACCCTTGCTTCATCACCCCAAACTAATTTGGAGGCTTATCAAGCAAGACTCGAGTGCCTGTGTCAAAGTGCTTTAGCTAGAGGGAAGGGCTGGGTGTTACACTTCAGAATCTGAAAAACGGTGTGGTTAGGGCCGTGATGGGACTGTGATCCTCTCAATAGTTGTAGGCTAAAGAAATGCACAAAAGTCTTTCATTGCCAAGCTAATGCCCATCGAACGTGGTGAAACGAGTGAAGATAACTCCGACGTAGTTAATTAACAATAGTTCCGTAATATAGAAACTACATTGCACTATGAGGAATAAAAATATCCAGCTAGAAACTTATCAAGGAGTAGGTTTAATTTTCCGAGTTGTGATAGCTGGACTTAAACAACTCCGAAGAGCGAAAGAAGCATCCGACATTTATGGTCGTAGTCTTCGAATGATGGGAGCAAAGTACTGGCTAAAACAGGACGATTTTCAGAGCTTCAGTACAAGGTAGACTAGTTCTAGAGCCCCAAATAGGAGAAAAGGTAGAATAGACGTTGATTGTCTCAACAAAAAAAAACAAAATCAGATAACACATTCGCCCCTTATAAACCCCGCTTAGGGCTTGATCTATTGTGATACGAACAAGTAGTGAATGAGAAACGGAACGGGTGGAGAAGTGTGCGTGTGGGAAAGAGCAGATGGGGCACACATTTTCGCACTGGCATGGTCAAAATGTGAACAGAATTATAAAACTATAACATGGGAATGTCCCCAAAATCGCATGGAATTTTTGAATATAATCGCGTCCCATGAATCCAAGATAAGAGTTCATTGTATCAGCGATTTACTTAAGACTACCGTGCCACTGCAGTGGGACGTGTTTGAGTCTTTTCAACTTACCACTGCATGCGTAAGTTATGTAAATAAATGTGTGATGTGCGTCTCATCACTGCGCAGTTGGAGTATCAAACGAGGCTTAAGATAAAATTTATTTTCATACAAGCATCCTACAAACATAAAATGAAAAATAAAAAATTGGTATAGACACATTTGACAAACCGTAGTCTTCATGCCATTTCTTACAGTCGATCGGTTACGAAGCTGTAGAAGTAAAGTTGCATTGACAAGAACTTCCAGGACTATGTTTACTGCCGCAACGACAATGTTTTCGGAATAATGTGAGAAAAGAGACGTTATTGACATGTGAAGGAGTGAAAATGGAAAAACTATTGACTTAAGGTTCACAATAACTAGCAAGTTGGCCAAAAATGGTTGAAACACCAAATAGTGGAATTGTGAACCTATGTGTCTTGACGGAAAATGGTAGATCCTTGTGTTACAAGGCCGGTAGGATAAGCGTTTTTCAAAGTCAGTCCATTGTGGATACTAGAACTGCACCTCTGACGTAGGCGTCAACACTGTGCATGCCTAATTTGGGACTGGTTCGGGTAAACAAGTGATGTGCATATTTCAACAAAGGAATAATTCTAAACCATAACAGACGGTAGATGCTCCGCCTGGTAGATGCAACACGTTCAACAGTCACGATACGTCAGTGCACACGTGTGATTAGGCTCCTACAGGATACGAGGCACGCGCCAGTACATGGCAAGGTTTATAGTGGACATTCGATCGTGCAGCAACGTGTCCAAATGCAGGCTCTCATGGCTGACTTACTTCTCCGACCGATCAGTAAATAATGCTACCTATTCAATAGTTAAATTCACTCTTACTGGTTGTTCTTTAAGGCATGCTTAATTAACCTAGTAAAATGAATGAACGACGTCTTAAAGTAGTTTAGGTCAACACAATGAGGGGTGGACGCAGACAAAGGTCAAGAAGAGGCAGTCATTTTAGCGCAAGCATATTAAGCTAAGCACTATTTAAAAGCTACTGTGAGCATTGAAGGATGTAAAAAAAATACTTTTAACATTATAAAGGTGTTACAAAAGTGGTCCAACGGCGGAAGGGGAGGAACTCACGAGAAGACTGGCATAGGTAGGGAGGGTACAAATCCCACCAACGTTCATTCACGTCAAGAGTGGAGAGGACTTAAAGCGCACGCCTTAGGACAAACAAGCACTACGGCCTTCGCGTCCGGTGTAAATTTCACTTCCTTCTTGTACCACAACACACATGCATACGTACACAGGCGAATCTGCGTTCAAACAGGCATTGGAGAGTGCACCTGACGGCAGGTGAAGATATCACTAAACAATCAGATTGGCTGCATGACCTAATGACACCTGCACACCATTGGCTCAACAGCAGCTTGGATCCCCGGTTTGCCGTGATAATTCCCCAAATGGCCTTGGCATGACGGATTCGGTTAACTCTGTGAGCCATCGGTACATAAGATGATTAATGAGAAGGCAGCAGTTACAGTTACCCTGACTTTCGCGTATTAGTACAACTGTAGACTTAAATTCACCTGACAGACATGTTCATTTACCAAGTAGTTAAAATAATAATTTTGAGAAGGTGTTTTTTAATAATCAGTCAAAGTAAGGAATCCATAAATCACATAACAAATAGTTCCGGAGCTGAAGCATGATTCTCGGGCTATAGTAAGCGTAGTTAACCTAAAAATAACTTGACTTGGAAATGCTGCTAGGGCCAAGAAGGGGCGTGGTCACTTATGCGGTAGTGTAGACGAGAGTGAGTGGTTCGAGTTAAGCATTGGAAGTTGCGGCACACGAGGGCGTTTCAGAAGTGAGAGGAGTATTTTATCATTGTGGTTCGCTTTTTTAAAAATTGCTTCACCCACTCTATTTATGGCACTGCTCACCTGACTGAAAATGACTCCATTCAAGATGTTTCAATGATATTTCTCTTCTTTAGCGTTGGAGGTGATAAACAGTGCAGACAAACTAATTGCAAGGAGGAATTATATTGAACATTGTGAAACAACACGCCTTGTAATGGCAGTGAAAATCGAGGTCTCAAAGCCTAAACAGGAGGTTGGATATTACATCGGATACATTAGTTTCTAAGTGATGCAAAATATGTTGATCTTTGTCCCGTGCGCGATGCACGGAGAGAGCCGTAGGGCGCGGAAACACGACGCAAATCTGGTATAGCCAAGTTCGTCACTGTGCTGGGCGGTAGCTTACACCCGCCGTCCTGTTAAACGTGCAAATATTACACAGTCGGTACAAATCGGGGTAGGCAGTGAAGCTACACGGTGACATTTTGTGGTATGCGAAGAAATTTGCATGGTGATCGTGTGCTGGATGATTTACGGACAGGCGTGACAACACACTCCTACTTGGACATACGAATCTAACCAGCGATAGGCTTGACCATAGTGCTGAATGGACAATTTCGCCATTTCTTTTACATTTACAACGTTCAAACCAAGTTTTGAATGCAAAAAGCGGAATACTGTCAGTTTACAAATGCCAAGTCCGGATCTGTGGGCGATGAGTCACTCCCAAGAAGAGACGAGTGAAAAGGAAATAAACGCAATTTCCCTCACCACTGTTACCACAAGTTTGTAATTTATGCGCCAGTTGTTACGCCGCAATTATATCTGGTTATCTTGTTTGATGATACTTTATGATAATCAGCAGGAGTAGAGAGTGTTAAATTGATCCCTCCAATCTTACTCAGTCTTGCGAGGATGGTCCACTGGGATCTTGGATTGATTCATCATTGGAACCATAGGCATGCACTTTTCATCCAAAGCAAAGTTTATTGCCTTAACCTTTACAGATGTGTCATGTCAATTGCCTTTGTTTATTCTCGTATTAGGCAGACATTGTGCACGATCAAAAACAAAGTAGCAGTCCGTCAATTTCCGTTTGTGATTGCAACCACCTAACCTGTTAACACAAATATGACTGCATCGAAACTGCAAAAAAAAGATGACAGGCAGGAAAAAAAATGACCTTAACGTTGAGATTTTACCAAGCTAATTGTATTCTAGTTGGTTACACAATGGTTTAAGAGTCTGTTAGACTGCTGCTTCCTAAAGCCATTAATTCACTCACATCCTTTGTTATCACAACTTAATACGAAACAAGTCAGAAATTCCGAGGAAAGTTACGATGATGTGAAAAGAGTTTAATAAAACATTAATGTAATGCTCATGTTATTTAAAAATAACATTGTAGGTGAGAGGCGAAAGGACAGTTTAAATCCCGTCGGGAAGAGCAAGGTGGTTCTTCGGACTTCGAGAAATCCTCACCTTAACTGCTTCGGTTTCGCTACCACAATAAAGATGTCCAAAAACATCCAACCTTCTCATAGCAGAGGCGGGAAAAAGGGGAAGGAAAAATCGCCTACACTTGAAATTGTCAGGTTGAAACTTCAAACAGGGAACGCATTCTAATTAGACTGCATAATGGTCTGCTAAGTTCCAAATAACTCAAACTAGAATGTGAGAGGTGGAAAGCTTCCTATGGTCAACTTTATTTGTCTAACTCGATCAAGCCCAGCGCCTGAGAATCATGTGGGTCGGTGAAAATCGTGAGTCATTAAAAGCATACTTCCCGATTACTGTTTTGGGCCAATTTTGAAGACTTTACATTCCAAGCCCCAAAATAGGTCATCGTCCATGAATGCATTGGCTTCTACCTTTTCAAAGCAAATGGAAAAAAAATTAACCCTTTTCAAAAATAAGGCTGGTTGTTACAGTAAATGCAGGTGACGCACTTCACTTTTAACTAAACAGAATGTTTCCTTAAAAAGTACAAATTCATGCATCTCATTTAACACAAAAAACCCCCGCATACACAAAAAAGGGAATGTCGCCTTTCTTATCGCTGTTGATGGCCGTGAGATACCAAACTGCGAAATTTTCGCCTCCTTTTAATGATGCAATGATTTTATTCCGTTATTCATATTGCGTCCATCTCTGCATCAAAACCTATTCGTTATTAGCGGTTACATACAGACTGATTCTGAGCTTTATCGGAATAAAAATCGACACCCCATGCGTCTCTCATAACGATTCAACAGCACTTTCCAGCACGCATAGCTTAGCAGACAACGTGATAGTCCAAGAGATTTGGTGTAACGTCGAGGCCATCAAATTCACCTTTTTCCATGTGAAAAATTTTGCTATCTAGAAATAAAAATAAAATGACGTCAAGGTAACCCAAAGCCCTCTTTTCAGACGGATGAACACACGATTTCATGAGAAACGGGACTCGAAAAGTGTGAGATGCATCTTAACAGGCTTGCACAACAGCACACCACGATTTGTACATGGGAATAAGAGGGAGTGCCGGAAGGGTCAAACTTGAAGTCCAAAATCAGAACAATGGAAGTTACAAATTTCATAAGAATCTAAGTAATCACACCTCTTGGCACGTCAAGTTCCCAGAATCTATTACAACCTACCACTCGCAATCGACCTTCCTTCACTGTCGACATCCCTTGGACAGATGGATTAATAAGATAAAACACAGAAATAGGAGCATTTGGTATGCTTGTTTAGTGATAATATCACACTTTAATTACATGTCCAGATGTAGATTGGATACCGCAGAATTTGAGAACATTCGAATCAGGGGTGTCGGAGAAAATTTTAAAGAATTACAAGAAGGAAATGACCCTGGTTCAAATAACTAACTTTGGGGCAACTTCCGCTTTGAATGTCATCGATACTACTCAGAACCACACTGTTCACAAGGTCGCAGGATTAAGGATTCCAATGAAATATTTTTGGACCATAATTCACCTTCTTCAACATTGATGCAAAAAAATTAAAACAATGTACGCAAATGTCAAGAAAAAGAAACCGACTACATGAATTCAGATAGACCTTTTAATGGAAGAAAACAAACATAAAGGAGGAGTGGAGCGACAATTTAGGGAACTAAGACGAACTGACAAACGTTTCACAAATAGTTAGTAATCCAAAACGGTATTGCAGAGCACCTGAGCAGAACTGAACGCTAGAAATAAAATCAAGTCAATTCATTCAAGGATGACGCGGCATTTTATTGCTCTGAAGAAATCAATTTCGAATAGATAAAGAAAAATGATGTGAAAAAGTCACGTAGATACAATGCCGACCACTCTTCTTCCAAAGCAAAGGAATGCAATCTTATATCTTGGCGCACCACTCATTGAGATGACGCTAATTCGTTCATACTCTGGGACGCGGAAGGCACTGGGGGTGGCTCAACCGGGTGGAACTGATGCTTTGTCACCAGACTAGTCCAGATATGTATGAGGAGTGTGATTTGGACGACGAGAAGCGGCAGAAGGGGTATTCCAATGAGGAGTGAATATCCAGAGGCCATGTGACCGGCAACAATGGCCCAGTAGACGATGGTTTGTAGGGCAAGAAATTGGTAATTCCTAGGCGGAAGATAAAAGACTACCGCCATGCTATGCAAACAGCAGAGCTGCCGCAACCACCAGAGGCAGCAAGTGCGCGATGTTCCAACTGTGCGTGCGCACATGCGCGTTCCTGCATGCATCCACTCCCATTGCCCATGCTCATTGGTTCGCGCGTAGGCGCCCAGCCAATGGAGATGTAAACGCGTAATCAAGTCATCATGTAATTGGCCAATCGATCAACAGGCATGCGGAGTGTCGCAACGATACGAGGCTGCTCAATCAAAGGGGGCGCAGAAGGACGACAAAACAGCAAATTATGTCAGAATGATTTATTTTTAAATTTGGGGCAAAAAACGCAAGCATGCTGTCAAGCACAAGGGCATACTGTCAACATGCTATACACAAGATTGGGGAAAGTAGTAAGCTCAGCAAAAGCAACGCGAATTTCGCCTGGAACCGAGGTACTAATAGGCCCAAAACAATCACCAGATGAATGAAAAAGGGTGCAGTAAGATGTATGCAGCAAATAAGCCACTTATCCGTTGCTCATACCAAGAGCCTTACCGCAGTAATTCATGCTTTAGAACGACAAGACCGGGATGGTTGCCTTTGCTACTAAAACATCAAAATCAAAGTGCTTGACATATGAAGGTAGACGCCTACATTGCTGCCCAGCACTTCTAAAACAGAGACTAACGATGACCAGAAGGTGGTCAAAGGAGTAGGAATAATAAGTAAGAGACCACAACTATTTGTCCTACGAATAAAAAATGGAATGAACGGGAAGGCAAAAGTGAGCGTTAGCACTTTCATTTTTCTAGTCGGACATGCCAACATTTACAGTGGGCAAAACTAACCCGATTTTTTTCGACAATGGGTCGGCAATAATTAAGCATTCCAAAGTCATCTAAGATGCGCATATTTTTTTGACAGAGGTTGCAGCAGTCAGACTCCCCCTTTGGGTGGGGCAACCAGGGTCACACAAGTCATTTCAGGCGTAAAACGAGGTCAGAGTGAATCGAGGCCATCTGCAAGGTGGTGACGCAGAGCCAGCAGGTTGCCGCCGTAAAAGTTGGTTGAATGCTCATCTGGTTAATCGGTGCCCAAATAAAAGTCAATCTTGGTTAGAGAAAAGTACGTCAGGCAAGAATCGGGTACACTTGCTTCTTGTTTAAGTCACGAGTTTCATCAGAACAAGGAGGGTACGGCGTTGAGGTTCCATATAACTGTGATGCAAATAAATAATTGAGAATTCGGCCTTGAGAGATTATGGGTAAAATACTGAGAGGTAGAAAAGCAGAATGCTTTTTAAAAAAGGAGCCAACGAGCCACTATCTATTAATTGTTTGCCATAAAAGACCTCATCCGGAGAGTGGTAGATAATGCAAATTGAAGAGATGAGTTTAAGACCCTCCAGCAGAATAAGTGAGTCGGTAAAGACTAATAGACAGAAAGCAAGACCAAAAGCTGCCTATTTAAAAAGGCAAATTTTAACTTTAGTATAAACATAAACAGCTGTTTCAACCCCATGGGGAAGGTGAAATCGAAATTCCAAAAAAAGGAGCGTAAAGCCGAGGAAGTGTTAAGAAAAATGATGCCATGTCTACGATAGAAAAGAGGCCAAAGGCTTCCTGATGCTCAGTTAAACGCAAAATAGCACAGAACTGCTGAAAAATGAATGGGTAAACGGAACCAGAATGCGATCAAGTGCGTTTCATTAATTCGCTCAGTGGTAAGATTGACCGGGTGAAAATGATTGTGCGTTGGTAGTCAAAGCTGTGGGAAAAAAATTGCCGGGCCTCAGGTTCTTAGCGAGAAAAACAGAAAACAGTCATAGTGTCGTGAAATTTGGATAAGTACCTGCTTGATACGACATTAGGACCACATAAAGGCATACATTTTAAAATGTTATTACCTACAGAAAAATTGTTAAGCAACATGTTCAAGGTTTATCCATTAGCTCCTCAGCTTAGAAAGTCGCTTTCAAGATTTTATACTAATGAAGATACCGGAAAATCAAGAGCAGATCCAGTAACTATGTTGAATCTCTTGAGTTGTAACAGTGATTAGCATTTATTTGGAGAAAAATAAGAATGGAAATAGGGTAATACGACGACACACTAAAGTAGAGTGGAAGAGGTAGACCAGTAGCACGGGTAATAATAGCGCCGTAACCTCGCATCCCCTAGAGGGACCACGCAGCACCCAAGATCTCAAACCAACGAATTGTACAGAAATAAATCAGTAAAGGCCTACTAACGAATGAGGAATACAGGGACGAACTCTGCTAAATAGACATTTGGTAAACGAACAGGCATAACATCAAAGTACATGAATGGGGAAGCAGTGTCTGCAATTCATCTGAGGTTATGAGGAATGGATTTCACTCAAGGAAAAACCTACCTTATAAAAAAGGAAGTCAATTAGGTACAAAATACTTCCACAAATACCTTTTCCGTAAAGGAAAATAAGGAATATACAAAAGGTAACATAGAATTCACAGCGAAATGAAATACTAGTAAGAGTAATGCAACAGCAATAATTTAAACGAAGGTTTCTAGTTCACTCAATTGAGTATACCATTAAGTTACTACAAATTTTCGATCTAGACATAAATCTAAACAAACTTACTCATCGATCTCTTCCTGATGCACAAGTATTTAGAAGATGAAATCAGAAACATCTACTACCCGTTAAGAAGTAGCGAAAATGTTAAAAATAGAAGCCAGTTTAACAAAACAAAATAAGAATTCGAAACATGTTAAAGGATAAATAATGCAGACGCCACATTCGAGAAACTTCCTAATAATGATAGAATCCAGTTCAGAGTAAATACGCTTTAGAGCTCGTAATCGAGGTATAGAAGTGTAAGAATGAAGGAGAAAGGGGCAGAAAACAGAAATAACGAAGAGGAGGACGCACCGCAAATTTGGGAGAGCAGAGAAGTGGAGATCGTCGGGGAGATTGGGGTTGGCGATCATGGAGACTGCGATGGGCGGTAGGGTAGTGCGGAGGTGTAAGTGGTCGTGGGGACACACATGGAGAATAAAAGGAGGGACTCGGATGCCAGGCCTCTGAAGAATGAGACGATTGTGCGAAAGGACTTGGCACAACGATACGGCAAATAGCTCGACTGGCCTCTAACCGATCGTTGGACTTGAGAAATAAAAGACCCTGCCTCAAGCCAACCTGGGTGACCTCATCCGTCAACCAGCGAATGAAGAGTTCATCCATCTTCATTTTTAGAATTGGCAAAAACGCCATATTTTCAACAGCCCTGCACAAGTTAACAGACGGTTTAGTAGAGTTACTTACTACTTTAAAGAATGTTGACATGATATTCATTGTGAACTAGGCTGAACGAAGGAATGAGAGTAAAAGCAGTTCTTCAATTAATCAAGCATTGTCGAAGAAAGCTGAAACAGTTAATAAAAATCCACTTTCGAAAATGACTAACACTTGTGCCACAGTTGTAATTGTGATAAATACATTTGCTAACACTAAAACGCTCATCCATGGTCAAATCATGACCTAACGGTTGTTTATGTGATGGTGCAAAAAATTTTAGCAGGTGTCCTTAGAAAAAGGAACTCAAAGCAAAAGCGAAGACTAGGGGCTTAGAAATCAGAACACTCGGCTTTATTTGAAGGGTTCTGGGACCAAAATTGAGGCAAAAAAGAAATGAACCAATGTCAGATTGTACGAAGTCGAAGAATGGAAGAAAAACCAGGAAAAACGACAACTACATCTGACCCCATTGGGACACAAATTCTGAGCACAGAAAGCTTTGAATGAATCAACAGATAATTGAATACTTATTAAAAACAACAAATGAAGTGATGCAAATGTCAGGTAATGAGAACACGGGCTCAACTTCACACTTTTCTGAGATGTCATTGGATGCTAAACAAAAACAGCTATTTCTAAACCACTAATTGGGGGATTTGTGTCCAGCGGTATTTGGTTGCTGAAGCACTCAACACCGCATCCATAGATCTAAACAAATTTGTGGCTGTACTTTTCATGCAAGTATTGCCTGGTTACAAACAAAATGTTTTAAATTTAATAAGTTGGGTTTCTGATAAATCGATTTTACAGGTTAAGGAATAGGTAGGGTCTCCATCAATCTGTTATGCTGAAATGAGCTAAATTACTAGCGATTTTCCAGACATGACATTCGTAACTGACCTTTAGCTTGGCCTTGATTTCTAAAACAAACTTTTTAACAGAAAATAAAATCAAGCTAGAACCTATAAAATTTTGTATTCTTTTGCTTCAGGAGCGCCAATTCTTCAGTAAATTCGGAACTTCCCGAAGTGGGATGAGTAATAAACACATTTTCAGAATACCAAAGAGCTGTGTAGCGTCCCGAGACTCCTTTTTAAGGTAAAAGGGGGTATAGTATTGGGGCAGAATATATATTCTGGAAACAGAGGACTTGGGGCTGTTGGCATGGTCCCAAAGGCTGTCCAAACGGCTAGTACAAGATGGCCACCCAAGTGACCGAAACCGGCGGTTCGAACAAACAGAGTATTACAAGCTGGTAGATTGTTCAGATCAAAGGTCAATCTGTGTACTCAAATTGCATCCTGCGGTCGTTGAATGTAATTGCGCAACTAAGCACACTGTGGGGGAAATATAAAAGCACCGCATGTATTGTATGCGTTGATTTGATACTTTTTTAGCTATTCTTTGCTATACTTAAACAATCACTGACATACCTTCTTCCACGCCACTGTGGATTATTGTAACTTTAGCAGGGGTTGGGGCCCGTACATGCACCCGGGGAAATCATCCACAGATTACTTTACAAACCGAGTTCTAGAAATGCAAAATGATGCACTTAGTATGCACAGGCTATTTTAAGCGAACCAAGTCCCCCCATAACTTACTGTGCTTTGTTCAAAGATACCCGTTTCTGCCAGCATCCTAACCTGGCCATTTGGTAATGATCTGATTTCCTCTCAGAAATACTTTTAAACTGTAAAAAATAACGAAACGCACAATTTTTGCTATGTTGTGTGATTCTCTTAATACACAATCAATGAGTTCCTTCCTCCCATAATATTAACTAAGAAGTTTGATAATGCAAACTGTACTCATCAAACTGCATCGCCTGAAGCGTCTCGAGAGTTCTCTCAAGGTAAAAGAAGACACAGTACTAGGGCAGAATATATAATCTGGAACCAGAGGGCTCGAGGGCTGTTGGCACGGCCCGAAGGCCTGCCAAATGGCTAGTACAATATGGCCACCCAAGTGACCGAAACCGGCAGTTCGAACAAACAAAGCGTTACACAGCCCCTCCCTTCTTTCGCGTGTCGTCCCCGACGCTCCCCTCAGTCAGCATCCCGTGTCAGCCATCACAACGCAATCGGTGCTGCGAGATGCGCCCACAAGCCAACCGTGCCAGTCATCGAGATTCGAGTGCGTGTGTTCTTGTAGTGCCATCAATTCCGTGCAGCACTCGGTGCAGCAAATGCGTATTTCTTAGTCGTCCTCTCCCACGATAATGTGACCCTCTGAAAGATGGGGGTACTAATCGAATCGAGACACACACAACACATATTGTGATTCCAGGCTTTTTGATGCCGTGGAAGAAACGCGAGGATATTGTAGAACCCTGAGCAAATGGGGCGATCGGGCCTCACAGGAATGGGATGCACGCGATCCAAGTGTGCATAGCATAAGACGATGCTGTCGAATGGCGTCCCGCCCATTTTACATCTGTAGATACGCATTTTGACGGAGATAGGCGAGTTGCCCAATAACAGGAGAGAGGGCTTACGGAGGATACTTGACCACAACGTCACTGATCCCTCTCGGTAGTTCTACTGGACATGGTGTTCACGGCTGGTGTCGCTTCAGTTGTTAATAGCTTCCTTGGAGAACACGAGGGCGAGGGGATGCCGAAGATGAACGTCGATCTCAGCCCTTCCGTAATGGGATTCCAGAGGTTCTTCCATCCATAGCACATACAATTCTTTCACACCGCCAATGTTTGCCACAAGCGGAATGGACCAGGAAGGAACTCCATCAAAGTTGGGTCCGCTTCCCGCTGCCAACAATGCAGCTTCCCGAGACTTCCATTGAGGTAAAAGAAAGCATAGCACCAGGGTAGAATATATATTCTAAAACCAGAGGGCTTGGAGGCTGTTATCATGGCCCAAAGACCGGCCATCCGGCTAGTACGATATGGCCACCCAAGTGACCGAAACCGGCAGTTCGAACAAACAAAGCATTACACACTTACTTTACGCTTCATGGGAGAGCAATCATTGGATGAATGTAGCAATCAGAAACATAATTGAGGAACTAAGTAGAAATGAATCCTAGTTGGAGCATATATCCGACCTACGGAAGGACTTTTGGGCTTATGGCACATCCATCCGATAAAGTACAGTTCACAAAACCAAGTTTTAAGTAAACATGCGTATTAATGCAAAATAATGGTGCATAGGCTCCTAAATCATTAGCTGAACCCATGAAAGGGCCCGCATATCTTTTATATGCTCGCCGAAACTCTCACATATATTTAGCTTGATAAGCCACTTGACAAAAACCCGAGGCAATTTATCTGAGCTAGTATACCTATTTTGGCAGAACTTGCAATTACAATGAGGAGTCGATGAGCAAAAGTTTAATGTGAAAATGCAGTTTGAAGTCCGATTTCTTCCAACTACTATGCAAATTGCGATTTAAAATGCCAAGTTAAAGAGCTGTGAATATCTTTTCGCAATGTGCGTTTTGGTTTCCCAAATGCAATCGATAGTAAAACTTACTATAAAGCACATTGGCTGAGCCAAACAGGTCTGGCATGTTATGTTTACCCATATTTGTTTACTTAAGCCAAATATACCTCGAGCGCGTTTTTCAATTAGCAGTAGAAGTTATTTTAATTCGCTAGCTGAGATGGTTTGCGTGTCCGTTATTTAGTTTATTGTTATGATACTTTATTGGGGGAGTTTGGGTGTAGTTAGCTATTTATGCTTGGGTATCCGGGTGTCTACTCTTTGCGTTCAAATCAAAAGTTATTTTGCTTACATTTCAATCGGCAGCTCGTGTTGGTTTTCTTTCTGATGGTTCTTTAGTAGAAGCGGTTGTACTCTGTCGTCTGCTGCCTTTGATTTTGTCGAATTGCAATGCTACTTCATGCTTGTTCTGGTTCTACCGATGTCTACACTTTTGACGCATTGGAAATTCCACTCCTTTTACGATTGGCTTAATAAGTCCTACTCTCGTTCCCGGTACTTGAGTCCTCATGGTTTTCTATTCATTGTGCCTGTTTTTTGCGCTATTTTAGAGCTGGATAAAGTTTCGGATTTCATTCAATAACTTAAAGTCATAACAATCAGGATGCCTGTAAAAGATCTGATCGGTCAGGGTGACTACGGAAACGAAGACGCCATGGACGTAGAACCTAACACAAATGTGAATAAGGCTGCTGATTCTGCTCATCCACCCTTGCAGTCGCCTATTAACCATGGACATGTAATTTGAAATTAAACATGCCCCCATATTTGAGCACATTGCTGAAGTAGATATTTTTAATTTGTTATTTGCGTTCATCTTGCACCTATTTCTTGCTGTTTCAGCTGAGGCAGTCAAACGCGCCTGACCCTCAAATAGAAGAATTGAGCATTGATGAAGAAGATCCGGCTCGACCATCGGGAAAGATAGATCACGTATTTGATGATATTGAGGACCCTCGTGTAGGTCGCTTCTTCTCGATTCCCTTTACTTTAAATTCCTCACTGCCATTTCAAAAGTTGGTATGATAGGTGAATGCGTTCCCATTTCTCCCATTTTAAAATCCCCTAAAGTGCTTTACTTTTATGCAATAACCGCTTGTTCTGGTTGAATTGTTAATGGTTAGAAGAGATGCACTTCGAAAATGTGATTTGGGAAAGTTTTTTCTTTTTGGCAATTCGACGGCACTTTGTCTATTGTGAGTGTCAAATTTTATTGCTTGATTGAATTTTTCGTCTTTTTGCACTTTTAGAACTTCGACTTAAAAAAGGAGCTTCGGGTGTGTTTGCATTGTCGGAATCCTGCTTTGCATCGCAATATCGGTTTTTGTGAATAGCGTATCAGCATCTAGTAATTTTTGTGCAAAATCAAATCTGGATAAGGTGAAGGAACGTTAAAGCGGGGATTTGATACACTTTATAACAGCTCATGATCTTTGAGTCTATTTTAAATAGATTGTGTTGCATACTGGATAGTTTTGGATAAATCAGGCATTATTGTTGTTAGTCTGCCTTATTCCAGATGCATTGGACAAATCTCGCCCTTAGGTGTTGATTTTCATATCTTCTTTCAGCTGCTTAGCGATCCAGTGACAATTCGTTGTCTACCCTGGAGGATTCTACTCGTTTTTGCTCCTGTTTGCCAGCGTTCAACAATGGGCATGTTTCTTCAATGCAATGACAATGGTCCCACGACTAATTGGACTTGTGGTGCTCGTGCCACACTTGAAGTGCTATCGCAAACCAAGCGCCTTAGTAAGACGCATACCATCATGCATTCGTTTGCTGCAAAAGAGAATGATTGGGGTTACCAGGCTTTTATCCCATACGAGGAGCTTTTTAATCCCGAGAATGGGTACGTAGTAAACAAAAAACTGCATGCACGCATTCAAGTAGAGGCAGACGCGCCACATGGGACTGAGTGGGACTCAAAAAAGTTTACTGGTTTTGTCGGTTTGAAGAACCAGGGCGCCACTTGCTACTTAAATTCGGTGCTTCAGGCGCTTTACTGCACAAATGCTCTGCGCAAAGCGGTCTTTCAAATGCCCACAGAGAGTGATGAAATATCCACGAGCGTGCCGCTCGCCTTGCAACGTACTTTCTTCGACCTCCAGTGCTCCGATAAGGCTGTTGGAACAGAGAAACTCACCCGAAGCTTTGGCTGGACTACTTGGGACTCCTTTATGCAGCATGATGCGCAAGAACTCTGTCGTGTTTTGCTAGACAACATGGAGTGTAAGATGAAGGGGACTGATGTGGAAGCAGTAATTCCGAAACTCTTTTGTGGCAAAATGGTCTCGTACATTCGTTGTAAGAACGTGAACTATGGGTCGAAGCGGGAGGAGCAGTTCTACGACATTCAACTGAAGGTGAAAGGGAATCGTGACATCCATGACGCTTTCAAAGAATACGTGCAAGTGGAGACTTTAGATTCGGACAATAAGTATGATGCTGGAGCGTTCGGCTTACAAGATGCGGAAAAGGGCATCAAATTTTTGCGATTTCCACCAGTTCTTTATTTACAGTTAATGCGATTCCAATATGATTTTGTGTCAAATACCAATGTCAAGATCAACGACCATTTTGAGTTTCCGTATGACTTGGATTTGAGTGACTACCTTGTTCAAGATCTGGCGGAGATGGAAGAGGAGCCCAGGTACACAAAGTACTTTCTTCAAGCGGTTTTGGTGCATTCTGGGGACCACCATGGAGGGCACTATGTGGTCTATATTAACCCTCGTGGTGAAAATAAGTGGTACCAGTTTGATGACGATGTTGTGAGCAGCTGCAGGCCAAAAGATGCCATCGAAATGGTTAGTATTTTGTCTTTGGACATCACATTTGCCTAATTTTACACGTGATTTTTAACGGTGTCAGTGAGTGCAGTATCATCCTGGTCTGCTTTCAGAGAATGTTATGGGTTGGGCAAATGGAAATAAATTCCATGAATTAGTCGACTCCACTTGTTTTTTATCGCTCCTAAATACACGTTGGAACTTGTCCCATTTTCCCTGCTCGATAACTTTTTTTATTGGATTCCACATTTGCTTCTATATGACGTTTGGTATTACCTGCCTCCATGAAATTCCAAGTGCATAACCGGTGAGCTGATTTTATGTTTTTTCGCTCTTTTATTTGTATCATTGGTACAGGTCTATCGAACTGGCATATTTACATGGGTTTTTTGGGTGTGCTCACAAACTGGTATTGATTCGCTGATAATGATTCCGTTTTTTTAGAATTATGGAACCAGCGATGATCCTCTCTGTCGCGCTTCCTCAAATGCCTACATGTTGGTATACATAGCATGCGACGCCCGGGAAGAGGTTCTGTGTCCCGTGACCGATGATATGATTCCCTCTAGTCTCTCAAACCGGTTCCGTGAGGAACACAATGTTGAGGAAAAGGAACGGCGTGTGAAGGATCATGCTCATGAATTTGCAACCATTAATGTTCTTCTTGATGAGGATTTTTATGGGTTTGAGGTCAGTTTACAAACTTATTTGATTTCTAAGAATGTGCCTGTCTTGAGATGTGTCTTCAGCGATTTGAACGCGAGCTGCAAGTACCTATAGTGCATAATGCTGTTTAATCGTAGCCTCCTCAAAGTGTGCAGTTTTGTCATGTAAAATTTTGCTCTCTTCACGTTTGCTAGCATTTTACAGCTGGATTTGGACCTTGTTTAGCTTTCTTTTGAAAAGCTCAAAGATTGGCTGTCTTATCACCATGGTCTGTGCAAGTGTAATGTGACGTTACAATGCATCATTTGCTCAAATTACTGCGTTTATCCTTCCCAAAACATAAAAACCAAGTATACTAATGGTAGTGCTCCCGAAGGTTTTTGTCTAACCTGCTGCCGACCATTAATAGGCCATTTTTCATGTTATATGTACCACAATTCGGCTTGCCCTCTTCACTTACACGTGGCAGGCGCAACCCTCCCTTTTCTCGTTGTTGTCTGGACGGTGCATTCCATTGTTGTTGAATTTGGTAACCAAAATTTGAGGTGTTATCCAATAACCACTCCGAAGATTATGTTCTCCATTTTGTGTAGTTCTCTGCTATGCCAGACAATTCACGCATTTTCTGAGGCAAGCGTCTTGAGAAATTTTCTGGCAATTATTCAGCGATTTTCTCGCTATCACAAGACCGTTGTGTTCCACATAGTAACACTTGAATCAAAGTGTTTTCCAAGGTGACGATGCTCTTTCAGTAATGCTTTGAAATTTCACATTAAGGGTCCTGAGCTCCTTCGAATCAACGAGATTCCTATTCGTTCGCTTCGAATTTACCGACAGGAGCTGGATGAGAGCAAGTTGATTGAGGCCATTGGAAGTTTTCTGCAATGGGAGCCTCAGAAATTCCACCTGTGGCGAGCGATCTGCCAGTAAGTTTCATTTGCACTACCTCCTGTTGGGAATAAATAAGCGGTTAGATTTTGATTCGTTTAAGCCAATACCCTGGAAGAACTGTTACTCGTGTACACTAAATGTTCAGTTGTGTTGTTTATCTCCATTTTGACTTGGTTGGTGTGGTTGGAATTGCGAATTGTTTACCGCCTCCCATAGAAAATCGACGGGTACTGTGGAGTTTAGTCACAGGATAACAGCGGAGCTCTCTTCAGACAGCGTGCTGACGCTTTGGGCCCGGCGTCGAGAGCAAGCTATTTGGGCCGGTGGCCCCGCTTCTGATTGTAGTCTATGCTTCTTCAAGTACTTTGATCCCAACCTTTGCACTCTTTGCTACTGTGGTCACGCTGATTTACCCACCTCGGGTTCAGTTGAGGCTCTGCCTGCCCTTCTGAACAAGCACGTAGGCCTCCCACCCGCCACGCCACTCATCTTTTACCGCCAGGACAACTCTCAACTACCTAAGTCTGTGGATCTCGCCATGCTTTCACGCAAACTCAAGCATGGGGACATTATCTATTTCCACGTGTGTTCTTACCACTTCGTTCATATTTCCTCTTCGTGCTTTTAAAGTAGAAACAAATTATGGTTGATTTGAACCTTGTGTGTTTTGGTTTTCGCACTGACACTGACCTTACTATTTTAAAGGTTGACACCAGACAAACAGCGAACCCAAACCTCACAGGTCAAATGTTACATCCAAACTCACCCGTAGACGTCAATATGGAGACGACTACTGTTGATAACAACCACAGTCAGTGGTGTCATGATCTTCCGAATGTGAGTCTACGTCTCCGCAAGGTTGCCATCAATGGTTATTTGCCAAGTGAACATCAGAAGTCTCTACCTTTGCCTGAGGCCTTTCTGCAATACTTCGTATCTTCTTCTATGATGGTGAGTGGCACCTCTAACTTCTTGACTGCCATTCTAAAAAATGGCCTTTTTTACGGAATAAGACACTCATGAGTTGATGAATTGTTGATGGAAATGGAAAGACTAGCGGTTTGGCTGAAAGTAGAGTGTGTGCTTGCATACTTTAATTTGTAAACCTTATCGTTTCTTCAAGGTGGACATCTTACTGGTGGACAAATTGCGCAAGTCAGATCCCGGCATTCTAATTCGGGTGTCGCCGGAGCTGTCGTACCGGGAGTTTGCGGATCTCGCCGCCGGCTACCTCTCAGGACAGCCGGATCACCTACAGTTCTTCACCTCGCACCCTCCTCCAACATCTGGCACTGGCGTCAACGCGGCTGCTAACAAAGCTGCTAACGTTCCCGCACAGGACCTTCATGTCACTGCGGCTAATCCGTCACCCCTCTCCAGCGATCTGGGCAATGGGAATAGCTCATCACCGAGCGGTGGCGCATCCTTGGTCTCCGAACAGTCACGCGCTGCCAAGGCTTCAGGTCTGTTCTGCACCTTCGCTATTCCAATGTAGATACCTTGTTTTTTAATGAACGTTCTTCAGTAAAGGCATTCGCCCTTAATTTGCCCCCTTCTGTCATCTCCAAATAGCTTATGCTACATGAGGTTAGTGCAACCGTGATTGTTATTGAGGGAGTTGAACTGTGATCTCACTGCTTGAGTTGAGTAGCTTGACAAATGTGATTCCTTTCATAGGCTTCCCCGGCGCCTCGGCCAATTTGATTGACGCTCTGGCTTCAGCTGCCCATCAAGGTCTTCTGCGCGAACCACCCGGTGCGCCGGTTCCGTCGGCGACGAAAGCAAACCTTCGTGACTTTCTTTCGCTCCCTTCTACCGTTTCTGCGATCACAGTTCAATGCACTGCCCCAGCTAGTGTGGCATCTCAAGATCGTTCTCCCCTTTGTGTGTCGCGCTACTCTAGCATCCCCAGGATCATCCCCTCTCCCTTCAGCAATCATAACTTACATGTGCCGGCCCCTCGCCGCGTCTACTATGCGCATACGGCTCTGCCCGTGAGTCAGCTGGAGTGTCTAAAGCAAATTCAAGTGGCCTTTTTCGGTCCCAAACTCACCGATCGCCTGGATTTGGGGCTCTCCGTTCCTAGCAGCGGAACCGTGGCAGACATCTTGGCCGAGGTTCGGTCACATATCACTGTGAGCGGATCCGGAAAGCTCCGTCTCATGGAGATCCGCTGGAACCGAATTTTCCAGATATACGATGAGAATCATCCTCTGGAGAAGATAGACGATGCGATGATGGTGCTTCAGAGTGATATAAATGAAAATCTGCGAACTGGCTTGAGAGTAGAGGAGGTGCCACAAGACGAGGAAAATCTACAGCAAGACGATTTAGTGATAAACGCTGCCCACTTCAATAAGGCCTTGAATGATACGTTCGGTGTACCGTTTACCGTGAGGTTGCGGAATGGTGAATCGTACAGTGACGTTAAGAAGCGAATTCGCGAACGTCTTGACGTTGTGAACGACAAGGACTTCGACGCTTGGAACTTCGCTCTTGTCTTCCGTAACAAATTTATCGCTATTCCAGACGAAAATAGTGTATTGGTGGATACTATTGCTCTCACTCGAGATACTTGTCTAGGGCCGAAGCCCTGGCTTGGTGTGGAGCACGAGCCGCCAAAGCGGCCGCGTTACGCACCGAGTGAAAAATCCATCAAGATTCACAACTAATAATAGGAGAGAATCCTCTCTTTTCTACAATTTCTCACCGGTCTACTCATTTGCCTTCCCACCCCCGTGTTTATTTGTTGACACCCATGAGATTTTTATTGGATAAAATATTCCTTGTAAGTGTTGAGGAACACAATCGTATTACCCGCACGTAGTCGCGAGTCCGTGGAGTCCCTCGCCAATGTCAGCTTATGCAACCCTGCATCTTTTACTGCATCCTGCTCCTCCACCGCAGCCGCCGACGCCACATTTCGGACGCCTACACAACGATGATGAGGGCGCTGCTGCGATTCCCTACACACAGCATCCTTGGGAGATGAGTATCTGAATGCATATCATTTTGCTTCCTAGCCTACAAACTGGCTTGTGGTTGTCCTAGCTGGGAGTTTGCAGGGCCATGCTTGCGCTCTCCGGGTCGGTGGTTTCTCATTGTGGTCTAGCGAGGGTCGGGTTGTGTGGCAACCGGGGTCGGTGGTGGTGCTGGTCAGTACCGGCGAGTGACGTCGGGGGTAGCTGGGCTGGTCTTGTGTGGGGTAGTTCTGGTTTCGTGCGGGATCGGGACTGCGGGTTTTTATGCAGTAAGTTGCTAGCTGCCGATCAAGCAACCCCAGTGGTGCGTTGTCGTGACCTGTATCGCGTAGACGATGGGGTATTAATAAAATTAACCAGTCCGAGAGCAAGTTACTTAATGAAGGTTCTTTTTGATAAAATACGCACAATAAGGACCATTGCAATTGTAGCAACAGAGACTTTTTATATTTGATAGAGATGATAGTCCTAATTTGCACAGGTGCATTGAATAACTCATCAAGGTCTCATATGCGATCCTGACGTATTTTGGAGCACAAGTTTCTAATTATCATCACATACTGGGGAAAAAAATTATTTTTAATTTTCATTTGAAATTAACCAATCATTCGCTGGCACCTGGCATGACCGGTCATTTTGAATAATGTTGTGGGTAGGATTCTCTCGGCTTGCGTGTGTCCTCTTCTTGACGATTAGCCAAGTCTGTGGAGGAAGCAGTGATGTAGACGTGTCAACAGATGGAGAAGGGCCAGTTAGAGTTGCAAATGGGGAGTCAAACAAGGTTTTCCCTGTCTTAAAGTATTACTTGTAGGTTGTATTTGAGGAGCCGAATACGCCGGAAGACGCTATTTTGGCGTTGTACTTCACGTCTCCTGGTGATATGAAAAAGTACTGCACCATATTAGACTTACGATTCCTAGAATGGTCCTTTCTACCGCTACGAAGGAGGGTGTTGATGCCGCGATTTCCAAATACGAGGGGAAGTGGTCGATTGAGGTTCCTGCGACTAGTGCCATAGAAAATGACTATTCCCTCGTATTGAAATCAGAAGGAAAACATCATGCCATCGCAGTTGATCTAGGGCGCGATTTCAAGTTCGATAAGGATGAGTTTGTCGTTCAATACGAAGTGAAGTTTATGAATAAGCAAACTTGCGGCGGAGCTTACATTAAATTGCTCTCTGCCTCCCCGAACCTTAATTTGGTAGATACGTTTCTCATATTATTGCATTATAGAGTGCGTTTCATGACAAAACACCTTACACCATAATGTTTGGCCCGGACAAATGTGGAATGGACTCAAAAGTACACATTTTGGTGTTAACTATCTGTAGCTTCACTTTATATTCCGCCATAAGAATCCAAAAACTGGTGTAGTCCAAGAAAAGCATATGGAGAAGCCGACTGCAACTCTGGAGTCAATTTTTACTGATGGAAAGACGCATCTTTTTACTTTTGGTAATGGTCTCCACTAAAAAGTTATTTATTGGTAGTTACTCGGCCCGACAACTCCTTTGAGGTGTATGTCGATCAGTCTCTGATAAAGTCTGGGAACCTCCTTAGTGATTTTACGTAAGTTCGTGTTTGCTCCTAGTTCTTTTAACGTGCTTTATTGTTTTGTGACTCTATAGGCCTCCTGTTAACCCACCAACTGAAATCAATGATCCGAATGACAAAAAACCGGAAACTTGGGATGAAAGGGAAAAAATTCCTGACCCTGATGCCAAGAAACCCGATGACTGGGATGAGTTAGCCCCGCAATTTATTATCGATGAAGATGCGACTATGCCAGAGGGTTGGCTTGTGGATACACCAAAATTGATTCCTGATCCTGAAGCAGAAAGACCATCTGATTGGAATACAGAGACTGATGGTGAATGGGAGGCTCCCATGATCGATAATCCTGATTGTCAATCTGCTCCTGGATGCGGGCCGTGGGAGAAACCAAAGAAGTTGAATCCAAATTACAAGGGTAAATGGTCTCCTCCTATGATCTCCAACCCCAAATTTGATGGGATTTGGAAACCCAGAAAAATTCCGAATCCTGACTACTTCGAGGATAAGCATCCCTACCGGATGACACCCATTGTAAGTAGTTTTTCACATCCGATCGCGTGTGTGGTAGTGCGAGGTCGCTTAATTCACTAGTCCTTTTTTTCAGCGCGCACTCGGCTTGGAACTCTGGTCTATGACAGCAGAAATCGCGTTTGACAATTTCTACATAGGAACCTCGAAGAGGGGTGCCGATAAATTTGCCGCTGAGACTTGGGTCCTTAAGCAAAAGGCTGAGGAGCAATCTAGGGCCGATGGGGTAAGTTAGTTCTTAGCTTCCGTGGTTCTAGCACCAGTGACATCGTTCAGGTGATCCTCTAAGTAAAGTGTTGCGTTAACTGCCTTGTGGATTCAATTATTTGGGTTGCGAGGAAGCATTGTCAAGCTTGGCTTGATAAATAAGTCATAGATATAAGAACAGTTTTCCGTACAGAAGACGTGTCTCAAGGAAACATTTGATGCGTTGAGATTGTGTTTGCTCTCCACAGAGAAGCGTGCTTAATGCCGCTATCGAAATGGCTTCTGAAAAACCGTGGCATGTGACAGCTGGCATTGTCGGTTGTCTCCTTATCTTGGGCCTCTCCTTCTACTGCTGTTGTCGCTCACCTGCTGCAAAAGATGATGCTTATTACAAGAAAACTGATGAACCCGTACCCAACAGCAGTCCGGAAGAATTCGATGCAACTGGCTGCGCGGAAGTTGATGCTGAAAGGAGTGGAAGTGATGTCGATAAAGGTGAAGAGGAGCAAGAGGAAGAAGATGATGGTGATGCGGAGGAAGAGCAGGAGGTGGAAGAGGAGTCGGTAAGATCAAGTTATACAGTTTTTCTTGTTTTCGTTTTCATTAATAGAATAGTTTGCGCGCCCATTAACTGAAATTGTGTTTTGCTTTGTTCACTTCACACGCTCAAGATTAAATGTACTCTAGAAGCTTGACAACAACTTTACTAGAATCCCATACACCGTGTGCGTTTTTTTGTTTTAGCCTAAGCCCTCAAGCACTCGTCAGAGAACTCGCAAGGAGTAGTTCTTCGGTCTTCAAACCACTGATGCAATTGTGCACCCATTTTGTGCATTGTGGTCTCCTTGTGTACAAAGCTGTTCATTTAACTCCTGCGTGTCGCTACTTTCGTCCCGTTATCTTCTAGATGTTTGTAGCATTCCCTTTAACTCCACCTCACATCTTTTCTGCAGTCTCCATTCCCCTTTTTGCTTCTGTTTGCCCTGATATCCTTTACGTGTTTATCCATCCCTTTAAGGTTGGAGTTTACGTCAAAAATACAATTTAATTAGCTTATGCTGCCATTTTGGTTTGCATAGATACTGGTCCTTGATTTCGTGCACGAACAAATCGCCTGAACTGTTATTATCAGGCTTGATGGGTTTTAATACTAGTATTCAAGCGTTTTATTTGTGAGTGTCGGCCTCGCAGTTTCTGTGTTGCACAAGTCTGGGTCGTTGTGGCCCTGTGTCGAAGTTGTCAAAACCCACCCGGATGCATTTGTTCCGCGTGAACTTTCAAAAATTTGTGGTTAGCCCACGAGGTCAAAGGTGCGGTTGGTGTCGTAGTCAGGTAGGGTCACGCATCGGTAAGTTGCTTTTGGGGTGGATTCGTACTAAGGACTCGTAGTTTAAAGGTCGAGTCTCCCCTCGTAGATGTTTTGAGGAAAATAGGTTGTTGTCGCATCAAACTTGGTGGCTTTCTCTCATTGTCGGCATCCAAGAACAAGATAAGGTATGTTTTTTAACTTTCATGACTCATCCGAGATCCTCGATCTTCAACCAATTTACGTATAGGCACAGGAGGGGGACCAGCTGCGTGATTAAAGGTTACACTTTGCAGGTCTTCTCCCACTTTATGAATTTTTGGCAATGATTGCATTTTCAGATAGTGCTACATGGATGTGCGTAATATTGTATGATTTTGAAAGGAATCCTAATTCTAACCGAGACTTTCATTAGTGTAGCCTTGCCAAGAGTTCGAAGTTATTTCCCAAATCCCTATTCAGGCATTTTGGTTAACATTCCATGTCTTGTAAAGCTTTGTTACAGCTAGCTCCAAATTTCGTGTCTTCACGCCCTGTGGACCAAAAAACTACTGATGAATTGAGTGAAGGCTTGCCAGATTGTTGATGCTATGGTAGACAAGGCTCGCTGCGGCACAATTTTGATAACTGCTACACTTATCATACTGAAGTTAATCTAATTGGCACTAACTCAAAGGCCTTAAAAAAGGTAAAATTTTAGTAAATTCGCTGAGTAGGCTAGTCAGATGTTACCAATCATTAAAGCAAGCCTAGATTAGTGCTGAAATTACATTCAAATTTGTCAACATTAAGCACGAGAGGGCTTGCTCTTCTCGTCAACCTGATTGTTCGGTGGATGTCTGGAAATGCTGCCATTCAAAGTAAAGTGCTTACTTGAAAGCACTTCTTCCGGCAAATCAAAGTTAAGTGTTCATAATAATTCGAAGGCATTCCAGTTGTAGTCGAGCCATGGTGGATTTTAAGGTCTCCATAACATTTACTGGTAAACTCAGCTGCACGTCACGGCAGCCGACGAAGTATGAAAAGAGAGGTGTATGTGGCATCCCAACGAGCACATGCACATCCGCGGATGAAGGAAGTGAAACGCATTTTGTGAGACTCCAGGTCTCCCCGCAACAAAATTCAAGACGGTGACGTATGTGCGTATCCGACCTGTGTCTCTAGGATGTTCGCATCAAACGGTTGGTGATAGGGGATAGAAGAGAGCAAAACGTTCACTCTCAATCTATTTGTACCACCTCATTAAGAAGAGGGGGCAACTTATCAATGTCAGAGGCGGCTTAAGGTCTGTGGCAATAGCGCTTCGACCACTTCCATTACATTTGCAGATTTGTTAAGAGGAAAGGAATCATTTCAAGCTGTTACTTAGAGTCAAGATTATGTATTTAACCACTCGATATACTCAAAGTCTGATGTACTTTCTTGCAAAATCTGTGCCTCAAACCCATGAGGCTGAGGCCAAAACTCAAATAAGTTGTTCAGACGCAAATACAAATGATTGAATTGCGTAGTCTGTTTTCACGCAGTGACTCTTAATGCTGAAACTTCACTTGTCTCAATTCGGATGAAACTCAAATGTTAATTCTCATTCACACCCAAAATCGATGAAAATAGAAGTCCCATAAAAGGTAATAACTAAAAATAGCAGAATTTGTGAACACACTCAAACTTGTACCTAGGTGTGGTTGCAGCTTTAAAAGACGTAACTAAGTAACCATCCCTTGATAGTTGGTTAGATATCAGAATTACAGACATACGGTTCACGAATTTCGCAAATGCCCTACCTGAGCAACTACAGGACTCAAAAGCGCCATCTAGTCTCGTTAAATCATTTAACGTTCAATGCAATAAAAACGGCGGCCTTTTAAACCTGCCGCTGCACGATTTAAACAATTAAGGCTGGGATTCATTACTTTTAATTGTATCGAACATTTAAACCACTAGGAACAAAGTAATTATCTTCAAGAAAAAACAGTGGATTTCGGAACGAGCTTCCCTGCCTTCCCTGGTGTGGTATCCCTCATGCAATTAGGTAATTTTTACAGTTCGCTTGCAATGCATGCTTGCGCTCAGTGAACACGAATCTCGTGACGGAGGAATTGTCGAAAAATTGCCCATGAAGAAGAGCCCCCCAAACCTGCACATCCCTGAGCTCTGCCCCCTGCTCTAAATGTTATCATTAAAAATGCCCTTACCTAACCAGCTCACTTGTTCCGAAAAGGAATAAATAAATGTTGAACCTCTAGAATTGGTGATGAAAAATTACCTATTGAGGGCTCAAGCTCGAAATTGTAAGCAGTCCATTTGGCCTCGTTGGTGGAAGAACAACTTAATAGGAAGCTGTTCGCTTTTGCTAGTATCCGGCCGCGCAAACTCACCACCTTTCCATAGGACCTGCTCACCATTTTAGCAGCACAGTATTCCGTAATTTTCACTGCTCGACATCTTTATGGAAGGTTCAGACAAGCACAACCCGGTGCTCGCAGGTGCCGTACACTTTCCCAGAAGTTAAATAATGGGAATTTTGTGTGTGATAAGCTCAGTTAATTGGTTCAAGTGTCAAATCAATTGCACCACTTACACTAATCTACTTAGGTTTCTTATTATTAAGCAGATACCAGAATGCCCAGATCCTCCTTTCAGCTAGTCTTTAATGTCGAAACTGGACTGGTTTCAAATGGAGGTTGCAATACCTTGTTTGTTCTGACTATCGGTTGCGGTTTCGGTCACTTACGTGGCCATATTGTCCTAGCCGGGTGGGCTGTCCTACGAGCCATGCCAGCAGACCCGCTCCTTTTGTTTTCTAAATGTATGCATTTTGCTACCGTAGCGTCGCGAGACTTCCTTGAAGACAAAAAAGGCACAGTACTAGAGCAGAGGTTGTTAGTACGGCCCGTAGGCCGGTGGTCCGGCCAGTGCAATGTGGCCACCCCTGTGACCGAAGTCGGCTATTCGAACAAACGAAGGATTGCACTACAGTGGTATTATCTTCCAAACAACTTCCTCGCTAGGATGCAAAGTTGGAGCATAGCTTTCAAATTAGGTACATTCGCAACACGAGTTTTATAGAGGATTTACTAGGCTGCGTCAGGAATAGCCCAAGCTGTCATTATCATCCTATTATAAGGCATAAAATTGAGACGTTACCGAAGCGGTATGGCGAGGTATAGCTGGTCTGTGGGACCAAAGCTTGAAGTAAGCCATACGATGTTTAAAGCGAGTCACAAAAAGGGAATATTCTCTGCACATGCTCATCTCTATTTGGCACCATCTTCGCAGTCGAGTAGCGGATTGCCTTTGGAAATGCACATGCATTAAAATATTACCCCATTTATGGTCACATCCCTTCTATGCGATCAGTTTTACTCCCCAAAATATTGTTATCATTTTAGAAAAATTGCGCGACCATAGTTTTGGTTTGATTTTTTAGCACAATAATATAAAATAAATATTTCACAGGGAAAGTAAAACATGTCCAGCTCAGCTGTCAGTATTTAATGAAAGCATCCCAGCATCGGTTAGCGCTTGTTGTGAAAGCCAGAACCTCTGTGAAACTTCCCTGTCTCATCAGTCAGCTCCTTCGCTGGTCTGGAATATTATCATGCCATTGATGCAGCAAGAAACCTCAGCACAATTTCGGCTATAGCATATAAGGCCCAAAAGTGATGGGAAAACGGCGTTTACTAAAGTTGAAGTGACCTCATGCCCAAGTTTTAACCATCGCCGATAAATACTTAAAGACCCCGTGTGTAATCTGAGAAATTTGTTCAAAAGCCTGGCTTCAAAATCAAAATCATCTTCACTGCATTAACTGCCAACAATTTGCCGATCCGACCCGCCGATCACTTGTTCTTTAAAAATGAAATCACTTTGGTTGCAAATCTAGTAAAAGAGTGGACACAGATTAACGTGTTGTCAATTTGTTTGTTCGCGATGATAAACCCACTTAAATTTTGCCAATTCAGCAACATTGGAATTTTAAGTTTCTTAAAAGCCTTTTTAGTGGACCTAAAGTTGAATAAAAGGCCACGGCTCGCAATAAATTCAAAAAAATATTTTGTTTACGTGGGGCGAAGTGGGTTTTTCAAATTGGCTAAAATTCAGCATCTTCACACACGAATGACCTCAGGCTAGGATTTAGTAGCCAATGGACTCCGAAAGCCATGTTTGATTGCTGAGTTACGGCCAATCACTGGGAAACGTTTGTATCATATTCGAGCAATTCTAGCGCTAAAATTTGGATTGATTTCGGGTATGATTTGTATCGTGTTTCTACAAGATTTAGATGTTTTATACAAGCTTTTTTACTGGTGACTTTACATCATTGTCCTCTTGAGCCACTGTCGTAATCAACGCCACGAGAGCTTTGTTTGTTCCTTTTAATAAGAATACAAGTATACTATGTGGGGTCTTTCCTAAGTTCAAGAATGAACTCAAGTGATCCTATTGCTAACAATAACAACTCCGTCTTTTCGTCACTTGTTGAGGGTAGTGCCCTTGAATTCAGTAACGATGCTTTTCTATATTTAGGCATGACTAATGCGTCGGAGACTCTCAGTTGTCCCCATCGGAAAGCTTCTCCCCGTACCATATCATTTTCAAGAGTATGTTATATGTTGACGCTAAGTTTTTAAGGTTGACTTATTAAAAATCAAAGAGTCCGAAAAATCTCAACGGGAACTCGATGAGAAGTTCATTTTAACTAACTCAAAGGTTCTTTTCAAGATTTTGAAACCGGAATGCAAAGTATTAGAACGACAATCAAGTAAATAGTTTAGAAATTTTATCCCAAATCTAGAATCGCATGATCATAATGGCATTGTTCTTGGCCCGCAAAAACGTTCTTGGAATGTCGGTTGCCACGTGTCACAGACGAAGCGTTCACAAGATTCTTCCTCTTCCAAAGGGCAGAGAGGTTTTCAGGAAAACAAGTTTACGCGTGGTGATTTTAAGCGCGACTCTAAAGGATCTGAACGGAATCCTGGCCGGTCTAACGCTGCTGGCAGTTCCGGATTTAGTCGTGGTGTTTCATATGGAAAGGATATTCTTCCATCTAAGACTGTTCCAGTTGAGTCCCTTAAAGAAATGGAGAAGGAACCGGAGTGGTTTACTGATGGCCCTGAAACTATAAACGATACTGTTGAACTTGGCTTGGTTATCGAGGACAGCGATGTCAAAATTGATAAGCTTCCGAAAGATAATGAACCTGATGGTTCCCAACTGAATCCATCAGATATTGATAGCGCAATTCTGTCTCTAGACAAGGACAGGCTTCCACCTCACTTGTCCGCCATTTCATCTAACTTGAACGAATTAGATTTCTTAAAGTTTCTTGATCTTCCCAAGATTGGCAATGAAGGCAGTCAACCAAGCCATTTTCTTGCAGGGTCGAATTCGAACGTTTCATCCTCAAACACAGTCTCTGGAAATCACGTATCTGGTAGCACGCATGGCTTTTTAATACCTTGGTTTAGACAAATCATCCTCTAGATTGCTTAAACTTATTGCAGGCTCAAACAATGTACCAGTGCCACAGGAACAAACCTCACTCATTTCATCGTCTCAACCATCAAGTAATATCACTCACATTTTCAACTCTTTTAGCGGCGGAGCTGGAATCGGTTTTAAAGGCTCTTTTTATAGGAAATTCACATTCTTCCTTTAAATCACTTGAAGGTGAGTTAATATTATGTTCCCATGACCTTATGTTGGTAGAGTGCTTTTAAAAAACCGAGATTTTTAATGATGCTGAAATTATTTAACTTGGGAATAATGCTTTAGCTGTACTCAAGCTTAATTCGCATTGGTGACTCTAGTTCCTAAGGTATCCTCGAAGTCATCCCTTTTGACTTCCGTCCCGACCGTGGAGGAGATAGAGGCTGCTGCATTCTATGGAGCTGGTGGAATTGCTCCCAAGCCCCTGCCAACTCACTCATCCATCTTGCTTGATCAATTACTGCGTCCATGGAGTCTTAAGCAACAGTCGCGACCCGTATCCTCTAGCTTTGGTGATTTCATCCACTCGGCTCCTTCCAGCCGTGATTTACTGGAGCAGCGAGAAAATTCGGTACGGCTGTATGCTCTAAGGTGGTAATACCTTCTGATATCCCTGATGGTTTGTTAGTTTTTTTTCAGTCAGCCATTATGAATTGTGCAACATTTGAGACAAGTTCGCGATGGTAATAAGAGAATCAACACACATTGTTGAAAATAAAAGCAAATCATGATACGTTTTCTTACCAGAAACGTATTTCAAGTAGATTGGTAGGGTAGTTTGACTAGTTATTCTTAATATTCCAGTTTGCGGATAACGGGTCGCCACTTCCACCTGGTCTGGAGATTCATCTAGACCACAAAGTGAAAAATTGGAATGGGCAACTTTTCGGCGACACGTTGATTGATCCCTCTGGTGGTCCTTCCTCATCGACACAGGGACACAGCCAATTTCTCAGTCGTCAAATAAGCGCATCCTCGAGACTTCTGCCGAATGATCCAGCAATTGCTTTTCAGTACACCCAGCGCAGACCTATCGCCAAGGGTCTCTCCGTAGTGGATCCCTCAATGCCTCAAAACCATCAAAGGCCGCATCCTAGTCAGCAGTCGCCCTACTTTTCAACCAATTTTCGTCCTGGCATGCCAGCCCCAGCTTTTCGTTCGAGTATGTTCATTTTTATTAGTCGTGTTCTCAGTTCACCTAAACGAGTGCGCCCTCTCGTCCTGCATTGCTTTCTAAATTAGCTAAGAGACCTGCTTACATTAGTTTGAAGGAACTGCGCTAATGGATGTTGACGATGCTTAACTTCCATCAGTTCTCATTTAAGAGAGGCTGTACGTGCATGATTTTATCTACGGCGACCCATTCCACATGCCATATGACTCCCAGTCACAAGATGTGACCTCTAGGTTCGGATAAATTTCAAGCAGCTTGCTGTTGTGCTATGTGGTTGATGCATTCATCGTTTACTCATAGAGCAGGCATTGGATTTAAAACAGTTGCTTCAATAAATTACTTTGGGTCATTCGAGGAAATGTCATTTCCTAATAAAATTACTGTCGATTAATTGTGCCGATCAACTACATCAAATGCCTTGACTCGAGGTGCGTCGAAGTGTACACACTAGGTTAGTTTCTTTCGAACCACGCGCCTACGACATCTCTTAACGTGATCAATTGAGCATTTTGTGCCAAGATGGTGCTGCCATCCACTGTTACTAGGTTTCATGTCCAGGCGTTCACAGTTTCACCTAATATTATTAAAGGAAGCTCATCCGGATACTCTATCGATGGGTTTGTTGGGTCGCACCGTCACAATACTCCGTGTTAAAGCATCTTCCCTCAAAAAACTTTCTTTGTTGATGGTACTTGATTACTGCAAAACTTCCTTACTGTGCCCGACGTATTGGCTATACGTTGTCTACAAACTCTTTATGTCCCAAATGATCCAATGGAAGTACTATTGACTCACTATGCATTTTTGCTTTTAAGTCATGTGTCCCAATTACTTGAAGCGTTTGAACGGGCTCTGGATACCGACGGACACTTGACCTTACGGGGTCATTATTAGACCCATCAGGTGGATTGATTGCACATTGCTGAAATTGGTTGTTTTCTCTTGCTTAGGCCCAAGCATGGAGGCTACCTTATTGCAGTTAAAAGGTCCCAGTGTTGCTCAGCAAATCCCCTTTACCTCGCCCAATTCTCTCTTTGCATCAAATGCGACAATCAGCGGTGACAGCAATAACCGTCTTGAACAACTTCTACTCTCTGCATCAGTGGCGGCGGCCTGCAGTATGCCTCCCAGCGGTCTCTACCCCCAGCCCCGGCTGAGGCAAAATGGCTCCACGCCAAACCTCCTGCCACCGGCATGGCAGGCGGCCGCCGCGTCACCCCCCTCTACAGTTGACTTACTCCGATCGAGCATTACTGGGGCTAGTGGTATTGGTGGTCCTCTTCCTTCTCCTGGTTCAGAGTTTTCTGGGCTACACAGAAAGGGCTCTTAGACCACCCTGCTCTCCCTTTCTTCCTTAAGTCCAGACTCTCCCCTCCGTACCCTAGTCCCCTTGTTTGTTCTTGTTCTTTGCCAGGGGAGGCAACTACCAACTTGTCATGCGTCCTCAACAAAAATCAATCGTCATACCACTAACGCGTTTTGGCATTTTGTCTTCAGTATCACTGGACATTGTCGGCATCTGCAGTTAATTTTATCAACGAAAATGTGCAAAATGATTGATTGTGTGCATAGTAAGCTTTAGGGCCCAAATAGTAAGGGCTTTTGAAGTTATTGTGACTTTTTGAGTCTTCCATTATCCAGAAGCGAATGTTGGTCTTGGTTCCCAACTTTTGCCAGAGGCTGATGTCAATTTGTTTAGATTTCTGGTTTGGAATCAGTGTGATATTATTTGGCAAGGATGCCTTAAGCAACAGCAGATTGTTGGTGGGCCTCGTTGCGTTGCCCTAGCCTCCCTGATGACATGCACAGCTTCAGTGCTTCTCGAGGGTTTGAATGACTAAAACATTGTTGGTAGCAAATACGGAAAAGTTTTAAGGATTCCAAAGTGCTGAATTAGTGAAATGAGCAGACTTTCGTCAGGCATTACGAGCGGATGTTTTAAGGTTTTCGGACGAGTTCAACTATGGATATAATTTTGACGGTGAACACTTTGCTGGCAAACAATGGGAGAGTTGGGAAAGGCAGCTTAAATGAGCGGTTTTGGGAGGAGTGGCTGTTAGTAATATGCAAGTCTACAAAGTGTAAGCCAAAGCGACTCATACCAAGTTCTTACAGAGCTAATAAAATTCTGACCCTACGTTGAGCTTATGGGGCGATAAAATGCTCTCGAGGTTGCCTCAGGGCCAGTATCTCATTATAGTATACTACTAAACCGATTATTTAGATGGAAGAGCAGACTCCTCTAGTGCTAGCAGTTGGTAAGCTTAAAAAAAATTTAGGGTAGCATTTTATTTAACTGACTATCGGTAGCATTCTCGTGAAACAGACATTCGGCATCTATTTACCAGGATTAGTGAGCATCTTTAATGTTTCTTGGGTGCTCGTGGGTAACTGGAACTTTCAAATCGGCCACTTTGCTAATTGTTTTATATTACAACCCTTGGGATCTATATCATAACACCAACCAATACAAATGACCATTATTAAACATGTAATTCGGGTAACTATGATGAATCGGTGCTTTCACTACTACTTTTCGCTAATTTTGTTAAGCAGCACGTTAGGTGGTTAAAAGAAATGAAAAATTAAAGTGCTTGAACTGGCCTTTTGTTCAGAACTAAGCCGCCTGATGCAGCCATCACACTACCACTAAACTTATGGTAGACAGATCGCAGAATTGTAGCTAGCCACCTCTAATCACAAACTCGAACTCTACTGCGACCTAGCAAACACAAACCTGACCTAATATCCAAGACCGAGGCAGTTTTGATTCCAGCATCCACCCCTTTCAACTTGGTTATCATCAGCAGTGACTGCACTCCAAAAGCAAGTGCCCGCATACAGACCGCGAAGTTTACTGAAAAACCGCATCCTCTAAGCATCATACATCGGGAACCACCAACTCATCGAACGCAAAATGTGAGGCTGAGGATTTCAATTCCTGAAACCCAATGCACCCAGCTATAAAAACTCCGACTAACCAGACTTTTTGACACCGTAAACTGAATAAATGCACACCTTTAATTACTCTATCCGAACGGATAGAGAAATAAAAAAAAGAAAGAAAAGGAAAAGAGGAAACATCGTCAATCTGTGCGGCCAGAGGTAGTCGATAGAGTGCGTTGTTGAAGGCAGTCGGAAGCGCGACTTGCATTAGAGGCTCGTTGACTGCTTGAAATGGTGGATGTGACAGCGGATGGAGAAACGCTCCCCTCATCTTCCACATTTTCCTCACCAGTCTCTAAAGGCTGAAGGAGAGAAAGGCGAATGCCCGCAATACCCTTCTTTGACATGCCCGCCGAATCACGCTTAATGCGACGGCTACGTCCAGTGTGGTCTTTACGGTACTGCGATAAAAATAACGTAATCTTAGTAAAGTAGCAGAGCGTAGTTGCTATTCTAAGAAGTCGGAGAGAGGCTCACCTGACACATATTGGTAAAGTCGATGACGTAGAAGTGGCCTGCGATGAACACCTCACACTGAGGAAGGGATTGGGTGTAGGCAGCTTCTATTTCCTCTGCTGTTCTCTCATCATATTGCCACCAACCGTTGCGGCCCTCATAGTACCACGTAAATTCCACAGGTGGGCGTTCTAAATAGGAAAAGACATATGTCAAAACACAATAAGGGAGCTGTACGGACACAAAGTAAGCCTACGTCAATAAAACCTAATCAATCTTTAATAATAATATAACAACCTTGCGATCACATAAAGCTACCTATTCTGTTTCAGGTTTCATTCACATCACTGGTGTGCTTGGGCATTTTGGCATTGATAGCTGATCATTCTAGAAAATCTGTGTTTTGAAAAGTGCTTTCCAAAAGCGAACCCAAGAATAATGTTTTTTTGAACATGCGAAATGAGTCGCATAAAGACTCTAAAGTGTGATAAAATAAGGAGTTATTATTTGCTATCGATTTTGCTGCCATCACTGTACCACAGCTACAAAGCTAACAAAGTCTTGTTCTATTATTGTCAATGAAATAACATACTTAAGCCAACTTCTTTTAGACGCAAACAGAATCAAAACGCCACCCAAACAGCAGAGCAACGTGCTGAAAGGGTTGTCAGGTTACAAGTTCGGCACATGAGATCAGGAATAAGGCATCAATCACAATAATGCATTCAAGGCAATTAATACCTATCTCTCGGGAATCACTCGAATCGCGAATAACATTGGGGTTATCAAAAAAATTCATGTTGAGAGTCCCACGACAGAGAGGGCATCGGCGTCGATGAGATGCGGAACCTTTTATACAGAGATAGCAAAATACATGACCACATGGAATTTTCACAGGTTGAAGAAGGGACTGAAGACAAATGGGACAATCATTCGAATCGCCTCCCTCCATCATGAAACAACGACTTGTACCCCCAAAGGGCGGCTTTGACTACTCTGACCTTGAAAGTCTAATTTTGTACAGTCGGGCTTTTGTTGACTCAATTATTCCTCTTTCTTAAAACTCGTATGTTATTAATAAACTACCAAGTTTTTAAATCCAACAACTCGCTTTTATTTTTTGTAGGTTGACTTTGAATTGGGGTTGCTTTCGCCAGAGCGGTCCATTAGCAAATTGTATTTCTGGTTAATGCGTGAATCTCGTGTGCCGGGAGGCTTGGTGCGTCGACTGGATGAAGTACTGCTTATGGAAGGTAATATTTGGTTTTTCTTAAGGCATCAATGGTAACCATGATCATTAGAATCGGAAAAAGGGCGTATTTTCTCTGAATTCCTGAGTAGTTGTGATTTCAGCCGCAGTCCTCAGGAGAGTATCATATTTGAGAAATTGGGGCTTCTTTCTCAATGCATGTTTAAAATGGGGAATTATGAGACTAAGCCGCAGAGGTATTGGATTTTACCGGTTTCACTGCAATAAGTCTTCGTAGCATTTCTGCATCATTCAAAAACGGCTCGTCAAACCAGATTCATGTATCGAATCGCCTGAAGCACATTATTAAAGACTTGGAAGTAATATTTCCTCGCTTGAGTTCTGTTTGTGAGTCGATGAAAAGGTGAGCTTGTTCTCTTTATCGGCATTGAGTACTTCGTGTCCTCGGAATGCTGCTGTTGAGTTCCTCGCACGTTGCGTACGGTCTCCCATTATTGCAATCACATTTGCCGCCCACCTCTTATTTACTGAATAGTTTCACAAGGCCCAACGTTCAAGAACCTCTAACGTGTTTTTGATGCCCTTTTAAGAGTATCCGAGCTGCCACAGTTACTCAGAGAGGTGAAAGCTGCTGATATGGATATTCTCTCGGATGCTCTCAAAAGTTTCGAGTTTGTTCCATCTGTATGCCGTCCAGCTTTTTTGCTGACGTTTTCCTGCTAGTTATCAGCGACTTCGGTCACTTCTACACTACCCGAATTCTACGACCCCGCAAACATTGAGAAGCTTCGTTTGGATACGTCCTTACTTCGTGAACGTGTAGGCCAACTGGAAGAGAAGCTTACCCATTTTGGAGGTCTTGATACGGTATGATAACCCCCCGGCCTGGTTACAATTCGTCTGATAGGATCCAGGGGTTGCTGCAAGCGACGTAATAAGTATGGAAGCAGAGCTTTTACAAATGCAGAAAGGAAATGGTTTGGCTCATGGTCTTTCGGGTTGGAAATAGAGGAAACCTCCTCGATGTAGTAGCATTTTACTGTCTGATACATTGACGCAATTGACGTAGCACTTTTACATGGCTTCCCATGACTCCTCATCACTTTATGCAACTCATTCAATTCAATAAACAGACTTTCATTTACTGACTTAGTTCTCATGTAACCGGTGGAGCAGTCTCTGAAACTCCAGGACTGTTCTTAAATGCTTATGCGCGACTAAATTTTAACCAGGAAAATTAGACATAGCTAAGCCATTCATGCTAACCGATGCGTTTGGCGTTGAAATTTACAATCGGGGTAAATGAACAGAGTACACATTATGCGTCAAGTGTAGTTGTTTAGTGGGTTGATGTGGTCGCTCTACTTTTCATATAGCCCAGTGCCATTGTCGAAGAAAGAATGGAATTTGGATTCGCGGATGAATGCTCCGTCGTTATCGAGCCACATTTTCTGACAGACGTTTTCCGCTAGTTGAGGGGAAGAACTCTTGCGTTTGGCGTTTGTGCCTCAGGATGCAGCATATGGGACCAGATAATTGGTAGGAATTTCTAACGACTTAGTCGTCATTTTGCGCGAGATTAAGAGTGACAGAAGATCGTTCCGAATGCGTAGTCGTTTGTGCATTCTCCTGGATATTGAAAGCAAAGTAACTATCCCACTGGCACTTCGCAACTTACGATCCCAACTGAGATATTGGGTAATTTTATTCTGTTGAATAAAATACGCCTGGCGGTACCGAAGACCTGCGAAAACCAATGAGAACTGGTTGGGTGTATTTCAAAAACTTACAGACATTGTCTGGGAAGAAAGTACAGTGTAGAGCTCTGAAATTGGTTAGGACAACAAAAGTTAAGGCACACTCATGGATGTCTCCAAACTGTCAGTGGTCGCGAGCACGTCAAGATTTGATTGCAGTCCTTCCTCAGAGAGAAGTGGAAGCGATTTCAGCTGTAGACGAGCAAAGAAAATCTCCAAATGATTTGGAGACCATGCAATAGCCTTTGGCGCTGCTCTTGAATAACACTGATCCCCTAGCCGTCTATTTAAGGCCATAGCCAAAGATTAATTAACGTGGCTCGTGATGCCTTGGGTGTACGTGCATTTACGAAGTAGAGACGTGTGACACGCTCCCCATCGGGTTCTACTATTTCCCGTTGATTTGAATCCCCACGAAGCATCAGTTGAGCACGATTTGACTTAAGCTTGTTTGTTCTAAAAACCGACTCTGACTCAATTTCAGAGCTACCTATGTGCGAATTCGAACATCAGGAAAATAGAGGAGGAGCGCAGAAACATTATGGCCCACCTGGGAAGTGTACTCGAGGGTGTTGAGGTGTACCTGATGACGGATTTTGTCGTCGTCAGTTTTGCTAGCGCCCCCCGCCTGCTGCGCTCCACCGACTGCACGTGCCACTCGTAGACGTCTCAGACTGTCCTCCACCTTCCGCACTGATGCCATCAGTTCCGACGTCTGGGTGTGGTACCTGAGGTAGACAGGTAAGCTTAATCACAACTGCCATTCAGAAGGGCAGTTTTAAATTAAGGAGTGTCGAGGCTTGCATATTTGTAGTCTGAAGCACAATTCTCTCGAAGAGCTCGACAATTTGGGAGCGCAGAACGGACGAGGCTTCGACCTGAGGCTTACTGAGAACGCCGGACTGTAGGACTTGAGCGAGATCGGCGAGGTGCTTCACAATCCTCGGCATAAATGCAGAGGGTGCAGAAGGCCAATTTCGATTTGTACGGCGGTACTGCCGCGGCAGATCCTGTATCTGCTTGGTCAGGCCCTGGATTTTTTCCTGCAAAGGTACTAGTACATAGTGAAATATACTCCTCTCATTCACAAAAGTGTAACAAAGCAGCACTCGCCTCGAATACACGGCAGATTTTTGACTCAACTGAGATCAATGCAGTGCTGATGCGTTTGGAAGAGTCTTCGATACACTGCGCCATCCAGTCGGGCAGAGGATCGGCTTGCCGAAGGTTCATTGTCGACAGGATCAAGTTCACCAAGTTGCCCTCATCAATCCACTTCAGAAAGAGACTGCCATCGAAAAAGACCAGTAGCAGTGGCTCTATGCTTGGGATTTCCACCTGCAGTTAGGAGCAAGCTCCGGTAGGTTTTTATACGAAACAGTTTTTGTCAGATGCAATTTACGTTTACCTACTTTACTGTTGATACTTGCTAATTTGAGTAAGGAATAGAGGAGGCCTCGGCTTACAATAGCCGAGACCCTACACTAAACTACGTTTTGAGGATATGTTATTTTTGGAAATAAGAGGTAGAGGGCGCACTTTGTCGGGAGAATTGGTGCTCTGGTTAAGAGCCCTTTCACCAACGAGGTAACCATAAGCATTGATGAGTTGAAGGGTGAGTTTCCAAAATCGGTGTCGCAGAGCGTCCAGGTAAACATCCTCTGACCAACAGCGCTTTATCTGCTGCATCACAGTCGCCGTCACAGCTAGTGCATAGCCTATTGAATAGTCAGCGAAATAATCGACCAAAATAAGCTCCAGAATCTTTAAGTTAACATTGCAAAAAAAACATTTGCCTTACGGGAGAAAACATAAATGTGGTGATGAATGTGAACGTTGGCTCAAATCTACCCTCAAATCTGCATGAATGCATTTATCACAGGAATAAAAAGGATTTTGCTTAATGTGTTAATTTGCACTTTACAGAACTTATCTGGGCCTACCTGGTGAGCCTATTTCAGCCTCCTTGAAAACATCCTTTGAACAGTCGGAAATAATTTCGTTGCATTCTTGATACCTACTCGAATAAGTGGAAAGTTTATCTATTAAGGGGTTGGAATACACATGAGGCGATAACAAGCGACTGGCAACCTACCGGAGTTGGAAGTAAACACTGAGGCTCCATTTGTTGAGGAAGGATGCGTAGACAGCATTCTCCCTCAGTTTCATCACCCGCTTAGTGGAATCGGCTCGAGCTTCCACGATGTCCAAAAACTCCAGACCGATTTTGTATAGCTACGTTTCGAAAACGTGTGGATTATCAGAGCGGTGTCCTAACCCATACCAATAATGTCTGCCTTTTGTTGGGGATGCTCGCCATTGCAGAACGCGTTCCTATTTCTACCTTCTAAAAATTCCCATTTTCATGGCTGAATTCGATACATTCTAGAAAGTCGCACCCTCAATTCCTCCTGATCGGAAGCTATCACAAGATTTCAAGGTCAATTAGGCAATCTCCACTGTCGAGCTGTCAAGGTCATGCGTACTCACCGTACCCTCCTTTACTTACTCGCACACGTTGCTAATAAAGCTGCTTGTATTGTAGTCCTACTTACCTATTTTATAGTTTTAGGGCAGATTGAAGAGTGGCGTATAGAGTTAAAAACGTGAATTATCAGCACCAAATTAGAGAAAAAAAACCTTTTACGAGTGTGGAAAAAATAGGTAGATGGGTAGATCTGCTATAAAAAGAAACGACAATAAAACGACCTTATGGAACCTGTCCGGATTGCCAGCGGAAAAAATATCGGGAAGTTGGTTGAAGATGACATCCACTGTTTCTGGGAAAAAGGCGTCGGCAATTACGTCGAACTCACTCAACGGTTCGTAGCTTTAAGGGCATAAAAGCCATTAGTTGATACGTCTCACAGAAGGTGCTTCTCGAGTATTTATGCTCCACAATTTATTTGGCTTTAAAGAAACGGAAGGATACCTCTTGTGCAGTCGCTTGAAGACGAAGGTCTGAAAGAGAGAAAGCTCGTTGTCCAGGAGGGCAACGGCTTCAGCAAACATTCGCCGCAGGATCAGGGCCGCAGCGTCCGCATCAGCTCCGCTGGCCGATAGTTCCGGACAAGGCAAAAATATCTGTCATGATAACAAATATGCTGAGAAATTTCGGATGAATTTTACTGCCATTTTGCAAAATCACCAGACATAATTTAAACCAAAAGAATGACATTAATAATTGGTGAGAAGGATCGTATTACGCAGGAAGTCCACCTTAGAGAGCTGAGAGTGGAGATAGTGCGTACGGTAGAGGGAGACAGCATTGGCGAGTTTGTCAATTGAAAGATAGGTGGAAAGGATCTGCCGCAAAACTGAGGAGGCCCTCTTGGAGGTTGTTGAGTGTAACTGACCGCTGGACTGCGCCTCGTGACAGAGATCGAGACCACAATGAAGGCGACCTTCCAGCTGATCTTGCAGGCTCGTTGTTATCGAGTGGATCCGCTATGTTTAAAAATTACAATGGATATTGTGATAGGAGTGAACGAAAGACACCAGTAACCGAACATTCTCAGGGCAAAATACGTAAGTCGTCATTACATAGGGAAAGTGAAGAACCTAATAAGTCGAAGAATGCATCAACGAAAATGAGCGCATTTAAACCAAGCAAAAGAGTCACGTGTTCTTTAATCAGTGAGATGGCGTCGTGATGCTAATTTCAACACATGCGCGCAGCCAGCCACCTGCGTATGTGGGAGTAGTAGAAACGCTTCTCCGTCGGTGTAAAATAGACGCGAGTCAGAATGACCAATCAGAAGGCGAACAAAATCGCCTTGATGACACGAGCGCGCGCTCTCACAGTCCCGAACAAATCTGGACGCCTACTGCGCAACGCCAAAATAGCATACCCACGGGCAAATGAATGTGGTCCTTGCTATACCTATCGTGTTGAGAGTAACTTCGTGGGCAAAATCGAAGCAGCTTCCCCAAAAGTGATGGGGTGGCTTCTAGCAAGCGACTTTAGTGTACGTGATGGCTAAGTGTGCAGCACTTGACTGAATAAACGAAATTCTCGAAAATACTAGTGTGTGGATGACGTCATTATCAATGTTGACAAGAATGGAAGTGAATTGCATGCAAAAATTATTGCTTTTCATGCTCACATAAACGAATAAAGTTCGCAATAATCAAACTATTAAGTAGATTGTCAAGTAAAAAACCATGAGAAAACACGACGCAGTGATGTGCTGTGGAAGCTTTGTGATAAACACTCGTTACATAGTGCGTAATAACTTGTTTCGCGGTAGCAGTGTTAACCAATAGAAAGTTAACACCAATTAAGCATGGCAAGAAACGCAAGACAACGCCTCACCGGCTTTAGATCTTCCACGAAGGGATGGTTGACGCACTTTTTCACAAAGTGTTGCAGTTTTGTATATTCTTGTGCCACACGATCAATTTGTTGTTCCTCGTGAAATCTAAGAAAAGTTCACCAAATAGATGACATCGCCAAAGTCTGACGGCACATGAAGCTGAATGAGGTGATGTGGCGAACCCTATCCAACCCCCCATCCAATTCCATATAATTCATTCAACTATACAATTGGACAAATGGAGAAAGGAACCCACGTTTTGTTGATGGAAGAAGAGTGATCAGTAGTTGGAGGGTGAAAGTCCTCGCTAGATTGAGTTGTGGGGGAGAGCCAACGCTCCAACCGACTGGTGCAGGTTGCTACGGTTATGAGGCTGTTGACTAGCTCCTCCAGTGTCGTAAAAGACAAATGAAAGATATTTGAGTGAAAGGTAGAAGGACCAAGGCCGGTTGAGAGTTACTTGGTTTTTAATGCTTTGCATTTGAAAGTAGGGAAACTCGAAGAAAGGATAAAATAGTCTTCCATAAAGTAGGGTGAATTCACCTGTTCAAAATCGAGATTTAGGAAACAAGCTAAAAAGACAAATTGTTGCTGCCTGAAAAGGTCACTGATCTTAGCAACAACGAGCAGCCGGAAAATACATAAAATCAGTTGCAAAAAAAAGGTGCCTTGCAAAGGTGAGGAGGAGTGGCGAAGGCTTTAAACCTTGCATAAAGACCTACGTGCCAAACAATCGAAATTAGGTTCGTAATCATCCTCCACCTGTGCAACCACTGGAATTATTTCAACTAGGAAATTTAAATGATTGAATTAACAAAGTTAAAAAATAACGATTTCAGCGCAATTTGAAGTGAACTAAATGTTACCTTTTTTTCACGCAGTTTCTTCCGTTCTCCCAGGCTAAGTTCGAACGCCTTCTTCGTTTCTAGGATCTCCGAAAGAACGTTCTACAGCAAAGAAACATGGCAAAGTCTTGGCAATAGGTGGCCAACAACCACTTCATGTCAAAAACACTGGGTACACAGCGAACGGTGAAGGGGCAAATTTGAACCGCATTAAATGATCAGACGAGCGAATAAGCGTTTGGGTGGGAATTGGGAAAGAGTAGGTGACTCACGGAGACGCGTTCTCGCATGGTCATAAGTGGATCCTCGAGACTTTTGATGATTTTGTCCAGGCCAACAAGGTTGGTGGAGAGGTTGACAAAGTCGGCACAGTCACGATTTATCAGTTCAACGAGACTGTTCTTCAAAATATTGAAATACTGTAGAAGACTGTCGTGAAGGTTTTGGAGAGAGACACCCATCTTAAACCGATCCAGTATAAAGGCGTCCTCGTCGAAATCATCCTATACACATTACAACCAAGAAGCATCTTCATGACATTCGCAATTACACTTTCTATGTGCACGGAGCCCAACAATTCATCTCCCTTGCAGACATGATTTATGAAACCACCATGCTGCTTCAACGATTGAAAATAGGCTGCTTGCAAGTGTAGAATTGAACGACTTGGTATTTCGCAGCTCCTTCGGCCAGTAACATTGTTCTCATCAATCATGCGGTTGGGTCATAGGGCATTTTGGAGTTAAACAAAGTACCGACACCTTATTGTGTAAATGCTAACGAGAAATGTGAACTGCCACAAGTACCAGGCATAGCTCCTACTGAGCACGAATTCAACAGAATTACCTGAGCTAAGTAATCACAGGAGTTTCGCCTACTGCAGGGCGGCGAAAGTAGTTTAATGGGAGCATGGAATGTGTGCGAGAAATGGTTCAGTTTATTTGCCCACCCGTGACACAAAATGATTTAATGGAAGGGAAAAACAACCACTGGAGTGCTTCTAGTTGAAATAAAAAGCATAATAATGATGTAGCTTACTCTGGGTACAATTATTAATAGCAAGTTGATCACACATGAAAACCATGGATCATGAAAGGTAGACATCCTCCTAAGATTAAACTTCACCCATATTCAAACCAAACATGTATCCGTGCTAAACAGAATACCCAATCCAGATGCTTTATAATCCTCAAAAAAACTAAAACGAATGCACAGTAATTGTCATCATCAGATCGCAAAAAACTGCAAGACAAACATACTCAAGCACATTCTATTAACAAAGCCCATGAAAATAATCTGACTTAGGAGCATTTGGACTCAAATTCGGGAAGTTTTACCTGGTTTGCAGATTCTTTGACCGACTCGGCCAATAGCACATCGAATTAAGTACCACCCTAGCGCAAATGGCTACGTTTACTATTTACTCACCTGCACAGTGCAACCTGATAAACCAAACAAGCAGGACACCCTAATCCACCTTAAACGATTTTATGAACAATGCAACCAATTAGGAAGGCAATTGTTTGCTCACGTTTAGAAATCCTCGCCTATCGAAGCAGAATTCCAGGCCCGAAGGCGCAATCCCCAAGGTGGACTCTAACGCATCGTTAGCTAACTCCTCCTAAAAACAAGTAAGAGGTGGCGTACTACCTCACCAAATATATGGTGAATCACCGTGAGGAACAGCATCTGCTTCATTACAAAACAAATTTATTAATAATATATATGCATATGTATATATATATATATGTATAGTTAGACGAAATGCAATCGGACGTTTGACAAATATAAGTAGCGGAGCCAGGCTGCAGTAGTGCAGGCAACACACACAAAATGTACAATATGTCAGCATTAACGTAAGTAGTGTTGAAATATTAAAAGGCGGCCAGCTGGTGGCGATTGTGGTGGGAAAGGAAATATTTACAAAATGCCATTAGAGGATAACGATGGGCGGATCCTAACGCTTGCGACGGCACTGACGTTTGTGCTCCTTGTGCCAATGGGTCTGTTGGCAGTTAATGGAGCAGTAAGAAGTGTTCCAGCAGCAGTGATAGATGGCTTCCTTGAGGCAATTGCGGCACCACTGACGTCGCTTTGCCTGCACCAAGGCGTCGTTGAAACGCGCCTCTGCAGCGTCTAGGGTCTCGCGGGCAAGAGCACGCTCGCGCTCCACTGCGGCGGCGAGGGCGGCGGAGTGTTCGGCGGAAAGGCGTGCCTCCAGCTCCCCTAGTGCTTGCTGCTGCTCCGCTATTGCCTGTCGCCGCGCAGCCTCCACGTTCTCCTTACACCGTGCACAACCACGTTGCTGTTGCTCTTGACTCTCCTCGTCTCCCACTGTCTGCAAACGGTCAATCAATAAATAAACCGTTAAAAGCACCGACTTCGCATAAAACCATCATTCCTAAACATCAAGAACATGTGCATGCAAACTTCATGTATATTATTTGAAGTATAAAAATACCACTCCAATGACAAAACGCTTTCATGTTAAAGTCGACAAAAAAAGAGCACACATTCCCATAAAAACCAAGCAAGGAGCTAAGGCTCGCTACGGGGAGTAGGCCCAGCAAATATTAGGGAGCTTCAACATTCTACTTATAAAGCTCAAGCGTAGAAGCGTAGAAACAGTTCCTTCATTATGGCTGTGTCCATCCTATTATTTGTTAAATTGAAAGTATTATATGAACTCCTAGCCAATCAATCCGCACTTGACTAATCTGTTGCCAGAAAATTAAGTGGACTAAATGCAAACAATGACAATGCATAGGAATTTTGACAAATTAACCTTTTTTTCCAAATAAAACAATCAGGTGAGTTGATGCAAGATGTCTAAAATCTCGTATAACTCACCTGAACCTGCTTATTTGATAGTTTTCTAGGCGAAACTCCATCAGGATGTAGTGATGAAGCGGTGGATGAATGAGGTGGTGATTCAATTCTAACGTCGGAACCGGCAGCAACTGCAGCTGCTGCCAGCCTCTTATTCGGTGGTAGGTGCGACCTTGGCACAGAGCCCAGCCCACTGCTGCGCCCGGCCATCTCGAGGGCAGTAAATCCCGACTTGCAAAGCTGTTGCTGTGAGAGGGAAGAGGAACTGGATATGGACCCGATCCCCGTACCGCTACCGGCAAGAGATGCTGCCACAGCCGCCTGTGTGTTTCCAACGACAGCTACCGACGATGGCGTGGAGATCGGTGGAGCGAAGGGTGGACGTCGCAGAAGGAGATGCCTGCGGTCGCCTGAAGCATCCGAGGAGTTGCCCGATTCGGACGTGGACGTGGGACTAGCACTTGAAGACGTCTTATGACGCTTCATTTGTGTTTGTCCCAGTGGAGTCGCTTGAGGTCGACGAGACGGGAAGGTAGTTGAACAGCGGTCAGTCAACTCCGAGTCCGACTCTGAATGTGGGTTCGATTTTGCTTTCTTACGAGAAGAGAAGGGAATCTTCCGACTACTGCCACCACGCACACTAGAGAATGGAGGACGACCCCGAGGTCGTCGGGCTGTGGTACTCTGGTTAAGAAAGTAAGTAAGCAAACGACGGAGAATCAGTTCGGCGAATTGTTTTAAGCAATATGTACTGCAAAAGACACTGGATGGGTCCACAAAATTTGCGGTCGATTGCGTACTATACTTATGCAAGCATCAATTCATGTTATGGCTGAAGTTTAAGAGACAGACTGTCTTTAAAATTCAAAAATATAAACATCAACTCGTGCAAACACGTTGATACTAAAGTAGTTAGTCGGAGGATGCTACTTACAAGAGAGGTGTGCCGAGGTAAACTGTTATTGTTTGACATGTAACTGCTCTGTGGAGAGTCCTTCAATGCAGTTTTCGATGTCAAATGACCTGCAGTAATAAAAGTGTGAAAAAATATGCAGTCGATCAAACCCATTTAAAGCAATTTAAGTTAAACTGAACAGAATTGGAGGTCCCGCTTTGAAATAGGAAAAGGAAATCACCATTTGTTCGCTTCTTTGAGACACTACCTCGTTGACCGTATTTTTTCCCGCGAGGAGACCATGATGACCCAGTCAGCTGAAAAGACAGCAAAGTACGTGATACCAGGGTCAAAAGTTTCTCCATTATTACAAGCAGATAAATACAAGAATCCCACGTAACAAACTCAAGCCTGTTGCAAAACCACAACCATCAAATTATTAAGAGACAAATTAGTAATGCAATTTATCATATTCTCATAATGAAGCACAAAAATGTTTTGTTTGAATCCCAACATGGAGAACAACTGCCACGGACACAGCTGCTCTCCTGGAAGATAATTAATTCGAATAAGAAAAAATAACTCTCTCCCTCTTGAAATAGATGCGCAGTGACGGAAAAATTTCAAACTTTATGTGGAAGAAAAAACTCACTTTTTCGTCATTCGAACCAGACTCTGATGAGGTAGTTGTACTGGCGGATCGATTCTTTTTTTTACTCGCGATGCTAAGACTGTTTCGCATCTTGTAGTTCTCACCATCTGAAATCGAGCGTGAGAGTGAAGAAAGCGAAGCAGAGGACGTTTTACGCTTGCGCTTTTTCATCCCGCTACCGGGTGGACGACCTCTCCCTCTCCGCTGCGGATTCACCGGCGTGCCCGTCACAGAGTCACCAAAGGCACTGCCACGTTTTTTGTTGAAGGCAGCAGCGACGGCTGCCTTAGTCTCCGCCAGAGCAGAAAGTGCCGCTGCCGCCACCGGAGAGGTAGTCTCAGTGTTGAAACGCTGTTTTGCGGATGCAGTCAGTTTAGAGTTTGTGCTGACAGCTTTAGAGGTAGGAGCTCTTCCACCTTTAAATCGACAATTATCACCACTACGATGATTTGAACTGCGGCGATGAGTGTCGCTGCTAGAACGACCGCTCGAGTGTTGTGATGGAGACGATACCGAGGAACGAGAAGAGACGCGGGAACTCCCTTCACTCGAAGCCAAATTTTTTCTGCTGTAGAAGTAAATTAGGGAAAATTACTTCCTCAATTAGCCGCCGGATCGCCAAAGGTAACATGCCACATACAGCCTGGAGTGCACACGTGGCCCGAAAGTCATGAGCTGGGAGGGACGGCTAAGTAGCAGTCAGATGGAGCGTCATAACACACACGGTCATACTTAAGCTTAGCGATTGAGCAGTTCACGGGACCGGGATGTGGGATGAATAATGCACCTCCTCACCTCGGGCTGGAGAGCACGTACTTTTGGACGCTCGCGAGCACACGCGCCCCAGACACCGAGACAGACAAGTGGGGAAGCGGGCGGACAGACCCATGCGCGTATATAAGACAGGCGTGGCAAGTACGCGCACACGCTTGGGCGGGAGAATCGACCATCCCCGTCGCTGCAACCGTACGTGCAATCCAGCCAAACACATTGCCCATTAAGGAGTTAAGTATACAAGTGTAATGATTAGCTTCTTAGGTGCAGCACTGTTGGACAACGAAAGTATTTATAACAATGAGCTATACTTAAACGTATTGCTTCACGTCAATACTCCAAGTACGTAATCAAGAAACCATTCAAGGAATAAATTCTCTGGACATTCATACATACCATAAAAAGCACGTAGATAAATTATCTTCAATTTGATGTAGTGCATTTACAGTTTCGTGAGAACATGAAGAGTATGAAAATTTAGACTGGCACCAAACTGAAACTGAGAGTTCTTTCACACTTGCGTTTGCCGGCTACACATAGTCAAATCTCAATGAGGAATTTCAACAATTGGTGGACAAACCCGTTGCTGATAGAAATTTCAAAGCATATTCGTTATTGCGAAATTGACTGGAATCATAAAACTCCTGACACTTGAAAGAATTCTTTCTCAGTTGGAAAGAGAATCTTGTCTGACTAGGACGACGGACGGTATCATCAATAATCTTTTTAAATGCAGAATTGATAATCAAAGCTAATTTATCAATACAAATTACTCACGCTCTTTTTTTGGTGGATTTTAGTTTTGCCGAGTTTGCCGTAGCCGAGGAACGCGGACTGTTAGAGAGAGATACGGCCGCGTGCCGGCGAGGACGAATGTAAATTTCGTCAGTATAGTCGTCATCTGAAGGAGGCATATCAGACTCGCCGGAGGAGTGAGAGTAGTATCCGGAGTTGAGGTTGGCCTGCAACTTTCGCACCTCATTCCAGGCCCGTTCAATAAGAGAGGTTGGAACGTTATGAGCGCCAGCTAAAGCTCGTCGGTGGAAGGCTGGATCGATCTCAGGAAGGACGAATGGTGCCGTATGAGTCTTCTTCACAAAGGCTCGTTCATGGGTACCGCCAAAGAAACGAATCTACCAACAGAAATTGGATTCAAAAAATTGGACTTAGAGCGACTTCATCACATTTTCATCCTATCAAATCACAGTGATGTAAGACCACAAACAGCTGCAACAGTGTCAGCCGTGAATAATTGTGTCCAACTTCTAGCCAAACGTAGTTCTTAAAAGGGGAGGATAACGCAACTATACGCATAAGATGGAGCAGCAGTAGCTAGGTATTGGTGGTATAGACTAGGGCAACCTTACAGGGGGGTGAATAGAAAAACGGGACAGGTCAGAGCCTGAAAAAGGTCTGAATGAAGACCTTGAAAGCGAGTGCAAACAAGACTCCAGCACTAACTATACATCGTGATCACAAGCGCCCAAGCCCGATTTTGATTAAGTGGTGACCTCATTGTAGCTTGAAGGACTAGACTTTTGCACGCCAACATATCCGATAATGTGCTAACCGCCTTTAAATTATTCATTTGAATGGCTGCCTAAAAGTTAGTCTCTCCGCCAAGACACATAAATAAAGGCTGAAGTGTGCATCAGGAACAATCAGTTTCAATTTACATAAAAATCGCATTCTGATGTCCACCAAAGGCAACATCACTTAAGCATGATTCCTGTCACGACGAAGAACACTAATGATAATAACTCTACGCCCTTGGATATAAAGAGCACATATGGAGCGATACCTTCCCATATTGTACCACTGCTGAGCAGTAGATAAGGTAGTGTGCGAAAAACGGACCTCATATCCATCATCCCTTTCTAAGACGATTTTTGCTGGCCAGTAACAGTGCCGAATGCTTGCGTTGTCGAATAAACCAGCACCGGAAGCAGAACGATTGCACGCGCATATGAATTCATGAGGAGGTTTGCAAGGTTTTGTAATCCAATCACCAACGCGAGCTTTCGCATTTATATAACAGTCAGTACAGAGTTGAATTTCTGTTATCTCATTATTAACAGAGCGAAGCAGAAATCGAGCTTCATCTGCATCAGTACTGAATGGACCATAGAGAAGACAAACATCATGAACAAGAAGTTCGACATCCATAGCGAAGAATTCCAACGCAGTGTAGCGCCCGTCTTTTATCTTCCGTTGAAGTAGATCCATGTCCACATATTTATACACGATGTATTCATTTTTATCAATATCACCAGGATATCCTATTTGATTAAAGTGCTTCCACGAAGGCTGCTTCCTCAGGTTGTGCGTAGCGAATTCAAGCAGTTTACGAATCTGTTTGCGGGAAAACTCACACTTCGGTCTCGACTCACAGACAGGGCAAGTAAAGTCACCTGAGTCATCATCCAAAGGACCCGGAGAGAGCACATTTCGTGAGTGAGGAGTCGGATGCTGGTCATCATTCACACATTCAGAGTGGTAGGCACGAAAACAATCACTACAATGCAACATTTCACCCGGTTTATGACACCGAAAACAGTACCAGTCATGCTGTTGACGAGGGCATTGGTGGCGGAAGTCAGGTAGACGATAACCGTCGCAGCCTTTTCCAGAACAACTGCTCACTTTTACTATTAGCCCGTCGCCCTCGATTTCAGTCAGCAAAAGTCTGATACTGTCGTCTTGCATATCAAGTACCTTTCTGAGAGGCCGTATTAATTTATCCACTGGGACAGACTGCTTCTGGCCTCTATTTGACTCTAGAATCTTCCACACCTCACAAACTTTCTGAGGATCCGCGTGACGAAAAACCCCAACTCTACCAAACGGCATCTTTAAGCATTGCCAAATACTGAGACCACAACAGCTATAAAAGGCTAACAAATAAAATTGACACACAAACTCAACGAGCAAATGGAGGACCGACGATAAATTAGTTTAAACAAGGCAAGGAGACAAATCGTTCATATTTGCGAACGACCAAAACCCAAACTAAGAAATAATGTGAGACGTTGTTATTTGCAAAATAAAAAATTTCAAACATTGCAAGCTGGGTTACTATTTCTACTTAGAAGACTTAAAAATCAACTTAATATAAGTTTTTACTTCAGAGCAGTAATTTGAGCCCCCCCCAAGGTTGTAAGAGGTCAGGGTAGCATGACAGAAGGCTAATTTTTGGAGTTTGGAGGAGTTCAATCCACTGGCATTACCCGACGCCCATCCCACCAAGCAGAATTACAATCTAGAGGGACTCTATTGCTTGCGTATAAAACGGGATTGAGCAAGCTATCAAACTACCTCTTGGCATTCCTTTCGATCTTTTATCTGTGTCATCTATCACAGCACATTTGCTGCTTAAATAAAATCTTCAGTTAACTAGCTACATGAATCTATGGATTTGGTACAGCTGGTAAGTTACTCGGTCTCAAAAACCATTATGCATGTCTGCGAAAACACTCATTCTATGGATTTGTACTGTTTGGAAACCGTATTGAAGAGGGGGTGATGCGTTAGAGATTGGATGGTGCTCTACTGCAGAGCCCTGAGACTTTCCTGAAGGTGAAAGAAGACACATAACTCAGGCAGATTATGTATATTCAGCTTGCAGGAAGAATTAGGACTGGAGTGGCCCAAAGGCCAACCCATCCGACAAAGGTATAGCGACCGATCGAATGGACTTTTATCGAAACCGAGAAATAAGCAGACAACTAACGTATTACACTTCAGCGAGGCCATCCTGAATAGCCTTCTCTAGCCGAAGATCATTGGCTTGAAGTCAGAGCCATTTGTTAAAAAGCAAGACCCGAACTAATGTCGTGGAAATGGAAACTTCAGTCCACTCCCCCTTCTTGCTTTGTTCCAGTTTCAGTGCTGTCTAGCCATTTATCTACATGGATTCCCTCCAACTGGTAGCGAGGTGTAGGAGGCATTGCGCATTCATGCAATCGACGTCTGTAATTAGGTACCACACACAGTTCTGAGGCAAACTTTTTCAGTTGACGTCCTGCCATTTTCGCAGCAAATGGCATCAGGGTAGTTGCTGAATGTAGACATCATCTTTTGATACTTTAGTAAGGATTTTACACAGATTTACTTTGAGGGTCTATATTCAGCACCAGAATTCAGGGTAACTTCCCTTAAAGGAGGTGAAACCCTGATTATTTTCAGAAGTCGTAGCGGTATGGCAAGAAATGCATTATTGACGTTTAGAGTAACTAAGGCTACTGGCATGACCCGAAGTCTTGCCGTCAAGCGGAAGCACAATGTGCTAAGTATTAGGTGCCTGCATAGTCAAACGCTAAGTTCAATAATTCGTGGAGGCATCGGTTATTGTCCCCACCCTGTTTTATATTTCAGTTGTATCTAGTTTTGATCTTCCAACACTCGTATGGAAATTTGTGTTATGTTCGGAGTCTTGACTAGATTCGTAACAAAAGCTAGGCAGTCTGGAGTGGTATGCATTAGTAACGTACAGCAGGGCTGGGAGTCTACTAGTGTGGCTGAGTGGAAGTACAACTTACAAAAACTGAAGTGCTTACGCATTCACGCACACGAAGGCAGCCAACCTCTAGGATTTCGTACTCATAACTCAGTTTTTGACCCCTGGATCTTAAATGGCTTAATTATGAATCTGGCATTCTTCTTGACTTTGCATTTTCGATACCAGTGCAATCCATTAAATGGTGTCAAAGGACATGTCTTAAGAGTCACACAGAACGCTAGTTATCTGCTTCGTATAGGCATCTGTCTTTTCTCTGCCGCTGGATGGTATAACTGCTTGAACTTTCCAGTGGACGCAATGCGATCTCTGATAAAATAATCCAAAACAACGTTAACTATCGTACCCATCTCCCACTTAAAATTATTCAATGATATCCATGTCTAATGACGTCAGTCTCAGGTGTTCGCCTAAAGCAGTTCGTGAGAATGCATCGAAGCTTCAACAATGAAGTCTTACCCGAATCGGGAATACATTAAATTTGTTACCCGATTTCGGCTATTTTGAAGACATAAAGGCAGTAAAGAAGATATATTAATGCCTTCAAAATGATGACGCCGCGCTTTAGCTAAAGACGTATCCTACTCACCACGTTCTTCTGATAAGAGGAACATTGCGAATTGAAATCGGATAACTATATTCATATACTGTTGGCGCGCAAGGGAACGAGGATGCAGGCGTCACCATCATCGTCATCGATACCATCATAGCCATCATCAGCAGCCACATTGCTATTTTACAAAGACAAAGTTGTTAATAATGAGGGTGTTAGATAAAAGCATGCAAAATTAAAGCGATGGCATAGCGGCGCTTGTACTTTATCACCAGGGCGGACGTGCGCTAGAAGGGTCCGAAGATGGTGGCGGTGGGTGCACTGCGAAGGGGCCTCCAAATGCGCCTTTGTTGCCGTACAAACTCATAAAGGACGCTAACATTGCCTCCATGAGGGCGGAGGAGGGCGCAGTTGGGCCGGAGAGATGTGGCGCTGAGGCTGGGGATGGCTTGCCCATTGGGACTTGCGGCAAAAAAGGTGGGCTCTGACTGCTCGAAGCGCCTGATCCTGGCGGAGACGCAGAGCCCAATAACCCACCAATCCCTCGGCCTTGCTGGGAGTTGATAAAAGCCGCCAGCACCTGGGGAGGCGGAACACAGCCCGGTGGGAAAATGCTCGGTGGCAAAGAAGAAGATGGCGTGAACGCAGGCGCGGAATTGGGAAACGATCGAGGTACCACCGAGGGCGGTGCGTTGGGTGGTGGTGGTTGGGCATTGCTTGCGTCCAGAATGCAGATCCGAAGGCGTCGTTCTGGCCACCGAAAAACTAGAGGGAGAACTACTTCCTCGGGATACTGAAGAATTGAAAATTGGCGCTCAAGTTGTCCAAGGAAATCTTTTGGAAGGTAAATCTGCAGCCAAGGTCCGCGAGAAACGAAAGGTACGTCAGGCGAGACCATAGCACCTGTGACGCCAGGCGGGACGAGAGTAATAGCGTGCTCGGGGGAATTGGCATTGAGGAAGGTGAAATGTCGGCCGTGTTTAAGGCGGTCGCAAATGGCCAGTGGGAGAAGTTCGCCAGCCTCAATGGAGAAGTGCACGTCGAGGCAGTCAATGGCGCGCGAAGGGTGCATTTCCAGACTGGCAGGGGAGAGGGAAAGGTGAGCCAGAGGGGTGCAGGGGGCGGAGTCACCACATCCACCACCGCCTCCACCGATCGATGAGCCAGGAGTTCCAGGCAGGGAGGAGGAACCGCCCCCACCGCATCTGCCACCTGAGGCCATAAAACTGCCTGTATTCGAGACGTTCCCGGTGGTAGTTCTTCGAAGACGCATTTCAGTGAGAAGATCCAACGGAGATGCCGATGAGTTGAGTGCAGTATTGGTGGAGGCTACACTATTGGGGAAGGTATTGACATCCTCCCTTTTCTCACCTAGCCGAATAGGTACCAATGTGTAAAAACACATCCCATGACGATGTATTGTGAGTGCTTATTGCCTGAAGACTACAGGTGTATGGAACATCTCCAATATAAGGCGCAGTTCCTGTTCCGACTTCGTATCAGGAAAAGCACAACACCCATGCTTAGGCTCATTAAAAACGTTAAATAAAAGAGCAGGAATATATGAACCACAAAACTCGGTAATTGATTTTTTTTGTAAAAATCACATAATAACTTCATCACCAAAAACATAAAATTCAAGCTAATGAATTTTGTGTGTCGATTAAATTGTGAATAAATTTGCCATTTAAGTCAATTCTAGTGAAGTTTCTCGTAGTGATGAGACTGAAAAATGAGGGACAGGGAGGCGGGAAGGGGTGTTGGAGAGGAAAGGAGACAAAGGTGGAAGGAACAAACAAAAGTGTTTCTGGGTAACAAAAGAACGGTCTACTATCCATCAAATGTTCACTTTCATGCAAGAATCACAAAGCGCTCTACCCAACTGCTGCCACGGCTACTGTAGCTGTACCCTTTATGGATTCGACATTTGGCATTTATAATCATGAACCTTTGGGTGCATTTAACCGTTTGTCTCGATTAAAGCATACTGTTGGAGCGGAAACAGAACGCGCTACCTACAATAAACCGACAGACAATAACAAGCCAAGTTTTAGCCTTGGGGAATGCAAGAAAGAAATAGGAATGGTACAGCGAAATCTTTGACACCCTAGCCGTGAGTAAAGCAATTTAGAGTCAACAACTTGTAGTAGTCACAATGATGCATGACTTTTGGGAAGAACACTATTTCGATGAGACGAAGCACACTCATACAGTTTGGGGAACAACATGCTGGTCTAAAATACAACTCGGAAACATTTGATTTAATAGAGCACTGTTGGTGGTCCAGACGCAGGCAAAAAGGCAACACGTGGAAAGGATGCTGTCCAATCAGTACCACAAAGTTGGAGTGCGGATGTGTGGGTAGGCAGCCGGGGGGGGGGGGTGGAGGAAAAACGTGGCGGACTTGTGGGTGATAATCTCAAACATTCACGAAAAGCCCAATATTTGTGGGCCGAAGGGAAAAGGGTGATAAATAACCAATTGTGAGAGAGGAAGTGGCAGAACGGCCAGAGGGGGAGGAGGGCGCGACAACAAACTTTGCGTGCAGGAAACTACATTGGGACTTTTAGCGGCAATAAAACGTGAAAAATTGCCATTGTGATAAAACAGGCATTGTTCAATACAACGTGATTATTGTAAAACATGAAACCACTGTCAACAGTTTTAGTATAGGTATTGTGTCATGTGCGGATTATAGAAGACCCTGCACCTGGGGTCATGTTAAGTTAATCGATGTTGACAATCATAACGAATGCGTTAAAAGGTAAATTATGAAAATGTTATGGACGATCGAAGATACAAGCTTGAAATGGATCCCTAGTCCAGTTACACTTTTAAGAGGATAGAGGGGTGACAACACAGCGACACAGACTCCTAGAAATGCAATGGCCTTGCCTGTGGACTGCCCCTGTTGCTGCTGGCTAACACCAGCAGTGATACCACCTATCCCCATGTCGGAAATGTCTGTCACCGGTAAATTCGACTCGTTCTTTGCCGTTTTTGCCTTCGGGGAATCACTTGAACGTACTGAACTATCGCCCACAACGTCGACAATCACCTATGTAGAGAAAAAACAACAGTTTAGTATCAGTCGGATTGAGGCACTGTCGATACACTTGTTTCGCATATTAATGTCAAGTGCAGACACTCTCTATTCACATCATTTGCAGCGCTCTTCATAAGAATCGAGAAAAAAATTACATCTTGCTAAAACCACTATTAGTACTGGGAGGATGGTTGCGCGTCTAACTCTTGGAAGTTGCAAGTAAGAGCATCACAAAGAAACTAACGTCGTCGCCTGCCTTGATGCTGGCAGGTATATGTGTGGCGACGGAGGAGGGAGCTTTGTGTAGAGTGGTGACAGAACCACTGTCGTCGGTCTCCATAGCAACGGCACAGTTTCTCTGAGAGGCGGCGGCGGTTGCAGCAGCGACGGCCTCGCTCTCACCGGGCAGCAGTTCAGTAAGTTGAAGAGGATCAATAGCGGCCCAGGCGAAGAACTGCGTGGTCACTCCAGAGAGGTTGGAGCCCTCACGACGCATGCGCTCGTTAATATAGTCAGCCAGGCCGGGCTCCAGCTCGAAGATACTCTGCTCCCGCCACAGGTCGGTCACTAGCAAACCACCGCCGGTGGCATCCTGCTGTCGCAAAATATCCGCCACCTGACCACCTGTCCAGCGCTGCACTAGACGCAACTCCTCATCACACAGACCCACAATCTGCCACGGAGAAGATAAGGGCGGTCAGATAAACTTCAACCATCCGGCACACCTCAATATAAACCATCTTACTTGGTTACAGCAAAACTCTTGAGGAACCACATTTGCACAACAGTGAGCGCACCTACTTGGAAGCAGATCATGCACGCATCATACCAGCTTTATTGTAAAAATTGTTTGCCGAGGAACTGGAATCGCCAATGGTAATATATTGAACGGAGATCGAAGAAATTAAGCCACTTTACACCTTCTGTTTTGCTAAATTGCGGTAGTTAAGCATATACACCTCGGACGCTGCTAAAGACAATGCGGAAAACATATTTACGTCCAAGGGCGAATTCATGTGAGAATACGTACCATTTTAATGATTGTGAGAACATTCTGTTAGATTACTTACTAAAAATCGCATGAAAATGCGCTGTCCTACAGCGTAGTTACGTACAAGTCGTCTGGCTATTAAATGTAAAAAACTAGGATGATTATCGGATCCAAATTTTTGCAGAGAAAAAGCTGCCGGAGGCCTAGGAATATCTCTTGTAGGCTGAAATACGTATGCAAAACAGACTTATTGAAGTTTCTATGTTGATTCAGTAGCAACGAAGTACTGTAGCAAATCTTAGGCCACAGAGAATTAAAGTGCAGCACAAACCCACCTAAAAATTTAACTGGTGAGCAACTCAATGAAAGGAAGAGAAAAAACAGAAGGTACCCTATATCCAATATGAAAAATACCAGCACATTGAGCTTGACGGAAAGCACTTGTAATCGTGTCCAATGCGAGTTTAATAATATTTCAACGTGTTACAGCAGTGTTGTGGGTGTTTATTGAGATGACTTGACCAACCACAAATGGATAGAAATAAATAAAAGGGGGGAACCACCACAAGCGAGTGGTGACCCACCGTTTGAACGAGAGACGTCAAGGGGATACGAAGAAAAGGGATTTGTCAACGATCATAGAGCACACCTGCAGAACGGTGGCAGAAGCAACAGTAGCTCTGGTAGGAAAGAGGGCTTGTACGCATACGCTGTGAGCCCAACCGTGCTTACAGAAGGTGGAGCACACACGCAGACCATCTGAGGTGGCCTTAGCATCGTGTGTGTGCCTACAAAGCTGAATGGCTACGCACACACTACCAACTCGCCTAGCTATCTAGTCGTGTGGATGGGTGGGCGGGTAGTTGGTTGGATGAATGGATGGGTGAAGCGGTGAGAGATGAGGTGGTAGGGCTGAATGAGGACCACCAGGTATGAGACAAAGTTCGCTTTTGTCTCCTGATAAAGAATAAAAAAAATTAATTGTAGTTCAGATTTACTTAATTATTTCATCTCTAAGCTAAATGATGGGACTGTATGGAATCAGTTCCGACGGAAACCCTTTAATAAGTAACCCCCATTTTGCTAGGTCAAACGTATATCCAAAATCAAGACGTGAATAATTAACGCCTTCAAGTATTTCTTCGTGAGTTCAGAAAAAAATTGGGATCATCTTGAAATCGACGCCTCTTGGGTCGTAAAACAGTACAATATCTCGAACAGACACCGCACCACGAAAAAACGGATCAGATCAACACCATTGCAACATGGGAAAAGTACGCATTTACCACTACATTTCATAATAAAACCTCACCCAATTCGACCCCGAATGATAAATGCTTCACCATTTGAAACTTAAAATAGGCATCAGATACATTCAACACAAACACAATAAAAATAAAACGCTAATTCCAAGCATTTACTTTATGGACCAGGCAAGTGGACCATCACAAGCCATACTATCACCGACAGTAAGTGACACAATCGAAAACAGTTCAAACCATATGATCCCTGGATTAGTTACAAAATTACCGTTCTATTCAATGGCCTCAATATTTAATGTTTTCTGCATTGGGTGAACCACTATTGAGGGATTATTGGGATTCAGCATCATGCTACCCTTTTGTCATGAGGCAAAAGTAAAGGGTGATTTGCTAGATTCTTATAAAGTGCAACAAGACGATATCCCTGCACTAGTGGTTGGAAGCCGAAATTCACGGGGTAGTTTAGTACCACGAAACCCGGGATGTCATAGTAGGTTGTTGCTGTAGCATGGAATTGGTTAACCCGTTATTCTGTAAAAACAAAAGGAAACAGGGAAGAAAGTGACCAAAAAGCCTCACCCTCACGAGGAATTGTGACATCAAAGAGGATGATGATGACGAATTCTCTTTGAAGGAAATTATGGTGGGATTGGCTACCTACCAGAGCGCTTGCTTATCAGTTGGATGAGGTTGAGTAGAGGTGGAAGGAAGGGTACTGATGCAGCTGTTAGAGGTTAAAAAAGGAAAAGCAATAGCCACGAAAGCAGGAATTACTCTAATAAGTGACGCAAAAATTGGCGCTGACACCCATTCATTAACTTAACCGGCTACTTTACGATAACTGAGTCTGTAAATGTGTTTCAAGCATAACCAGCAACTACTTCAACATTGAAGTGATATCCTGTACTCTCAACGAGCTAGCACCAAAAGGTGTTAAACTAAGCATCAGGGCTTCTGAAGGGTGAAACAACATGTCGCGGGTACTTGGCTGTGGGAATGAGGTGGGAAAACTAAAAGATTAACGCCAAAAATGGATGAAAAAGACACCCCATTATGGTTACTCAGGTTACAGATTAGCATGTAGACTTGACTTGCTCAAAAGGATATGAATGAACAACAGGAAATATAGGGCAATAAAGTGCAATTTCCCGTTAAGGCAGTTGCATTACTAAGTTTTGGCCGAGGAGTAGGGAAGAAACACTTGCCTTAAGAAGCATTCAGACATGGACAAATGCATCAATCAATTATGTATTCAAAATCAACAAAATTATTGTGCAGACTAACACTGCGGGTGGAGTAGTAAATTGTCAAGAGCAACTCCGGCAGACTATACTGCCGTTTCAACACAATGGTAGGAGGGGTGTGGATAAGAACTGGTCCTAGCCACTGCGATTAGCAGTGGTGAGTGAGCCCTATCGATAGAACTCGGTTCCTATTCATCACAGAGAGAAGTGAACCAATTAATCCAACCATCACGAAGATGTACCACTAATCAATCGGAATGTAGAAAGCTGATTGAAGTAACGTCAAAAGCAAGCCACATACGACACTAAGGGCGCTGGCATTAAGCTTTCCCTATCGTTCGTCTACAAACCCGGGAACTCAACTGTGCGTGGTGGTCGGTACAAATTAGCCACCTCTTGGGTTACCCAAATCGAAAGCGGGAAGGTGCGACTGACCGGAAAAGAGCGGATGAAGGAGGGGTTAGGAAGCTTGCGTAGGTTATTTGATTGTCCAAAGCTATGAGTACCCACCACCGTGGCGCGTGCAGGCATGCGGGTGGTCCCGCTGGGCTTTCTCCGAGGTGAACAGGAAAGGGATGGGGGAAGGCGAGTGCGTACACACATACACACAAGCATGCAAGTAGGCGACTTTTTCAGCCTCACATCGCTGCGGTAGATCGTGACAGAGGCGACGGGCGGACGAGGAGCCTTTTAAAAGGTCTTTTTTGCCCTCCACCCCTCCATCACCATTGCCACCACCGCGATTGTGCGCGTAATCAAAGTACTCATCGCACGAGATGGAGGGCGTTCCACCCTGAAGCGCGCTTGGAGAGGAGAGAGGTTGTAAGAGAAGAATACGACTGGGTGTGGCGTGCGTGTGTGCGCTACCTCGAACAGGTGTCTCGACTCCCCTATCTCATTCCCAAAACGACATCGACATGATGTCTATATTCTAACACTGTCTTTGCCTTGACAGCGCGATACGAAGTTTACCAGTTGAATGGGAAGTTTTTTGAGGCACGTAGACAATGGGAGCATTTACCTTATAAAACATGTTTAAAGGGACCTGATAGATTGGAGATGCCCTTTTATGCGATCGAGACTTAAACTTACTTACATAGATGGTCACTTTACAATAAAATTATAGGAAAAATAAAAGGAGCGATTGGGGACAGATTCTCTGAAAGTCGGAGGCCAAACTGGTTATAAATCATACATGTAGGTCAACGTTACTACATTTCATGAGTCTTCATACGATCAAAGACAACTGCTGGAAGATTGAGTTCTTTACTACTGAGAGGGACAATGGAAGGGTAAAAAGTAGAGTTGCCAGGGCTTCAACAGTGATTTTCGCAGTTCATCTATTACTGAACGTCACTGTTTCGATTCATCTAGGGCGCAAAAAGCGGCCAAACAGAAGGCTAGAAATTCCACACGGGCCCTCATCTTCCCTACACCACCAGCACCTACGAGGAGTGAAAAAAAGGAGACGATTGAAATTCTCAACCCACCTGGAGAACTATTTAAAAAAATTGAAACGACAATCAAACAACCCAGGACATTAATTGTGTCGCTCCACCCCATCCTATCAAGTCCAGCCCAGCCCCACTCAGCCTGGCCTAGGCCAGCCAGCAGCCAGTCTTCATTGGAATCGACCCCGAGGGCCACCCACAGGCATGCGCAGGCACAATGATTGAAGGCAGCGTGAGAGAGACTTTGAGCACAAGTTGAACGGAAGTGACGACCACCCACCTACCCACACACAAACATGCACACGGCTAGTCAGGCAGGCAGCCACTGTCGCCGCGACTCCACCCACCACCAGCGCTACTTTTCGCGCCAGTGTGTGCACTGACACCTTCAAGGTGTGGAGCGGTGAGATTCACGAGCGAGAGGACACTACGAGCGTAGGTGGTATGTGGGTGACCGACTTGCACAGGAAGATCACCAGGACTGTTTGTAGTGGTCAAAAGCAACAGGAGCAACAGCGGCAGTGACGGAGGGGGGGGGCAAAGAACGAAGTACAAATATACAGGTAGTTTGTTTATCCATGCGACTAGGCTAGAGGGGATTTTCACGGTGGAGTCCTAAGGCCATCAACCCTTCAGCTCCATACACACATCCAGGCATCGCATGGCTGAAAGTCAATGCCCACGACCAACAATAAAGGAGGATGGAGGGCACAGCGTTCCAGCTCATCCGATTTCACCCACACGAAGCCTAGCAATGTCACTACAACCGGTGGGAGCATGTGCGTGCGTATGAAGTGTGGGGTGGCTTACGGGGCAGCTCAGATGGGCAGGCAGAAGTATGCACACACCCAAACACAAGAGAGGGCCACACACGAGGATGGATGCGTACAAATAGGACCACCACGGGCGCCATCGCAGGTAGGTGGGTCCACCGCGGAAAGAGAACGAGAGCGCTACACATCTGCAACAGAACTCGAGCCTGCCGATCTGGGCAGAGTGAACGCATGGCAATTCAGAGTGCAGCAAGGTCGACAACTTGTTTGCTTCAGCACATCAACAAGTGTAGCAGGATCACAACTGACATCTTATTATGCATTTGCAGCCCCTACAATTGGAACTGGCATAGAATATACATAATATTGAGTGGAAATGCTCCAGTTTTACTAATACTGTAATGCTCGACGAAACGAAGCAAGGAACCACAAACAAATCAAACCTTGACCTCATGCTGAACCAGATAAGAGAATGGCGATGAGCGTTTCTGACTGAATCCAGATAGTGCTATGCTTGAATCAGATATCACACCGTTTCGCACTACGCTTCCGTTTAAAAAAGGGATGATCATTAAAATCATAAACAAAGTTAATGATCTTATTCGGGTACTCAATGAATAGTCGTCACCAAATGGGACTTACTAAAAGGCTATCTTCTGTTACCAAACACAGAACAGACGAGCTTACAGGATGACCCATTTTAAGAACTTGGCTCAAGTGATATTCAATTTCAAATAGTGCCTCAAGGTATGCGAAAATCACACAAATGGTATTTCTTCCTATTTGTCACACCAAAAGCTTTATTTCTGTTACCGCTGTTATTCAGGAAAACCATCTAATTGGGATCGGGTTATTGGTCCAATTAGCTCAATGGGCACGGTCTAGCACAATTTGAGTGCCCAATAATGACCACATCGAAGAGCTCTCAGGTTTGACAACGTGCACATTGGATAGGTGAAGGCATCGAATTCCGGATGGATATACGCAAACCCCAACGACGTCAAACCATATTCCTCTACTCAGGCCAGAAGCCACAGTTCGACGTTGTTGATTTTGATGAAAAAACCAATTGGTATTGGGGAAATTACAGAAAGATGCCGTGAATATGGAAAGCAGTATAAACAACACTCCATGGTCAGGACATCAGAGGACCTAGCAAACGTCAAATGGAAATAGTCATAACAGAAGATTCTGGGTACACATAAAGGTCAAAGTCCAATGCTTTCTGATGTAATCGTAATCATCACAGGTGCGCTTCAAACTCGTGTTTTTAAGAAGCGAACTCACCAAAAAGGACAACATCCAGCATATGAAATCGAGAATATCAAAGTCATTATTTATTTTGGAATGCGAATTGTACAAAAATAATTGCGATTGTGCCCGATGCATATGTCTACCTTTTAAGCCTCATCATTTGGGCGTCAGAACCCGAATGTATGCATATAGGCAGCCACAAGAGTAGTTATTAACGCAGGGCAAGCGGGTAAGTAGGTAATTAGAGGGTTCACACACTTTCGTGGTGATAAAGATGCCATCTCGAATGGACTCATAGGAAGGCACGCTCAGGGCAGATTGAGCAACTGGCAAAGCAGAGAATGAGGGGTCATCACCCAAACCTGGACTTAGAGGTACCGCAAACGGGCTAGAGAAGTCTGTCAGTGAGAGAAAGACCTCACTCAGCTTTTTAAAATGAATGGGGTTATGGAGGAGGGCTTAAGTTCCTTTCATAAAAAAACCCGTCTAAGGGGATACACTTGGTAGAAACGAGGAGTGACAATAAAATGAGTGGAGAGCTACGTCCTGCGAATCAATAGGCTAAAACCAAGGTCTTAGGAAATTTTTCACTTAAACGGCTTGAATACAGCTATTGCTGTGTAAAACTTGCGTAGGCACTTTTTGCTTTTCTGAACTGCGCACACATAAATGAGGTGAGAAAAGAGGAACAGACGCTAGCGTCTAACGACAGGATGTGGTTCATTAGAAAACGCAATAACCGATTTTATGCGCACAGCAGAAAGCCGCCAAGGGCACAAAAGTTGGATCATTGGAACCACGTAGTATGAACTAATATGTTGTCCAAAGTATGCCCAAAAACGTATGGAGAAAAAAAAAGGAAAGTAAAACACAAAGATCCAAAATAATCAAAGCACATTGTGCTGTTAGAACACTGAAGGATTTAGCAAGATAAAAAATGAAATACCACGATACCACTACTACGAAATCCACCAAAAAAAGCACTTATGAGGAAGGAACTGATTATGAAACAGTGCTAACCTAATGCACACCTTGCAGAACAGCAATGGTAGCATACAATGAAAAGGAGTTACCGAGACAACAGTAAACAAACTAAGACCGATACTCTTAAGACACTACCCTGGCAATAGATGCGTCCATAAATTCGGGTGCGGGCCACAGATGATGAGGATGAAAAGGCGCTATCAAAGGGGTTTTGTTATGCTCTGACATTTCACATAAGATATGTAGACACAAATTTTGAAAAAAATGTAACTCAATGAGGAAATATTCTCTAAAGGTGGGCAGTTTTGAGTAATACGAGAACCGAATGAGGTTTAATGGAATGATTAACGGCATAAACGCTCTGCCATCAGTGGCTCGGAGAACGGCAATTTGCCATCGGAGAGGCGTCAAAGGCAAAGGTAATGACATGACCACAAGGGGGGAGACATAAAATCTGCGCCAGGCACTAAATTTTTTTTTCAAAAAACCCTAGTTTACCCTAAAAAGTCGCTCGAACATGCGACTGACCCCAAGATGGCATGCGCTGATAAGCGCGGTCTAAATCCTCTTGTAGGGGTGAAACAAATTAACCTCTTGCAGTCGTAAAAGTCCCGACCCAGCAACCTAACCAAAGCCAAACGAGAAGATGAGCATCTGCTGTGGCCTGTCACTTGCCAAGAACCTATCTTCCATTCTATTTCAAATGAACGGGAATCGAGTCTAACGGTGCTTTAAGCACGGCTTTTCAACACGAAGGACGTGCTGAATAGAAAAGAGGAGGATTCGATACAATGGGTTATGCCCATAACTGGGGTGCACGCAAAAAAACAACGGCCGAGAAGGAGTGGGTGGAAGTTCGCATACACAAACGATGACTCATCAGAGTCGGCCACCAAAACAATGCCACATTCACACACTACGCGAGCTAGAAACACCAACTGCAAAGACTGCGATGTCGAATTGTCTGACATTGTAAATATTCACCTGGAGGAAGCAGACCCAGCCGTAGGGTGTGTTAATTTTTGCCAACTGGGGATCATCTACCAACAACATGTGTCGGATCCTGGAGACCTCGAGAGTTGGGACTCCGGTGGGCGGTGTCGCCGCTTTCTGTTGTTTGTTCTGCATTCGCCTGGAATACTCGGCTTGAGCTGCTGACACTGCGGCAGCAAGAGCGGATGAATAAGTGACCGGATCGATGGGTTCTCCACCCTGATTAGTTGTCTGAGCTGCTATCAAGGAGGCGGCTGCCGCTACTGCTGCCATGGCCACTGATTGCTGCTGCTGCTGTTGACCCATGGAGGATTTGGGTGGCTGAGGCGCTGAAAAGCCGGGAATGCCGTTGCCAGAAGCAGAGGGAAGCTGGTCGAGGGGACAGTGCCAAGGAATGTGATCCCCAGGCAGTAGCTGGGCCTGCGAGCGAAAGACGTAGCGCGCCAGACTCTGCAGTAGGTGCGCAGGCCACGTTGGTGGACTCTTCTCTCCAGGCTCCCGACGAAGACGAAAGGTTAACTCGAAACCGAAACCGCTTGGACCGTCCGCCGATGCGGAACAACTAGCAAAAAATGCAACACACATACAGAAGCCCGATAGCTTCTGACTTGAATATTTGTGGAAATTATTAGCCCACTGATAACTGATCGCCTATTACTTACACATTATCCTAAATGCGTTGGGTTCTTCAAAACTTCAACAGTATTTTATGCTATAAAATTGAGAGCATTAAGTACAATAATATTGGTAATTCAGCCAGCACCCGTGTTTAAAGATGATAGAAAAGGGTCCTCCTATCATAGAATGGGTGAAACCTGTCACCCCAGTTAAAAAATTTGATCTAATGTGTAAGTATTCAAAGTAGACACTATACACGTCTGCACTACCACATCGGCATTAGGCACATCTCATGAAAGAAAACATTTTCATGGGACAAAGTCAGAAAAATGAATAACGTCAAATAAAAGACAGAAGGCGCACAAAAGTGCCAACCAAGACAAGTTTCCAAGCACTAAGATTATTAGCGACACAAACCTCCAAGAGAAGAGCCCCGTTACGCATGTGATTTCATGATTAACCCCTAGATTGAGTTTGCATAGTTACAAGTTTGATGCTTGGATCAAGCTGATGAAAATGCAGTGGAATAAAAATCAAACTTTCGTAAGTGATCGGATTTTCGCAGTGTCACAGATTTATTATTCATAAATGAAGTCACTTATGGAGCTAATCATTTGGTTTTGCTCTATGCACACAAAACAAGAGCGAATAATTGGTAGGCCAAATGAGAAGTGAGAGTTCGTTGTGGATGCGTGTTTCATTCGGAAAAACGAATGAACTACATCGTTGCCAAGAGAGAACTCAGGTAAAGTTTTTTGCTTCAGCAAGACGCTAAATATGATTGTGCATAGATTCAGTCCTAAGTCGTCTCAGTGTAAAATTGATGAAACAAGTTCCGTCCAAACACTGATTCGTGCAAATTCGTAGGACAGGGCATCATTCTTGGTCAGGCTCGGAAATCCGATGGTAAGCCTTTTATGTATATCTGAAGGTTTTTCACACAGACGATCACGGAAACGAGCGCATATGGAATGTGTGAGATGTTGAGATGGTTGAGGAAGTGATGAATAAAGCCTCGAAGGCCAGAGGAGAATGGCAAAACTAATTCAGCAAGAACTTCGAGTTCAAACTACATTACTCTAAGGGAACAGTCCTGGTTCCCGTGCTGACATGATGTGTTTAGACGTTCGATGAGAGCCCTTTGGCATCAACGACTTTTCCTTGGTGTCTGTTAATTCATGGGGAGTTTTCCGACTGCAGAACGCGGAGAGCAATCAATAGTGTCACAATTAACATCTGATACGGCGTGGGTGCAAAAAAGTTATAAAAGGCGCCTGAAAGGCGGTGTGAAAGGAACATCAGCCATCACGCGTGCCCATGCACGCGCGGCCATGCGAGGGCATTAATAGAGAAGGTGGAGGAGGAAGCGTGCTACGATGGGTGGGACGGAAACCTGTCCGACTGTCCAACCGGCCGGCCGACATCGCCACATTCATTGCTGTTGGGCAAAACCTGAGTCACACACACATAGGCGCATATACACACAACCATAGATACACGGTACAACTTCGCATTCCTAAGTCATTGATGGGAAAATCTTCCGGGCGATTCAATCTCGTGCATGCCGAACAGAGACACAATACTCCTACCAGTGACAAATTAGTTGGTTGGTACGGTTTTTAAGCGACCACACCTTGCTAACAGTTGCGTGGCATACCGCCACAACTTGACAACAATGGCCGGTAAGGCTCTGTCTGTAAATCAGAGGTAAGGAGCAAACCTGTGGCGCACGCCCGAACAAGAGGCAAAAACGGATGGGGCAAAGGGTGGACGTAACGGAAAGAACTTTCCGGAAAGTAGAGCAAGAGAGTGGAGCAAACCAATTCGCGGAGGAAAGTGGGTTGGAAGTGGAAATCATCGTGGTGGGGCGAAGAGAGGTTGTCAGGGAACATCACTGCAAGAGACGGCTTGAACTACTGAGTGTATGGTCATTCCATCGTACAAGTCTTGAACTTAATTCTTCACCCAGTCACGCTTACTGAACAAAACAGTAATAAAGGATAACCAGTTAGGGAGTTAATGTAAGCATCCGAGATTAACCATTTCACTAAAGAAAAAAGGTGATTTTGGCAATGGTGAAAGAAAACATGGGGTGCGGTTCGACAGGTACATTCCAAGCCATTTGTTGCCATACTTGCATCGAATGAATCGCATGAAAATGCTGAGAGATCAGGTAACCGAGATAAAGTGCACACGCGGTCATCTTGATTGACTGTGCACAATGCGACTAATCAATGAATCCAATATTCAACCGAAGTTCCAACTACGTCGCGCAAAAAAGGAGACGGCTTTAGGAATGCCCTGTCAGACTTTGATAGCAAGCCATGAGTGATACGCGAGATTCCTTGAAGTTCTAGAAGTCACAAAGGAATCAGGAACGCCGTCTGAGGCATAAAAGCCAGGCGCTATGGCATTATCAGAACACGTAAATCCTAAGCTAAGACAGAGGTTGGGGGACATGAAATCGCGAAATTGCATCGTTTTGAAATAAACATGCTGTACTTTTCAAAATTTTATTTTGTCAGCTATAAAGGCAGATGACAGCTACATATTGGTAGACCACATATGATTCAGAGAAAAGTGATAAGGTAGATGTACAAGGAAAGGAATGCACCGAAGAGTAGGATACTTGCGGAGTGACAGATACAAAAAACAGGTAAAATATTCCCAAGCCTTTTGCAACCAATTGCGTGACGAAAAATACCTGCAAGACGAGGGGATGATGAGAATGATAACAAAAGCTATCTTTAAGCGACACACAAATGATCTCGGCGAAGGACAGACCCCCATTCACAAAAATGATGTTTGAACAGGCACAAAATAACTATAAAACACGGAAAACTTACTTGTGCAACCTTGCATCTCCGTAAAGGTCGGAGAGTCCATTGGTTACGTAGTGCCAGTGAGGTGGGCTACGAGCTTCAGCTGAGCCGGGATTGGAAAACATGTAGATGTAGTCTAGGGGGTCTGGACCTCCCATCCAAAATTTCCGTAGAGCTGTGACCTGGAGGGGACTCGGTTGATCGGGGTAGAGGCGATAGCAAGCCCGATAGATAGCTTGCAGCCCGAGACCCATGTCGCCAGCCGATGGTGTGTGTGGGCTACCAATAGCACCTTCCATGGGACGAGGAGGTGGCCGACCACTCTTAACCGACATTATCTCCACAGGAGGACTCAATTCTCGGCACAAGGTAGAGCACACGTACGCCAAGGAAATGAACCGGGCCTGCGAGCCATGTCGGCCTAAACAAACCAATTGAAGCTGTACATAACTGTGATTGGTCAGAGGCGGCAGACCGAAACTGATGGTGGAAAACAGGTGACCAATAAGGAGGCAGCACTGGCACCCAGCTCAGCAATGCTTCAGCCAATTAGAAAACTAGGGAATGAAAGGGGCTGTGAAGACGATTATTGCATTCATAAGGCGAATTGTCGACTAATAAAACATAAGTAGGAAACTTGTAGAAAGTGTGAAAAGTTGACACCTTCTAGGGCTTTAATCTGCCACTAAGATCCCACTATTCGGTTCAATTGTGCAGGGAAATGAAGAGACTTAAACGCAATACGGCTTCCTGCATCAAATGCAAGGACTAACCCACCAAAAACGACATTAACAAAATTAGCAGAATTATGAAACTTGGATTTGTACTTTTCAGTGAGAATCCTGGAGTACAAAGACTAGTCAATTGGATGTGATTAACGAGACCACCATTGGCGAAAAATCAATCCAGTGCCTAATCGAAATAAAGAATCGTAATCTGTAGGAGAGCTAATGTTAAGGGATCCACTACTGCCTCATTAAAGGTTAAAACCAGGGGCTCTGTGTTCAGAGGTGCGCCGAAAAATAACTCTTAGGAATGAAAAGTGATAAGCCATGCACCAAAAGAGAGCCCAGAAAAGTGAATTTAAGGTTGTGGCCTAAAATATTCTTCATAAAAGGTGTTTGTGAGGCGCCGTGGAAAAGCTGCATCAATACTCCGTGGGCGACAGGCGATAACTAACCTTACACACGAAATTATAACGACACCCTAAGAGAACTAACCAAAGGATCTAAATTAATTATTTTGGGAATAATATTCCAAGCAAACGCACAGCTAATAAGCCCGGATTTAACTGAGGCATAATTGTAAGGTGAAATCCTTATCATTTGAGCTACACAAACCTTTAAAGGGGTTTACAACTACTCGCTAGGGCGCACTAAAGGTAAGTTTTATCTGCAGTCTTAGGCCACTCTGCGAATAACCTTGCAGAGCTACACCGGCCGTCTAGTCTTACAAACCGTTATGCTGCCACTGACGCAGAAAATACCTACAAACTCCCGGTTTGGAGGCTCAAATGAATTGAAAATTTCCGCAATTTCGAAACCAAGCATACCGTGTTGCCTAATCCCAACACACCACATTGCCTGAATACGAACGGCGAACAAATGCAGATAGCCACGACATCTGAAGGTGAAAGCACGATCACTGAATCGTTACTGCACACGAAGGCTGGCCAAGGAAGGCCTGACATGGTTCGCACACTGGTGGTTTTTGTTATGCGGTGCACGAGCAGCGTGCGGAGCGCTGGGTACTGCAAATTCAATCATTCGTACGGTAGAAAAAGTTGGGCTATTAACGCCATTACTTTGAACCTTGATTGGTAGTGACTGAACTTCCCGGTCTAAAGCGTGAAGCTGCAACCTTAATTTTAAGAAGCAGATTCCGTCTTACAAAGGCAGCCGCAATTTAACTCTGTTCAAAAAGGAACTGGACCAGTAACGTAATGCGTCGACATGCCAAAAAGTGAGAAAGAAAACACTGAACACGAGACCTGAGACCCTATGAGCCACGGGTTTCAAATGACAAGTAACCTCCTCAACACTGTAAGCAGCCAAGAGCAGTCAGATTCGAGAGGGTTGTGAAAACGCAGCGCAATTAAAGCCCAGATTTTGTTCCGGAGAATGACATCCAATCAATTTGAAATGATAATACAACTTCTTCTCCAATGCCTCAATGGCTGACTAAGTTTGGACAGCAAAGTACTCCCATACGACCCAAATGAATAAAAATTGTAATTATTCAAGGATGTAGGATAATGTATCATCTAATATGTGCTTCGAACCACGGAAACTCGTCCGAGTCAAAATAGCTATTTTCCAACAAAAGATGACATATGCATACATTCACTTCGGTAAATGAAAACATGCAGAAAGATGAAGCGGCCTGAATAAGTTTCCTTGAATATGTATATTTGCTTCTTCGAAGTTCAACACCAATGAAATAAGGTCACGTGCACACCCACAGGAGGAGAGAAAGCGTGTCTCAATCAACTTCGTCGATATGCATAGCGTTTGAGGAGGAGGAAGATTGTCCAGGGCCGGGTGTACCATCACCATCCAGAAGTTCGACGTCATCTCCAAGCATCCGTACAAGGTTTGACAGAAGCCCACTAAAGGGATCGTTCTGCCGCTGGGCTCCAAAATAAACTTGACTTATCTTCTCAATGTACTCGGCGTAGCTGGGATCGCGCATGAGTTGAGGGCGATACTGAGCACAGAGAAATGCGAAAATATCATAAGTATGTTTTCGCTCAATGGCCAGCATTAGCAGCCACACAAAATTAAGCAGAGGAAAGTGAATAAAAGGTGGCCCAGCTTCCAGTCTGGGATGATGGCGGGTGTATGTGTGGAAAGTAAGAGCAGCCACCGAAGTTTTCTTCACGCAAAGAAACTGAAGCACAGCCTGAGCTATAAAGAGGTCTATTTCAGAGAAAAGGCCGTAGCGCTGGTGCATCTCAATAAGAAAACATCCCACCTTATAACCATCCCCAGCTAGCATGATACGACTTCGAGCCTGGGTTAAGGCACCTTCTACAAAGAGCTGTCGACCAAGGAACTCATTAAAAGCACACAGAATGCCTTCGTTCTTCGAGAGGAGTGAGAGGCATTTGGAAATAAACTTGCTACGATCCACACAAGTTGACGGCATAGCAGACACGAATTTGCACAAATCACGCAAATTGGTATCCGTGACCTCTCGGTTGCTCTTGATGAGAACATCAACGTAGATGCAAGCCAAGTCAATGCCACTTTCCCATTGATGATTTTCAAGGAAGAAGTTAACACCTTCTAATAGATATTCAAGTGATTCGACGTAGTTTTTTCGCAACAAGCACCGAAAATATGCAGTCTTATAAAGCTGATGTGCCTCATAAAAGCGTTTTTCCTCTTGAGCAGCCTGTATTCGCTGATAGAGTTTCGAATTCATCGCAGTAGTATCCCAACTGAAATGGGAAAAAGAATCTCCGTGATTCCTGGAAAGTTAAGTCGTAACCAAGCACACTTTTAAACCAGAACAAAACAGGTAACTCGAGAGCGGGACTGTACCTAAATGCGTAACTACTGCAATAAAACTGAGCGGGAAAGAAACAATAACGCTAAGTTCCCCAAAAATTTGCGAAAAGTACGCCAATTACAGACAAAACGAGAAGAGTCCAACAACTGATCAGCGCACGCAAAGCCCACCAGACATTTTTTCGAAAAGAGGACAATTGAAGTGTGACTGAATGCTGCTGTGACCGCAGATGTACAAAACCAAGAATTGAATAAGCAACTGGTAAATTGAAAGCAATGCATTTGACGAACAGTTTTGAATTATGATTAGGAGGCATACGGCAGTGAAGATCTGTATTAGTTGAGTTTAAGACACAATCCACAGACGGCAGACAAGTTCGTGAACAGTACTTCCAGATAGAGAACTTGACATTTTTTTCGAGAAAAGTACAATTTGTAAAGTGACTTGGCGATCCCTACCCAATAAGATATGGGGCTGCTGAGCAAACAAACAAGCGCAAATGCCTCAAAGCGTTTTTAGACATCAATTACCAAAAAGGAGGTCAGATATTCATAAAACCAAACATAGTGCAAACAAGATGCAAGGGAGAACAATAAAAACTATTGCCCACCGTACAGTACGTAAAGAACCCCATGCGCTCCAGAACGTACCAACTGACAATAAGCGAAAAGCCAAAGAGGCGGAAGGGTACAGCGAACCACACTATAGGCTGATTCGCTCTCGATGCAATCGAAAGTAGAATAGTAGTTACTGCTCGAAAGTTAGATAACTTTGGGGAGCATTTGATTACTAGAGCCATGATTTTCATTTATAGCTCACCCGGTTCAGTAAATCTTGCCAAATGAAGACATTTAGGGCTTTTTGTAGAATACGGATGTGCCCAAAAACTTACCTTCCATTGCGGTTTACAAATAAGCCTAATGTTAGCTTAATTTTATAACCCACCATCTCCAATATTTGTGTCAACTTGGCTTTTGAACACTGCTAATACTACACGCTCGCAACGTCTTTAATTCCAAAGCAATTACGCCTCATGTAATCAATTTTACGTAGTAAAACCTTCCCAGCACCTGTTATTTAACGTCAACTTTTAGCTCCAATGTTTATCTGAATTCATTAAGCCGGCACTTCTATCATTTGTTCGCCAGCGGTTTTGGGGTTTTGGAGTTTGTCCGTTTTTTGTGTCAGGTCGTGTTTGAGGTATGCTCACATGCGCGATGTTTGGTATCACGAAATGTAGGACGCTTTTAGTCAGCAATCCTTGTCGCGCTGCTACTAATTTGTCATTGCATCCTGGATGGGTTAACGCACTTTGTCTCCTGCAAGGCGAACTTGCAATTCTCGTTTTTTTTAAAAATCAACTTGTTTTGTGTGCATATGTTTTTGCCTTGATTAATTCTGTGACTAGTGATACCTTGATGCTACTTGAATTGTGCATGGTTCATTCACAGTCTACCCTAGTAAATCGACAACTACACTACTGTCCCTGTAACCTGTCATTACATACGCCTTATTGTGACGCATAAATATCGACCTGTGGATGCGAATGCTCATTTTTGTGAATGTATACCGTCCGAATTATTCTAGAACCATGCCAAGGTATGGGCAATTAGTGGTAGGACCTGCGGGATGTGGCAAGTCGACGTACTGCGCTACCATTCAGAGGCACTGCGAAACCGTTCAGCGACCCTGTCGAGTGGTCAACCTCGATCCTGCGGCCGAATATTTCGAGTACACCCCGTCGGCCGACATTCGTGACCTCATCCAAGTAGAATATACAATCACCGTTACCCAATTTGTGAAGAGACTGATGTATTGCATTTCCTCCACATTTGTAGGTTGATGATACAATGCAAGATGACGAGCTCGGTCTGGGACCTAATGGTGGCCTCATTTTTTGCATGGAGTACCTCTGTCAGAATCTCAATTGGCTCGATGAAGCTCTCGGTGAAGACGAGCTGGATTACATCCTATTTGACTGTCCGGGCCAGATAGAGCTGTACTCTCACCTCTCAGTTTTTCCACGATTGGTTGAATACCTTCAACAGAAGTGGGACTTTCACATTGCTAGTGTTTTCATACTTGACGCTCGCTTTCTCGTGGATGGATCTCACTTCCTCTCAGGTATTCTCTCTGCCCTCTCTGCGATGGTGTGTCTTGGAACCCCCCACGTCAACGTCATGACAAAACTGGATATGCTATCCGAAGACAAACAAAAATTAATTAGCTCTCGATACCTGCAGCCAGAACTGGACGACCTCTGTGAGACATCGGGTGACGAGGAAATCGATGGGAAGGCTGCATCTTCTCGAAAATTTTCTCGCCTTACGCGAATTTTGGCTGGCTTAGTGGAGCGTTACAGCCTTGTTCAATTTCAACCTCTTAATAGGGATAAGGAGGAGATGATAGAGGATCTTCTTTTTCAAATAGACCAGTGTCTTCAATATGGCGAAGACAATGAACCCATGAACCGGTTCTTTGATCAAACAGAGCGGGACCTAGCTGGTGATGAAAATGACAATGTAGATGATGCATAGTGTATCAGATCACAGAAGAGTAAATCTTATGCAAGCATGTTTGCCTTTTTCAACTCACTTGAAGAGTACTTGTGTTACCGGTCGTTTTCTAGTCCTTTTTTTCTCAAAGGCATTTCATGTGGGTGGGCAGCTGGGCAGCAGATACGCCATTATCTCGATCAGTGTTGTAGTGGCGACTGGTGTTCTTTACACCATGGAGTTCCTATTGAAACAAATGTCACAATTGCTGGCCAGATACGAACGGATGAGGTGTCTGAACCTCTTTCTGGAAACGCTTGCTCATGCCTTCACGGGCGCGGTCTTTTGGATTGTCTCCTCATTTGGACTACCTGAGTCAAAATCATTTCGCTTCATGATAGAATCGACATTTTTTTCTGCATTAATTGCCGTTATTGTGGACATCGATCACTTTATCGCCGCTAGGAGCCTCTCCATAAAAGTGAGTTGGCACATTGTCTGGTACTTGCCTTATATCTGCTTATTTGATAACTGATGAATGGGGGAAGACGACATTGCCAAAATGGTTACAGGTTTTTAACATAATTCTGCTTTGAGAATGATAGTTAACCTGGCTGAAGGTGTAAGTAAGCCAGTCTGTTATTCTCAAGATCAGTGAGTGTGGAAGATTTAATCCTAAGCAAATGTTTTCCTTTATTCGTCAAGGGGTTAATTCCTGAAGATGAGAGGGCTTCATAATCAGTCAGTTAACCTCTGCGTAATCCTTTTGACTCATTAAGGCGGCTCGATCTCTTCCCGGACGACCATTTCTCCACTGGTCGGGCTGCCTTGTGATTTTGGTGGTGCTGCTGTTGGTGAGCAGTTTTATGATTCAGCACCATTGGTCTACTGCGCCTTGCCTTGTGAGGCAAACTATAGGTAGTGGCTGGGTCAGTCTGGTGGCCTGGAGCTCGCATCAGCTTCGCGATTCTCTGCGACGCGGTCTTTGGTTGTGGCCCCCTCCCCGTCTCCTCCTCTCTCCACCCGGTTACCTTCATACGCTGCCCCCTCTTCTGCCCTTCGCCTATCCGTTGGCTTTAGCCAGCATTCTTACTCTACTTCACATCACTCCACTCAAACTGTGTGATCGCGCTACCTTTTTGTCGTATCTTTCATTTCGTGAAAAAAATAAAGTGTCTATTGTCTAACAAAGGCTATGCTTACGATTCCCGTCTCTTAATATGATTGCAATTCGTCTTTTTGTATGTAGATGTGTGTAACTTGTTCGCTTTCATGTGCATATGATTTTGCTGTTCATATTGCGAGTCTAAGTAGAGGATCGTTGTAAGTCGAGAGGAGGTCAGCAAGCTTGGTGTGAACATCTATATTGGCAGTAATGTCTATCGAAAGCAACAACTTCTGTTAACTAGGTTTCTCACTGAACTTTTTTTGAAAGTGCTAAATGCTGTAGGGAATGCTTAATCATCACTACTGCTTGATTAAACAAACTCAGAAATTACTTTCTTTTCGTTCTTAGAACAAATATAATTCCAAATCATGTTCCAAGCTGTCAATCGGAGTGCCTCCAGTGTTAGCGATTGAATTGGACGGGGAAATACTGCCTATTACTGGACTAGTTAAAACCTTTTCCTTCTCCCAATATTGACCTCATGAGTAGTATGCGCTAATTCAGTGTACCGCATAGGTAATAATCCCTCGACTGGGTACGTGATCCACGTAGTTCTAAAACTGCATCGTTGTCGTGTTTATTTACTGTCTGAACTCATCTTAACAATACTTAACATGTCAGAGTGCTTCAAATCAGATTAATATTATGCTGCAGCAGAATTTGGTGGAGGCATTAATTGGATGGATTCTGGCTTAGCCGGTCCCGGTGTTGATGGACTCTCGCCAGTCATTCGTTTGCCCACTCTTCCCACTTAATTGTACATTTGTGGAAATTATTTTTTAACACCTATAAAGCCTGAATCAACGTAGACTGACCAGGCTGATGGGTTTTGAGTGTGCAATACAACGTTTCAAGTAGAAATAATATCATTCTTAAGGTTGAACCGTTTTGTTCATGACTGCGCACACTCCAACAAACTCATCTGCTTTTGCTTTAGGCCTTTTTAGACATCATTGTCTTGTGATGAACTGCCCAACAAGTATCCGGCTTCTGGGTGTCACAACGGTTGGATTTTTCATGCGTTACAAGGGAAACAGTTCTCAGGTTGGTGGTGCATAAGCAGTTTGCCTTATTAACTGCAGTTTTTGTGGCTTTTTTGCTTAAATTAGTAGTGTTTATCGGTATTGTGTTAGAACCAGACACTCATTAAAGCCTTATTTTCTCGAGATTAGCCGCGGTTTCAAAAGATACACTGATGTCTTGCCAAAATAAGTTTTAAGAAAGTGGCTTTGATTGGAAGCAAAATCTCGAAAAGAGAAAAATTGCTCATCAAATATCTAGTCGTATGCAGCCTAAGTAAACTGAATTCACTGCGTGCACAGCATAGTGGGACATTTTGAGTTTACTAATAAAGCAAGGAAAGCTTTCTCAGGTCAAGATGTTGGACTTCTTGACGGTGCCTTATTTACTGGCTTTATCATCTTTTTCTGAAAAAAAAGTGTCACCTGTACAACTGCGTCTCTTTTTGGTGTTATAACAGATGTTTTGCTTCCGTTGTTGGGAGTCGCAACCTGGGAAGTCTACGAATTAGAAGTGCCTTTTTATTGTGATTCCCCCTTCGGGCATACCTATCCTCAGACGTTCGGGGCACTAAACCAATGCGAGGCTTTGGACCTGTGTTTCTGAATTCTTAAAAATGCTTACTTGTAGAGACTGGACTGGCACAATGCGTTGTCGTATTTGGATGTATGCTCGCCCCAGGAATATTGTGAATTAATTTCATTGAATACGCATTACCTGAGTGTGGTTAGTACGCACTGCGCATCACATGAATGTCAGTGTTGAGTGACAGGAAGATGACGGTTGCCCATGTTGTGGCCTACCAAAAGGAGCAGTGAAAGCAAAACGATGTTGCAATATTTTCCTACCATGTGTGTATTCTGGCCAGAAGGTGCTTCACAAGTCCTGTAAAAGTGAAAGGCACAAGGTCTCATCTTCACTATGTCCTTCTCTGCCCTCTTTTTCACTTACCCCATTTTTTATGACCGAAATCACAAGATCGTCACTTTCCATTCAGTCAAAATTCATAGCAAGACTTGCGGTTGTTAATCTTGTGGCTATAAAAATGGATAGTACGTTCTATTTCCTGCGTTATATGTGTTCATTTTCATAATTTATTGTTTGAGTCGATTGCATTTTGTAGAGCATGTGATTGGCGGTTGTTAAACAATTCTTTAAAGTACTCCTATTAGTAAACCTGCGTCCACGCTATTTTACAGCAGTCTCATATGCTCTCCATTGTCCGAGGTTTTTTAGATGCCATGAAAATGGAGGTCATTAAAACCGCTAGGTTTTTGTAATCCAGTAGTTTACGGACGTACAAATCCGCCCAAATCCCTCTCTCCCCTGTTCTATTGTAGTCACAAATTCCCTCCTTATCTAATTGTAAAGCAAGTCAACGCAACAATTAATGACTATTGTGTAGGACCTGTCATCACAAGTAGTTACTCTCCTGAATTCATGGGCGTCCATGCTTTCCTCGTGCCATTATAGTGTTGTACAGGTTTTTTGGGAAACCATATCAGCATCTCAAACTTTGACATCTCTGAAAGAAGCTGGAAAGATCAGTATGGATTTCTGCGAAAATGTGACGAATTATAGTAATTTGTATTCGAGTCTTGGTACTCGTGCTCACAATACTTTTTCATACTGTCTGCGAGGTGGTGGCTAATGGTGTTTTGGGTAGATGGAGTAAAAGGAGAAGTGGTTTGGCCAATTCAAGTCTTTTATGTTATTTTACTGCATTCAAAGCTCCTCGTTTCTTTTGCAAAGTTTTACCATTTTTCAAATCTCTCAAGCGTACCTCAAAGTTTTTCTTCGTGAAAGGATTCTGGGATTCATGGTGGTCAGAATTTTTTCAATAAGTATATCACGTCGTATTAGGCGAACACGGGTTTTATGGAACCATATTTTTTTGGAAAAAATCGCGCCATTTACATCGTTCGCTGGTCCGTTGATTGTTCAAAAGGTATTCAATCTTCGACGCACCATAAAGATCGGCTGTGTAAGCTTTTGAACGTAGTTGATGTGATTGATCATTTAGACGCCTTAATCTGTAGATCCATGACTGGTGAGTAATGGATGCGGACTCTAGCAACCTTGCTAAACAAATTAAGCTCGCCCTACTAACTTCCTAAGTGTTAGTTTGCCTATCGGTTGAGGCGATCGGCCATCCAAAGTAGGAATAGTCTATGAAGGGCTCTCTGTATTTCCCAAAATGCTTCACTGATTAATAGCTTCTTTTTGGGACCCTATCGTTGGCAAAGTGTTCCAAACGCCAACTATTTTTGGCATTGATTCTGATGCTGATATGACGCGCGATTTATTTGCTTCCTAGGTTATACTTCAAAGTTAGAAAATTTTGTACATCGAGCAATTGTTTGAGGTTTCGAAACGCCTAATGACCTGAGAACAACGACGATACCATTCTACGCCTGATTTGTTTGAAGTTGTGTTCGAGTTCCCCTGTCGAGAACATTTTTAAAAGTACCGTACGTAAATGATAAAGTTATGGATCTCATTAAGAGATTCTTCATTAAATCACCCTGGCCTTCTAAAAACTGTCGTCGGGAAACTCTCCCACGAGATATTTCAAATTTAAGCAAAGTTTTGGTTGCATGCGTCTCCCTTTGGAGAAGAGTGTAACATGGAAAGAGTACGATTTAAAGTGCGTTAGTGTCGTTCGCCTTGAGCCCTATGCCTTAGATTTGGATAATAGATTCCTGAGTGCTCTAAATGTGCCAATGCATATCACTTACATGATTTACTTCCTAGAATGTATTTCGAATGCCCCTCCTGTGACGAAGTTCGTGTCATGCTAAATGCCTCCAAGAGTGCAAGCAGCTCAGTTTTGAAATTAAACTTGCTGTTCCCTCTTTCAAGTTAAGCCCCTTCTTCTAACCAAATCGACATTTGGGATCCTTTTTGTCCCTTGCGGCAATAAGTTATCTTAGAAGCTTGAAGCCCAATAAAATACACCTTGTCTCACAAATGCTAAGAGTCGTCATCAAAAGATTCAGTGCTTCTCGTGATCTTATTGTCCCATTCATAGGCTTTCATGTCGGAGTATACGTGACATATTGAGAGGCGAAGTTGTTTCTGAGGTTACCATCTTAGCTCAATTTGGAAGTCACAAATAGTGATTCCTCTAAGCACTAAAAAGAAACCCGGAGATCTCGTTTTTTTTTAGCCAAAAAATCACCTCATAGTACGTGGCAATTTTTGGCAGTCGTCCATCGGGATGTAGTGCAACTTCTATTTTCGTCTCTATCAAATTGACAAGCGGAGTAGTATGAGATGGTCAGTGGCTAAACATCACCACCTACATTACAACGCGTTTAGAATCCCAAATAGATTTTTGAAACAAAACTATGCAAACATGAAGCCCACATAGGTCTTACTTTGCTGCAGGCTCATACCATTCATTCTCTCTCTCGTGATAGTATCCGACTTCTCCGAATAGCCGTCTTTTTGTTCCATTTTGACATTGTCTCCGCATAGCACACAATTGTGGACGTTAATGCTGTACTCCACTTGGTGCTTCAAAACTAGTGATCGTTCGAATCTATTCGAATACCAGTACGTTCATAGCGCCTTAAACTCACCTCTGGGTTCATGAAAATATTGCGTCTTGTTAATAAAAACCACTTCGGCCTTGAATTTGACTGCAAGTAAAACGATATGTAGCGATAGAAGCGCTTTTTCATTTTCAAACGTCTACAGAAGTAGTATTCCTGATCTTTGACTATGTTCAATAACTTTCGATAACAGCTGCATAAAAGGTTTTGGATTTCATTAGACTGCTAATTGTCATCAGATGTGATGCTTTTCCCTTAAATATGTTATAGAGCTCTTTTGACAGTAGGATTAGGACAAATTCGATTTATACTAAGTCGTCTAGTTACAATAGCGAACTATGGAACATTATTTCCCTAACCTGGGAGACCTAATACTTCTAGTAAAATAACTTCATTGTATGGTTTTCCCAGTACATAATTTGTTAGCAGCGAAGCTGCACTAATTAAAAATGTGCTACAGACTTATTGCTCAAATGATCATGAAATTTAAAAGGCTGCCTACGGATCATAGGTTTCAAGGAGGTTTGTGTAAGTCCTAGATGGGTGTATTTTGACTCTTGTACGGGATAGGATTTTATTTGCCTGATTCCCATAGTGGTGGCTGGAGCGTCAGCGACGAGACCCGTATGTGCGACAGGCACGGGTGCAGTCGTATCGCTGTCGCAGTGCCTTCAAGTTGCTGCAGATGAACAAGGCGGTGGGTAGTGGTGGGCTAATTAGGCCGGGTGCAGTGGTGGTGGACTGCGGCGCGGCACCAGGCTCGTGGACTCAGGTGGCAGTGGAGCTGGCCTCGCCTGGCGGCACTGTGGTGGCCCTCGACCTGCTTGACTTTGAGCCCGTGCCGGGGGCGCACTGCCTATCCCGCCTCGACCTCCGTCAGACGGCTCAAGTAATCCGCCGCGTGCGTGAAGTCCTCGGTGCCGACCGTTGCGTTGACGTCGTCCTCAGCGACATTGCGCCTCCCGCCTCCGGGTTGGGAGATCTGGATCACCTCAGCCTCATCCATCTCGTCAATTGTGTCCTTCAGGTGCGCGACCGGTATCTTTTTTGGATTCCCCATCAGTGTTTTCCAGGTTCTAAGTTAACAACAGTCGTGATATCCACTCCCCAGCTTTTTGCGCTTTTGGGACGGTGAAAATGAATGGTTTTTTAAACAAGTATATTTTACAACCACATTTTTATATTAGCAACGAGAACTGTCGATTATCTCTTATAAACGTTTTGTGTGTGTGATCTAAATATTATCAAACCCGGCAATGATAACTTGCATTAGAGTCAAATATTCTGCTGGTTCGTTTCCATCCCCACATTTCGCTGGGATATTGTCATCGATATGGGCCAGTGCATATAAGACCTTAATGCCCTTAAAACCTTCGGTAGCGAGTGTAAGGGGGTACTTTGTACCTAAGAAGATTTTTCTTGGATTCGCTACATTTACCAGACAGAGGCATCTACTGCTGCGATGCAGGGTCACCGTGCTCATAAACTCCATCATGGTTACTTTTCCTCACCATTTCAGCCTTTAACAATGGTTATTTTCTTTTTTCCTGGAAGGGATTACGTTTTTGCTGTACACCTTAAGTGATTGTGTTATTTAAAAGTCGTGAAGCTACCACTTTGAATGGGACACTTTCCTCTACTTTTCATCTTCTCTTTTGCTCAAACCGAAGATAATACCGCTGTTGCTATTGTTCGAATTCACGATGCTCCTTGAGCTCCCCTATATAACTTCAGGGAGTTATCTTTATCGAAAAGATAATCTTTTAGCAGCACTATGTAACAGTAGGCCGTCGCGTAGACATGAACAGGTTGTTCGCTTCAACTAGCCAAATAAGATTGCCTTTTTGAGTTTGCGTATCGAAGGGGCATTGCAAGTACTAGAAGAACTTGTCTTGGGTCGGACTAGCGATGGTGGATCAGTGCAACAGGTTGTTATTACCCTGATGTAATGTTGTCATCCAGCGATTCTAGAACATTCCATACCATTTGCATAAAATTGTTATTTTTGTCCAAAATGTTCAAGCTCTGTAGAGCTCAGAAAGCAAATGCTTTAGAGAGTCCTGTTTTTTTTCAATCCAATGAGAGATGAGTTTGATTAGTGTTTGCAAAAGTTAGTTCATCGTGCTTACATCAAGTTTCGAAAACCACCGCCTGATTGTGAATAACAACTAACCATAATACGTAGTAATCTTCGTCCATTGATAAGTCCATGTACTGTTGCACCAATCTTCCGGGAAATGCAATCATTTGTTCTGTCGGAAACTATCACAGTCTACAAAAGTGTGATTTAATGTGCTTCGGAAATTGGTCATTTAAATACAGTTTAAATCCCATTCTTTTTTTGATTAATTTGCCTCCGTTGCTTTACTGTGAAATATACGCTTCTCACTACATAAAAACACGGCTAAGAGTATGTTTTTTTTACAAAGTGGTTCAAAAACCGCGACCAATTTTTGTTTCTGTCATCGCTGTCACAGATAAGTGACTAGTGGAGAAAGTGTTTGTCAAAAGAATTGGGTGTCATTGATTGTGAAGCACAAAGTGGGTTAAAAAAGATAGGCAAGAAGTAGGCGTTTATTTGCAAGTGGATGTGGGTGATGATGTAAGAATCTCTCCCAGACGTTTACAGAAGGCATTTCGAGAGGAAGAATGCTTAGGACTTCATGGTACCTTATGTGCTACTTCTAGAGAAATTTTGCAAAAGGAAAGAATGGCTTTGAAAATTGGGCAAGATTTTAGCAGAAGTTCAGAAGGTGTGAAATAAGTTGCCCATTCCTCTTTGTTATTGGTAGCACTTGATTTTCAAACTTCCTAGAAAGGCTTCACAACCATAACAAGGGCTTGGTAGCGTTTTTTCCGGTACTCACTGTGGATATCGCTGTGAGGCAAGCGCTTTCGACAAACATGACATGAGGCTGGATTTTTTTCAGTTGGCTTTGCATGTTTCGAGGCCTGGCGCGGACCTTCTCGTGAAGCTCTGGAGCTGCCCCGAGGTGACAGAGTTCAAGAGTCTCCTCGAGCAATTTTACCGTGGCCCCAGGAACTCCGTTGACAGATCTTCTGCCTCTCCCGCAGTGCGCCTTCTTAAACCCGACGCCAGTCGCAAAAACTCCGCCGAGATCTATGTCTGTGCACGAGGATTCTTTCCTTCGCCGCCCCACAAATAAAGCTTTTCTCCGGCTCTGAATATCTTTATAGTGGCACAGAAGCTCACGTCTTGTGGTCTTTAATCTTAAAGTTTTTAAGGAATGCCGCCAAGTTTTAGGGACAGTTCAACTGCTCCTGGTAATGCAGCATTATTTGCCTTCCCACAAATTGGACTCGAACAGGGCCCTGTTTATTGAAACCTTAATGCTGATCAACTTTAGCTTACTTTTCGGACATTCAGTTTGTACTACCTGCCTTGATTCATATTTTTCTAGATCACCTTAATAATTTTTTAAGCACTAGGAGTGGGAGTAAAACTTCACCCTGACCCATGGTAAGATGGGGAAGAAATGGTAAGTTCCTGACATTGGTCAAAATGGAGGATTTCTCTTCACTGTCCTGACTCGCTTTTAGTTTGGAATATCGAACCTGATGTTTTTAATGGGGAAGTATCTGCTTCTCAAAACTGGGCTAAATCTTTTGGTAAAATGACTGCTAATAGCAGCATTTCCTATTATCGAATAATAAATAGCATTTAAAATTTTTAAACTAGTAGTATATGAGCGTTTACCGTGTACTTCCTATTGTCCTGTTAGAAAATATATGGCTTTGTATGGGAACCATCCCAGTAGTTGTAAGTACGTTATTAAAATTTGACAGATTTTAGGTTGAGTGCCAAACAAATGACGGCAAACAATTCCATTTTGAAAAATCAGCGATCATGCAGTTGGTCAACCAACTTTGGGCGTTGACCTCCTCTATATGTCCCGATTTCGTAAATGGATCGTTCGGTGCTTTGATGGGACATCAGTACTGCCTCACAAACATTTTAATTGCCATACTACTTAGCCCAAACTCCAAATTCGAATCAAGTGCTTGCAGAGACGTTTTTTCATCGATGATTGATTGATAACTAAAAAATGTACCACAGGAATTCGTTGGTAGCTGACGTACAAACAGTCTAAGGAAAATGCTTTTGTAATACTTGATTCTTTCACAAATTTCAAAGCAACTTGATCTATATTTGTGTGGCTACCCTATGAAAAATCTTAAAGATCTGTTGGTCTTTCAAAGAACAGGCTTTAGGGCTGCGCCAAAGTGTCTTATTAAACTGGACCTGGAATGCAAATTTAGAAAAAGTAGGTTACCATCTATAAAATAATTTTTTTTTCTCACGAAGTGTGACTGTCATTCATCAGGCTGCAGTTTCGTACTTCCTAGTTAGAGGTAATTCTGTAAGTCTCAGACTTCTGCTTGGGTACTTGAATTTGTGAAAATTTTAAAGGTTTACGCTCTGGCGTTACATACCCAGGGGATGCTATTCATAGATGAAAAATGGTTTCAATGCTTACAACGCATCAGATCGTGAGGACCATGCATTGATGTCACACCTGTACTGGACTCCTTTGAAAATTTCACAAGATACATAATTGTGGGCATTGTCTCTTATATTGAAGGCAATTGGTCGTTCCAATCGGAGCCGCGATTTCCGTATACCAGTTGCGCTTTTAACTTTTACGATTTTTGGTCTAGTTGTTTATGCAACTAGCAAAAGAATCAGTCGGGTTCAGAAGAGTTCATGAATGTGCAAAAGCGGAGGAATAGACTTTGAACTCCTTTATCTCATTAACTTAAATTTGCACGATATTTTGTCAATATCCAGCGTCGTGCCATCCCCTTTTCTCATTGGTGCAATATGAAATCAATGAGGTTTAATATTTTAACTTTTCAGGCTGCGCATGATCCGGATTGTAACGACCGTTCCGTTATATCTCAGCCGCTGTTTTTATGCTTTTTCTCTTGGGTCCCACGGAAGGCAGTGGTGTGTTATCGCCACAGCAACCACCTCTTGTAATTCACTTATCACTTCCATTTACTTCCACCGCTTTAACATTATTACATTTGGATGTACTTTAAGCCTAGATATCCGACGTTGACACACGTTTGAGACTGTTTGTTTAAACTCCAAGAAAAAAATTACATTTACTCGTTGGTGGTATTTAGTAGGCTAGAGAACGGTTAAAGCGATAAGTTTCATTTAAAAGGGACTTGCTGTTGCAATAAATGAGACCACAGTGAAGCAGTGAAGAGTGTTGGCACAGTGAGTGATTTTGTCACGATTAAAACATGCTCATAGAGAAGAGATAGCAATGAACTCGATGCATTTTGAACAAGCAAGCCAAAGTGAAAGAATAAGGGGGCAAAGTAGGGGGGAAGGGCACGGATAAGGACGCGCGTGAGCAGCTGGTGGCCCTAGGAGGTGGACAGTTTGGCGGACCTGAAGGCTGCAGGTCCGCATGGCATGTCGGGCTCTGCCATGGACATTTGCCGCCACACGAAAGGTGGAACCATGCGCTTCAGCTGCTGCGTTACGGGGAAGGGGTGAGTACCGGCGGGGGATCTGGCGGTCACTAGCCCCGAATCGGTTATCGCTAACTTCGGCGTCGTCGTCGCCGCCACCACCAACACCGCTGATCTCACTTTCGTCGTCAGACAGCGAGGCCATCGACAGTTTGTACGCCCCGCTAGCGCCGCTGCTGGTTAAACAGCTGACTGTAAACCAAGCCAGAAGTGCACATCAAATATCAACCACTCTCATGCAGAATGGGTGGGATTCTATCGTCCATATCTCACTCATGAAATTCGACGCCAGGTTGATGAGTAGTGAGAACCAAAGGATCCCAATAATTCTGTGTAAGTGCATCTGAGCAGACTTCTCATACAAAGTTCAGATTTTATCGTGCATGCGACATGACAACTACCGTGGCTTAGGATTAAAAATGCGCGGGTGTGTTACTTAACGATGTGTCTGAATGTATGCGTTGGGTTGGAATTTGTCCCCATAACTTAAATAATTTATTGGGACTATAAAATGATACCTAATAGCATATGTCTGCTCACGAGATCCTAAATAGGCAATAAATGTGGAAGCAAATGGTTCAGGAACAAAGTAAAGTGGAGTATTAAGTGGCGCGATGCAGCACTGGGATTATTACAAACCAAACGTTACATTATTGGAAGGGGTGTAATGTGATGAATATGAGAGTAAGTCTTAAAAGTGACAAGAGGGAATCGCGATAGACACTGGCTTTTGTGCAAGTGTGTTACCGTGGTTGATACTACTTCTCAAAAGTTGAAGCATAGATAGCATTTTTTAAACCCATATAGCCGTTAGGGCACTAAATTGCAAAAGCAAAACAAAGAATCACTTTACAATTCTTCGATAGAATGTTCCCAAAATTGAGGCCCATGTCGCAGTAATTTGACTTTAATTAGAATGCAGTTACAAGCACCTCTAAGCAATAATAAATTTAGCTATTTCCATAGCTACGTGCTGTATCAAAGGAAAAGTTCTGGAGAAGTTGACTAATGAAACGAACAAGTGAGGAAGAGAGAAGTGATTGTCACATAAAATTCAGATAAAATTAGCTCACAACATACGTAGTCCCAAGCCCTGAAGCAAACACCTCGGGCTCTCAGCTACTTTTTCTGGCTAGAAAATTCAAAGGAGCTGCATCGGTTGTGAAACAAACATCTTTTTATGATGTTTTCCTTCAAAAGCACACGTTGTGCTTAGTCTATTTGGGTAATGTTGTTTCTTTGCTAGATTATCTATTCCATCATTGCCTTCAGTTCAATTCGATGTGTTCCTGAATGTCCTTTGAAAAAGGGTATCAGCCATGATCTTAGTCGCAATTCTATTTATTACAACCTGGACATTCTGTAGAATTGAATGCAAAAGTTACATTTTCTAAATGAGTAGCTACTGGGCTGCTTTATCATAAAAAAACATCTTGTCGGATAAAAGCTCTACAAAAGGAAACTAGGCGTTGCTTGTAAACCTTATATTTTTATAAACATCAATCAAACAGGGTAAGTGCATCGGTTCGAATAGCGTGGTTCAATAATAGCATGCAATTTTGTTTTGGCTGGTATTATTCCAAAGAATGGACAATTTAACCTTTATTCTTGTGTTGTGTGAGATTGAACAGTCAAGCAACCTGAGGAGTACACTAAGAGAATGAAGACGCCGAGGAATATTGTAATACTTTGTTTGTTCGAACTGCCGGTTTCGGTCACTTGGGTGGCCATATTGTACCAGCCGGTTAGTCGGCCTCCGGGCCGTGCCAACAGCCCCCAAGCCCTCTGTTTCCAGAATATATATTCTGCCCCAATACTATGTCTTCTTTTACCTTAAAGGGAGCCTCGGGACGCTACAAATATCTTTCTGAAATTTAAATATATGCAACGGGATATGATGAAAAAAAGTGTCAAAGTACTTGGTAAAATTAAATGTACCACCGCTTCCATGAGCGGGCTGGCAGTGTCGCTGTACTCCGTGCTCTCCATGCTAACGTTATTGTGAGCATGGATTTTCTTCACAGCTTCAACCAACGGTCGGTGCCTGTTCAAGCTAGCGAAACGCTTACGGGCCATGAAGAGAACTGGACAGCTTGAAGAAGGGCAATAATATAGCTATTTACCTTGAGACTCTTACGAGGACTCACATCATGCTAATGCATCCTTCATCAGGTGCAGCGCATACGACTAGTTCTATTCACTGTGTTTCTTCTTTGTGCCTTCCCAAACATATCTGTGGACCAGGTAAGACATAGTATACCCATTTGTAATGCATTCATTTGGCGGCGAATTTACCATTTAGAACTTGGTCGTTTGGAAAGTGATGAAATACTTCGAAGCTGCAACTTACCCAAGATGGGTGATTTGTTCGGTCAGCGAAATGCGCCTAAAACGGAAATTCAATGCTTTCTGATGACTTTAAAAGATTCTGAGAGAACAATCACAAGATACACTCACTGCTCGTAAAAGACTGGAAATTGATGTTTTTAGCACTCAGTTTTGCATGAATTCGGATACGGCCTCTTTTAGGTTCAACGAATGATTTTCCATGTTTGACTAAATTGGCAGAAATAAAGTGCATGAAAACTAAGGGCATAAAGTGTACCTAAGCAAGGTCCTATGCGGCATTGTTTTTTGCCCTTGATAAGATTTACGTCTCAATAAGTGTTTGTCAGCCTACAAACAAAAGGCATTGCATCGTGTTCTGATCGCGTAAATAGGCGTGAATTTGTTTTTAAACTGGGTTCGCAAATTAATACCAACACAGGGGAGTCGACCAGGAATATGCAATAAATCAAATCATTTAACTGATCACAGGGTTTCCATTTCCAATGCACCTTTGTCCTAATCATAAATACATTACTAAAAATGGTTGCCCCCTTGAAGGTACTGGTGTGATAGTGATTTTAACATTGAGCGTCAATGTCTGTACAAGCATGATTGGTCTGAAGAGCATGGAAAAATTGTTCTAAGCGAATAAGTTGTTACTCGTACCTTAAATACGTTTCAACCGCGTGAGTAGATATTGACTTATTTTTGCGTTAATATGTTCAGAGCAGAATATTTACAAACATGGAATGTTGATGATTTTGATTGTTGAGGCTCTTTTGTACCTGCCAATAACTTCATGAAACAGACATTCCGGGTTTAAGAAAATAGGCTTCGCATAGCGGCTTACCGATTTAAACCCATGGCCGATGATCTGTCCCTCAGTGTGTGGTTCGGTGGGCAGGTTTTGTGCTCTCCACTGCTGCACCTAGATAAAGTACTGTAAATGCTTATTTACTTACCATTTCACAAAAGTAGGCGGTTGGCGAGTCATTATCACAGTCTTCCTTCTAACTAGCAGATCACAAAAAAATGCCTTCTAACACTTATAATCACACTAAAATTAAAAGAATAGTTTACAAATTTTATTAAAGTTAACATTCAGACTGTTCATTCTCAAACAAGTCAGTACGAGTTTTACGAAACAATCTCCTATGCACCCAGACCTACTGGTTTAGCCCGAGGTTTCAGTTAAATTTGTGGACACGATTTGGAAACCAGAGTTTAAAAACGTTGAAGTGATCATTTGACTTTGCTATGACGTTTTTATTTATGAGTATAATTTACCTATTATGAAACCTCAATTTAATAGGATTGGATTGGGTCATCGTTTGAAGAATTTAGACTGAATGCGCTAATCGCTTCTTTATCTGGTGTTTTAAACTTTGGAACCTGATAAAAGAATTGGTTGAAATGTACGATGATATTCGGAGGTCAGTTTCTACTTTCGTGTACTGTTGTGCGAAGCGCGGTGCACGGAGGCCCTCTTTGGCTGATGTGCGTAAATGGAGAACAAATAAACGCACGCACACTTAAGCTTCCGTAACATTCTGCATTTTTTCATTTCTTTGAAAAAAGTAGACTGTTGTGCGAAAAACTGGTGCGAAACCAGCGGGATTACAATAAGGTTGTTTTAGTTCTAATTCCAAATAAAGGAAATTTTAATTTGCCATGGAAGACCGAAGAAATAAATAGTGCTCATGGCATTACAATGAGTGGTTTTAACAGTACTTAAGCTTAAAAACGGGAATAAAATATCGAAGTCACTTTTTCCTTGACACTCACAAGGGGGCCTAAGAAGACGCCACAGCAGTGGATAAGCACGGCGTCCAAAATAATGGTATTATCCAGGCACATGAAAAGCACGTATTTTTAGAAACTAAAAAGCGTTGGGCCCGATTTGCCATTGACTACAACTTACGGCTACTCTCGCGACCATGTTGGCTCCAAGGCCCTTACCCAACAAAACCACACGTGCTAATCTGTTTCAAATAACAAAATCCGTTTTACTGAGTCGCCTGAAACATGACCGTTCCCAAGTAAATTTCTAGCATTCCAAGCTACAGTCTAGCCAAGATTCTATAGATCAACAACTTGTGCGATTTTAAGGAACTCTCAAAAAGGAGCTTTGCTGCCTTCCTCAAGAGAGTAGTTCAGCGAACCACTAGCTTATAGTCCCTACTCCGCTGCCAATTTAAATTTTTTTCATTAAAGTTTTTTATAGGGGGTCAAAACGCGTAAAAAAGATGCGGCTGATAATAACTGGGCATATCTTTCACGCCCACAACGAAAACTTGATATGACAGTGTCCTCTCTCATATACTCAGGCGAAGGCACACCAGGTCCAAGACATAAAATACTGAACTCGATTGCTCAGTAATATTCAGTCCAAAAGTAACGTAAAGAGGTGCCAGGATTTACATTTAATCATCAACATAAAAGCGCAATTCTGAATTCGTTTCAATGATTGTGATTAATTAAACATTCGATTCCATGATCCTACGGAAGGTCTTCAAAGTGGCTAAGGCTCTTAATTAAACGTTCATATATCATAATAGTAGACCAGCTAATAAGAATTTCCAAAAAATTTTTCTTTGTTTTAGCTGACAAACTTTTCCTTTCATTAAGATTATTTGTAGCATTATACTTAACCTTCTTCTTGAATGTGTCACTCATTTTGCCTACTGCTTTTAGAAGAATTTCATATCTCACTTTATGCCACTTAAAGATAATAATGAGTGAGTTCTTTAAAGTGAATTGATGAGTAAAATTTGCGGCATTATTGGCATGGAATTGCATACAGAGGGAATCAATGGGCTTAAGCTATGGAGTATCATTAACTTATCCAGAAGAGCTGATGGTAAGCTGACGACACAACCCTCTGTTTTTAACAGATGCTTCATCTCCTAAGACATAGAAGTAGATTGGGAGCAGATGCTCACTATTCTACACTCAAAGGGAAACGTTGCTTCTACGACTTCGCAAAATACGCTACAAAATCGAAGAACCCATTTGGTCCCCGTTTTAGATGTATTTTTGCGCCTAAAGAAATTTGAAAGATTAAGAGCCGGAATCGGTGCAATATAGCAAATGCTTTCTACAAGAAAGGTGAGAACACGTGCATGTTAAAAAGCTGCCAAATGAACTGCCACCACGTTGGAATAAAAGCGTTAAGGCGTCAATGAAGGATTTTAACACTTGCCGCAGCTTCTTCACTATTTCTGTGATATCGAGCACCACATCCGGTAATTTTGGCATGAAGTTTGCGCTGAAGGATAGATCACTTTTAATGAATGTTAAGATGGTGGTAACAGAAAAGATTAAAAGTTCACCCCCAAAGATCGTGCTTAAGGCCTGTTACACGTGATTCAATTGCTCATCTTAGCCCCCACAAATACGTAACGAGAAGGCAATTTCTTAAAAATTTTGCTTATAAACGCTTTTTTAAAGAGTGCAGGTTAAGATTACCTTGGGCATTAGGGCAGTTGCATTATAGAGGTAATTACAGCCTTTCGTACCAAAAAGAAACTAACTTATTCCGATTGGCATTCACATTTCGTGAGCATATTCATTTAACAAAGAAGCTAGAGCTCTAAAATTTGTGACATTTTGCCTTATCTCTGATAATCGATGCCATTCGCTGGCGGGTCGAACAAAAGCCGAATGCACCTTACGCTGTCTAATCCACGCAGAGACATTCTGAAGGCGAAATTTATAACTTCAAAGGGTACACTGGAGTGATAAGTGGGGACGCGAAAGAGGTAACATTTACTTTGAACTTTGGTACCAAAATTTCAGGAATCACGAAAAAACACGGATATCAGTTTTGCAAGTTGTTTTATTCTGGCCTGTCAAAAGCCCCGTGAATCCCGTGATGTCGGTAAAGCGCGTGCTGGCGTATATCATGACTTACCTTGACTTATTCCCCTTAATGGCTGAGATTCGGCAATCCTCCAAATCCTCGGCCCCCTCGTCCTGTCTGGGAAGAATGATCACTATCCCCTTCATTACAGGTAGACTCAAAAATGTTGTGCAGGCCACCTCTAAAAATTGGCAAAGGACCGCTGATCGTGAAATTAAGTTTATTGAAAAGTGATGTTGCGTAGATGATGCTACGGAATAACAAATTTTTCATCGTGATCTAATTCGTTCTTCTTTACTCTACTCGTATTCAACCTATTTGCATGAGTTTCACAGAAAAGGGAATCATCCAGGGGTAAAAACGCATTTTGTTATCATTTTAACAGGTAGTGGAGAAGTTGGAATGAAAAAAATTTGATGAAATGAATCACTCGTAATTCCTGATTTATGAATTTATTTTTGGCTGGCAATGTTGCGCTTGGTTTAACTGGTAATGTTAAAAGGGTGTCAACACAGCTTAATGCATAATCCAAGTGAAACGTTGGCGTGTGCCAATCAATCTAAGACGCTAGTGAGCCAACTATTCTTTATCGTTAGATATTGTTATTACTAGGTGCATTAAACCCGTTATTAGTGGGATAAATAGCTCATCTCAACAGCTCATCTCTGACCGACATGGAGACTAAAGACATGGTTTCGGTGGCCACTCAAAAAGGATGCGAGTGAATTTTGACTAAACGCAAATAAAACTAACCTGACAGGCGCCTCAAGCCAAAGACCCTACATCAAAAAACGAACTGGTTCGGCCAAAGAATGCGATTGATAATTTATGCGCTAATTTACCTCTTTTGAGGAGAAGGGAATAAATAGCAATCTTCACAACACGATTAATCAATTGAACTTGAAATTCAGGATCTTGATTTTATCAGCGATTACGGTAAATGGACAACTGATATTACATAGACCTAATTGCGTCTTGCAAACAATAAAAGAATGTATGAAATATAAATATAATCGCTAAATTTTAGGGCTAAAACAAGTCATATCACAATCGACTTGTGTTGAGTTACACTGATCCCTACTAAACATAAATATTACATTAAAAATAAATTTAGAAGCCGGAACAATGATATTCAAGCACGTATTAAACAATGGCCAAAGTGATAGCTACCGTACTTAACACAGTGTATGATGCATTGCTCTGGATGGCTATAAATTTTTTCAAAAAACAAGAAGGTATTAGGAGCTTGTCCTAGGAGTTAATTGAAATAAAAAAATGTTCCACAAAGTAGGAAGATTATGCGAAAAATATTCTAAATTTATCAGAGCAGCTAAAGGGACAGCCTCGGTGTCAGACGTACTTAATAAATGAACAATGATTTTGAAAAGAAGTTGGCTACTGGAGACTCAACGTTTGTAAGACATGTTAATTTTTGAAGGTTCAATAACAAGTACGAAATATTTACGGAATTTTAAACATGGGTAATACAAATGAAAATGATTAACAAATTTCTTAAACTAAATCATAATTAATCGCCACTATGTTGGTGCTCTTTAGTCTAAAATCACCGTTCTACACTGTTGAGCAATAATATGTGGTAACAGCCCATAAAAATACAATGCACTGCTTGCTAAAGCCTACAATTATTAAAGTTAAGCAAACTAAAATTACAATTCTCTTAGCGCATGAGACGTTTGACACTAAACGCGTCTAGCTGTTTAGTCCATTAATATCATGAATAAATGAAAATTCGTTTAGTGCATAACAATAGCATAAAATTAGGGAAACAGAACTGATGCACATGACCGCAGAAATAAAGTGAAAAGGAACAAACGCTCAAATATATATTTCAAATTGTTTAAGTGGTTGCGCGTGGTGCAGTTGTTACTAAACCTTTTGTAAACCAAAATAGGTACTTATTTACATGGATTAGAAATGGTAGACAATAGCTAAAAAAGACGATACCAAAATCGGTTGCATGCCTATCAGGTTCGACACAAACACAAGTTATCCCATTTGTTGCACCTGCTTAACTAATATCCTGCCATTTATTAAAAATTAAAATATGCTTAAAATAGTGCAAATCCAACCATAATATAAGGCAAATAGAATGTAGCATAAAAGTCGAGCCACTCCCATAATCTAAGTTTCCGTGCATTTTAAGAGGGTAGTCTATTTGGATCACTTAAACAAAGGCATCATGAAATGCGTAATAATATTTCAATTGTTTTTGTTAATCTGGTGAGCTAAACACTTGTTGACAACTAAGACGGCTTATCACTCTGTTAGAATTTATTAACTATTTGTAAAAACAAAGAATAAATAAAATATGATCTGAAGCAGTGCTTATTAAAATATGATTGGCAAAGAATGCTTTTTTTTCTTATACTGATCCTTGCTACCATTGCGCTAAGCGTTCTTACTCGCAGTTTTGCCGAATCAACCAGGATTATGCGGCGCCCAAGCTTGGCATGGCGTCGTGCTGTATTGCTACCCCACCTCCGATTTACAGTGACAAATGTGTCATTTTTGTCCTATCACAAGTTTAGGCGCACGTACCTTACAGGGCAGTTTTGCCAAAAGTACATTACTAACCTACAGGATTGAGAGACTGTCGGCATGACCTAAATGTCGTACCGTCTAGCCAAGGTGCAATTCATAAGGATTAGAGTTTTTGCGTATTCTTACGCAGTGCTAAACTAACTATCAGTTCTTACAACACTTTTGCTAAGTAGGTTGTTTTAAGTTCCTTAAGTGATTGCAAACCAAGTTTTAGATGTCGATGTAATAATTGTGGTGGATCTTGTGTTCCCGCCTCTCACCTACAAAGCGCATATAAACACCACAATTATTACAGTCGACACTTTTCGCAGTTATAAAAACACTTAGAAAAAGTAAAATGATGCGGCAAAGTGCAGCCCGTCGCACCGCATTTTATTTACTATGTGACTGTTGTGTAGCATCCCGAGACTTCCCTTAAGGTAAAGGAGGGTATATTACTAGGGCAGAATATATATATTCTGGAAAAAGAGGGCTTGGGGGCTGTTGGCAAGGCCTGGAGGCCGCCCAACCGGCTAGAAAAATATGGCCACCCAAGTGACCGAAACCGGCAGTTCGAACAAACAAAGCGTTACACAGCCCCTCCCTTCTTTCGCGTGTCGTCCCCGACGCTCCCCTCAGTCAGCATCCCGTGTCAGCCATCACAACGCAATCGGTGCTGCGAGATGCGCCCACAAGCCAACCGTGCCAGTCATCGAGATTCGAGTGCGTGTGTTCTTGTAGTGCCATCAATTCTGCGTAGCACTCGGTGCAGCAAATGCGTATTTCTTAGTCGTCCTCTCCCACGATAATGTGACCCTCTGAAAGATGGGGGTACTAATCGAATCGAGACACACACAACACATATTGTGATTCCAGGCTTTTTGATGCCGTGGAAGAAACGCGAGGGTATTGTAGAACCCTGAGAAAATGGGGCGATCGGGCCTCACGGGAATGGGATGCACGCGATCCAAGTGTGCATAGCATAAGACGATGCTGTCGAATGGCGTCCCGCCCATTCTACATCTGTAGATACGCATTTTGACGGAGATAGGCGAGTTGCCCAATAACGGGAGAGAGAGCTTACGGAGGATGCTTGACCACAACGTTGCTGATCCCTCTTGGTATTTTTACTGGACAAGGCTAGTGTCGCTTCAGTTGTTAATAGCTTCCTTGGAGAACACGAGGGCGAGGGGATGCCGAAGATGAACGTCGATCTCAGCCCTTCTGTAATGGGATGCCAGAGGTTCCCCCATCCATAGCACATACAATTCTTTCACACCGCCAATGTTTGCCACAAGCGGTATGGATCAGGAAGGAAATCAATCAAAGTTGGGTCCGCTTTCCGCTGCCACCGATGCAGCATCCCGAGACTTCCCCTAAGATAAGAGAAGGCGTATTACTAGGGCAGGATATATAATTTGGAATCAGAGGGCTTATGGGCTGTTGGCACGACTCGGAGGCCGTCCAACCGGCTAGTACAAGATGGCCACCCAAGTGACCGAAACCGGCAGTTCGAACACACAAAATATTACAGTTGCATGTATTGAACACCGCTAGCTTACAAGGCGATTATTCGCTGCTCAATAATTTAGTGCTTTTGGTAAAAGCTTGACTAAATTATGCCTCTAATTGTTTCTGGCAATATGATCTAGCCACTTTGATCTGATATTTTATTGTAATTTATTGGGACTCCATAAATTCAGCCTTGACTTCCGTTCCCTTGGATTAGTGGTCCGAATGAGTTGAGAGACTCTTCGTTGATATTCTTATGCTAGTCCAGAGTACACTTTATAGCCGGGGTAGCTAATGTCTGTTCCGCTATGATATTTGTGTTCACTAAGCTCAGGTTTTCCTGTTTTGTAATATTTATAACACAGCCTTTCTGTTAGAAATGGAATGAAAGCCCATTTTATCAACATGAATGGATGGAATTATTTTAGCACACATTGGTGAACGGGTGTGATTTATGTTGTAAAACGCCAACCGCAAGGAGGACTACTGATCAAGCGAACGAGGTGATGTTAATGCCTTGCGTGCATCAATGGTGCCAACGTCCACTCCGTCTTGGCTTGCATTGCAGTCGCACCCCTAGCTCTTGCGATAGATAAAATGGATGGTTTCTATTGGTCTCCGGCCATGCATGCTGAAGAAGTACAGCGGCGGTCGTCGGTGCTCTAGTTACTGCATCTAGGCCTCCTTCTGTGCAACTATCGGTTTAGTGTGCGGTCTAACCTGTCCTCAGCTTTATGCAAGTTCTTATTTATGCTACATTCTGGGGTTTTTGATACAACCTGCATGATTTCATTGGTAAATTTTAAAATCCGGTTTTAAAGCTGCTAATGCATCGAGGACGTATTTCATTACATCGCACCTTTTAAGCATAAAGCGGACTGAAAGCTTCAGCACTTCTATATGTGAATGACTTCCCACTTCTTTTGGCATAAAATGCAAATACGTTTAAGTGAAGACGTGTCTTGGTGATGTCATTAACTTCAATTATTGAAGAAATATTGCCGATTTAGGCTGAGCAGCAGCGAATGCATCATAGAAGATGCGTAAGAGGCTTCTAAGACAGTTTTGATTTGGTTTAAGCTTTATTTAGATCGTGACGCATTTTTCAGTTGTAATAACTTTGTAGAATGTTCCCATTATCAATTTACTCAACAAATCTGCATCCCATATTCAGTTGAAATTAGTACTGGTTGATATCACCACTTTATGGGAAGCCCTCGCTTGATGATGGGACCGGGCAAGAGCAATTTACACATGGGATTCCGCAATAATGGAAATGGAATGGAAAAATAGAATGCCCTGAAATCCTTTCAGCTAAGCCAGCCACGTGTTGTGTATGAACGTTCCTTGTCATCGGTGTGAATATCTTCTATCACAACGTTCCATCAACCTTTGCTAATCCAAATCTTGGTAAGAATCAAGGATCGTACCATATCAACGTGTACTTACAATTAATCTCCTTGTTTTAGGTGTGCGAATTTCGCCCCCACTTTATGATACATTGCATCTACGCCATTGCGGAAGTGGGACGGTAAATAAACACCAACTCCCAAATGTTATTGTCCAAAAGATAGCTCAAAGAGCTGGGACTTCAGAATTCCAAAAGATGGCTTTAACCATTTTTTGCAGCTTAGTAAACATAACTAGCATACGCGCCAAAACGCCTTGACACCTTGGGTTGCCACGACGCGGCGTTAACTTCACCGGTAGTGACGGCAGGTTAACCTCAGAGCCGTGGCTTACGTTCTGCGTGGGTGAATGCGTAATCACCGCCTAACCAATGGGCAGGTCCCGTCCACTCATTGGGCAGTGGCAAACCGTGCACAGTCCCAACCCACCAATGAGGCACACAAGTTTACGATTGACCAATTAAAGTTCCCACTGCATGGTCAATCGAGACATGCTATGGCTAGTGTTTGCATTCACTGACGCGTTGATATGGTCGCTGGTCGTAACGTGCTTTTTCCAATCGATGCCAGTGAGAACTGCGAAAGGGCATTCAAGTGGTATGAAGCGAACCTTCGAAAGCCTGATGATCTCGTTTTCTTCGTTCATGTGATCGAACCTGTGTACACAACTCCAGCGATCGGTTTGGCCATGGAGTCACCACCTCTCATGGTGGACGACATGACGCGAATTATGGAGGAGAGCATAGCAGCGGGCAAGAAACTTGGACAAAAATATATGCAAATGGCTAAGGAGAGTAATTTGGATTGCAAGGCCTTCCTACACGTGGACACGAAAGCCGGTGCGGCCATTGTTAAATCCGCTGTCGACCACAAGGCAGACATCATCGTCATCGGCTCCCGTGGGCTTGGAGCCATTAAACGCACCTTCTTGGGGAGCGTAAGCGACTACATTGTGCACAATGCTGCCATCCCGGTCGCAATCGTTCCGCCGGCCTCCTAAGGATCTAAAAATTGCTTTGTTTTGGTACTGGTGCAGTATTTGTGCTGCAAAATGTCCTTTTATTACAGTGTTTGATCGATGGTAAATACACACACAGGTCTTGCCCTCTTCCCATGGTTTTCATTACAGAATTTCATGCCGCCTAGATGAGTGTGGTTTCGTATGACTTGCCATTATCTTACTCGTTCATGGTATCGCCACTGTGATGGCAATTAAATACTCTCAGTAAGTGCTTGGTCCGTCCCATTGTTAGTTAAATGTGCATATTTTCTTGCAGTTTAATGGATGCTTCCTATTTATCCAAAGATTTTATCTATTGACACAGTCGTTTGATGTTAAGCTATAAATCACCACTTTTGCGCTTTCCTTACAATTAGTCTGAATCTGAGAGTAGGCCTGCTTTTTGCTGGATAATTGACCCACCCATTGTTAGCGTCGTAGTTTCTGTTGGACTAGGTCTTCCACTGTCCCTCCTTTGAAGTTGACCGATAAGTGCAGTCGGTGGAGGTCTTCGTGTGTGTGTGTGAGCGCGCAAAGAGACTGCACTTGGGAATTGTGTACGTGATTCTCCTTTCACACGAATTAGTTTTGTCTTCAAGCTCTGCCTGTGCTTGTCCTCTTCCATCAATCACGCTCGCGCGTTTTACACTGGTAGTGAACTTCAAGTGCGCAAATGTTGTATACCCGGGTTCCTTCACGCTATTCATATTGTGTTGGTACATCAGTGAGTTCTTTATTCATTTCCAATGCAAGCAGTCGAGCTGATATTTAGTGTAGTTTACTGAAGTATGGCCATCCCTTATTGTTTGCACGGTATTCGTCGAAATTTCAGTGGTTTTGCAGTGTCAAGGCCGTCTGACTGGTGCTGTCTGAATAGCCTCTATTTTATGCAACACTTTGATGTCAGTGGCGCTGTAGCGTTTGCCCGTTTTTGTCCAATGATGGATGTTAAATCATTCCACTGACATTGCAGAAAAGTCTCATTTCCATCATGCACGTGAAAATTTGTTAAAATCGAGCCAGAATGAAAGTTTCTCCCATTGTTTTCACGGGCATCATCTAGGAAGCAAGCATTTTTCATTTAATTTCATTATTTTGAGCCAACCGCTGGATTCGTTAATTAGTCGATAAAATACTTCATTTTTCCCACCAAAACTCAGTATGAGTATTTCATTCTCTTACCTTAAAGAGTACACAAGCCTGATAAACATAAAAGACTTGGCTAGCGTCTCATCACCACGTAGGTTAATTTGCCACGCTCAAGATTCAGTAAAGTCGTAGGATTGCCATCACCCCGTCGCTTCCAATCGGTTCTCCCGTACGCTCCTTTAGTGCCACATCTTGGGTACCGGTCACAGACTGCGGTATGCAGCAAAATTGGCATCGGGGTTTGGTCTGACTTTTGTTGGTCACATCATGTAGTGCATGAAATTCGGGAGTTCTTAAAACAACTCAACACCAAGGTCGCGGTAGTGGATATGAAGGCTACAACTGGTTTTCACAATTGCATAATGGAGCCGCTATTGCAGTTTGAGGGGTTTGTGTGATCCGTCGCATCTACCAAAGTGTAGCTTCTCGTCCCACTGCTTTGACTGAATCGACAAAAGGATAACTAGTTTAAACACGCAGGTAAGCTAGATGAGTGAACTCGAGCCCTTTTTTGTACTTGGTAGGTTCTAAATTGTACTATTAGTTTGTTTTTAACACAAGTTCACGATACCACCTCCCAAGTGTGCGCCCCACCCACAATGCGGGTGGTAGTCATGCCATGTGCACCGCGAACATCCCCTTTAGGACCGAATGGAGTGACCGCGGGGCTGGTGATCCGGCGGCTATGTCGGTGATTGACGCTTATTTGATGGGGAGCGACGATATTGGCGATATTGGGAATCGCCTGTACTATGGTGACGAAAGGACAAACAGCTATAAAATGCTGAATGACATTGAAAGTGTCATTTAAATGACGGTATTTCATTCTCGTTTGCATGGAATTCACCCATTACCATGTGGCCTTGGAAGGCAGAGCTGTTCCGTCCCCCGTTTTCCTTCATCAGTGGCATATTGGTGGTCACGTTTTGTGTAAATTACTCCGGCGCGTTTTCGCCTAGAGATGCATAATACATTTGTCGGTATAAATTCGTCTGTATTACGAGAACCCGGGAAATAAAGGTAGGAAATTCCTATCTCATCGATAAAATTCATCGTTTAAAAAGACGGTATTACTGAGTTTAAGAAGCGGGGTTATTGATGCGTAACGCAAAAAGCTAAGGAAATAGATAGGTCCTCACATGGCTTGACTTGTTAGTTGTGGGTAAACAGATTGCGAGTGAATCGAAGCAACCAAGTCAGATCATTACAGAGTTTTTCTGTTGCTGAGTCGCTTGGTGTTTAAGTAAAGTGATTACAGTAGTTGATGTGACAATTGAAAAAGAGGAAGGTCAGTACATGAGAGATATAAAATCCTATCGACAGTTATTATCGGGTGGTACCTGCTGCTGCGATCAATTGCAAAAAGAGCAAGAAAATGTCATAACGATGCATTTACAGCAATTCCTCGTCCCCTTTGCACGTCATCGACCACCTGATTATGAAGGCCTGCATTCACGTGACTCCGAGATCGTCTGTAATTAGCCAGTCATTGCGTCTTCACGGGATTTTTGCATCGCTACTTCGAGGCATGCTGTTGTTTCCCTCAATCAGTCTACATTACGCAAACACTTGTGATGCTGGCTGATGCGTTTTCAAAGGACTGTGATCAAAGTATACAAATAAACCGTCATTGATGTTCCGCCATCGAAGCAACAGTTATAAATCCCACGAAGCACAAGTCAACATTTGGGGTGAGGTGTGCACCATTTACGCTTTCGTGCTTGGTGGTGTTAATGCGATTTCTGTCGTTTGCACCGATCTAAGAAGAACGTTATCAATAAATTTAAATCAAGTGAAATGCATACTGCATAAAAAGCTCCATTTAATTTGCAGTGAAAAGTATATCAATTTGTCGACACAATTTGCTCACGCCGCCATGTCGAATTGCACTCAGTGATAGTCTCCAATTCTGGAGGGCAAGTCCTACTCTGGACCAGGTAGTCTTAGGGTCGGACTGAATGCATGAAATCCTCAGGCATCTGAGATTAGTTTGAACACATCATTGTTGAAGTGTTTTGCCTCATCTTAAACGAAGAAATTGTTCTTTTAATTCTACACCATTTAGATAGACGGAAATTGAATGATCAAAAGATACCGTATTGAGTCTGATCAGACTTTTTAAGGGAATGAAATGGAAAAGCCTCCTGTCAGAACTCGAATGCACTTTACATAGCTCAGTTTGAATAACAGTGTGCAAAAAGATAACGTCTATGTTCATACAGGCAGATTTTACGTTTGGGACCTTAAGCTGAATAGCCTGCAGCGCTAGCAGCACATGACCTGCTGACTCACCTGCAGTATGGGGTCATATGGCCAAGTATGTTTAAAGGGTCCGTTGTGGAGGCCAGCGACCCCTAGTAAACCCAGCAGGTAGCACTGCAGTCGGAATTGGTAGGCCTGCTACATTAAAATGTCAAGTGAAGGACATAATATTGCAGAACTGATCTCTGTATTGAGGATTATCAATTTGTACTAGCCCAAAACCCACGAAGTCCTGCTCTTGAGACCTCACTTCAGCACTAGTTTTTGGAATATCATTTCAAGCATTTTTAAGAACGTTTGCATCCTAAAATGATCACAGAATACCTTATCCTTTTTGCAGGGGTGATTATAAAATCTGATGCTGTAAAATCAGAAAGCAACACACAACTAAATCACTTTCAGGGAAACAGTATATCCACAAATTTACAATTAATGCGATTTGCTGTTTGAAAGCAGATTTTGCCTAAAACCACGTAGTACAGTGCGCGTCTTTACCCACCAAACAGTAAACGCAAAGTTTATTGAACCTCGTCACGCAAAGAAGCAGGAAGTTAGATGTTAAGGCTTGCATGATGGCTAAATTTTAACTAGATACGACAGTAGGTCAAAGTGAAGCAAAAAAGTGAATAATTAATTCGGTGTATGGCAGAGCTAGTGGAGCACTAATGGTGCCCACCAATCCAAGAACGTCAGTTAACAGTGCTAATCGCCAATCAACTGTACTAGGAGCTTGACGCTTAAAAAGCGATACCACTGAGTTGTACAACATAGACGAATCTCGATGGGACGCACATACCTCTTGCCAATCGACACTAGCGAGAACTGTAAACGAGCTTTGAAGTTCTACACCGAAAATCTGCATCGAGATGATGATACAGTTATTTTTCTCCATGTGATTGAACCCACCTTGAAGGCCAATTCGTTGAACATTGCGAAGGACGAGGATTCCGAAATCCACGAAATGTCCTCTCAATTGCAGAAGTCGTTAGACATGGGGAAGGCACTGGGCCACAAATACCTCGCATGGGGCAGAGAGGCGGGATTCGATGTGAAGGCTTTTGTGCGTTCGGACTCGAAGCCTGGCGTGGCCATCATGAAGGCGGTTAGGGAGCTTAACGTGGACCATATCGTTGTCGGGAGTCGCGGGCTCAACGCCCTTGGACGGGCACTACTGGGGAGCGTGAGCAGCTACGTGATTCACCATTCTCAAATTCCTGTCACAGTTGTGCCCTGCCGCGAGGAAGAAAAACCCACCGGTGGCAGGCGACGACTGTCGCTCTACTAGACCATCAACTCAAGATTCTTTTCTCTTCCCTCCTTCCCTGTGCTGCATTACTCATAAGGTCGATTTATCCCAATATAAAAGACTACTCTCCATTTTAGCCTTTTTTTCTGATCAAACGAAAATTGTAGTATACATCACAAAATCAAATCAGTCATGAATTGTAAATATCTGGAAGACTTTCACCCGAAAAAGATTCCCGGTCTAAGATCAACGGACTCAAAGTAAATAGGTTTTAGAGCTTACCAATTTCCTTTCTTCATACAATTAAACGCTTGAGGATTATCATGTCTACTGATGAAAAGAAGCTATCCAAGGTGAAATTTTCTCATCTTAGTGGAGGTATCCATAGGCTATTTCGTTTCACTTCAAATGAATGCACTACACACTGCAAAGCAACGACCAAGGCATCTCTCTTCGATCAGAGCACGTGAAATACAAGTGTGCGCCAGACTTGTGGAAGGTGATTGATATTTGCTGTGTTTGCGCCTATATTGCAATTACTTCGAACAGGCTTGCGTCGAAAGTCAACTTCTAATTAAACTGAATTGCAATAAATGGCCCAATTCAGCAGTAAAATACACAAACTTAGTAACAAAGGGTGTCGTACATCATTCCACTTCATGTAGATATTTATTACAAAATCTGACCAGTGTTTCGGCAGTGTTTCATTGCATATTGCAATGAAAACGACTGCTTACTCGAAAGAATAACTCGAATAGAAATTTGATTTATAGTGCTGACGTGCGAACTAACGGTAGTTCTCTACTAAGGCGACACGAGATCCGCCATGACAATTTATTTAGCCAATAGCAGCGGATCGGCGCAATTCTGCACACTCATTTCACATTCATAGCCTAGATTTGGTGGCGAATGATCAATTCAAAATAAATGCATCCTTTATCCACTCCACGGTATGTTTCAACCCTTTGTGTTTGCACTTGGTCCTGATAAACAGAACCAGATAAAACCTCCAAGATGGGTTAGGAGAAGTTTTAGCCACATTATTTACACACTCACACACGCCAGCAGGCAAACAGCGATCGGGAGACATGCATAATTAGTAGAATAGGCCTGTGAATCCTCCTTCTTATCCAAAGGAAAAGAGAACTGCGGATGTGGCTTCCATTGGTACAGGCAATTCTGTCACTGCGAGGTCGACGAACTGGTATTTGTGAAATTACTGCAGACGTGCCTTACATGAGGTGGAGATCTGTATGAAATTTGTCGGCTGAGTGTGGAAGGGTATGTTAGATTGCAGAACGGTACTCGTGGATCTGTAAGGAATCGTGCACTCCCCGAGTCAGAACCAAGTCGACTATGTGATCGCCGTCTTTCAGGCCATGGATCGTACCCTGAGGGCCCGTTTTGGTGGCGTCCACAGGTGCGTTCTCAAATAGACCGACGTGTCCAGACACGTCATGCTACATGCAAACGTTCAATCAGCTAGGAAGCCTTGCATCCATTTAGTATCTACGCTTTAACAAATTAATTTTATTGATGCCCCGTAGTGCAAACTTTTGCACACTAAATACTTTAATTGCAATAGTTTTTATGTGAATGAAGTAAGTTTTATCCCAGTAGCGATGTTTTTTGACCAGAATTTCAAATGGAGCTATTAATTTTGCTCTCCAAGCAGAACCGTTACTAATCCCCCATAATCTACTGACTTCAATGACTCTTTCAGCGCCTGCTCCAGAGTTCGTTGCTTCGAAAGTCTGCTATTATGAGCTTTAATCCATCCGGATGAAACCTATTGAATTCAATGGACGACGTCATTTCACCTCTCCACAGCAATTAAATGATTTTAGTCACACCTTATCCACCTCATACAACAAACAATTGATAGTACACTAATACTCTGGTTCATGTATGTTCCTAGTCATTGACATTCGATTGAGGCCATCATTTCTGCCTATTCCATTCCTTACTGTAAACATTCGATCTAGACCGGTTTTAACTTGAAATGCTTTAAACAGTTCCCTGCCCCCATTATCCATGCTTACAGCAATAGCACTATTTTTGCGCTTCTAATAACCGTGACATCTCTCCGTCGCAACTCTCATGTGGGCTAACCAATGGATCAGTGCTTTTAAGCTTAGCGGGATTTTCGCTTACAGACTTGGAGGCTCGTATTTTAATTCTAAAACCTCCAGTGGATTGCGATTCTTTGAAGTTAAAAACCTCTCGTCGTCACTCTGACAAAAAAACAAAGGCAACCCATTCCCTCCCAGCATAGCATTCTTTAGTTTTTAGAAAACAAACCAATTTTTAAAATAAGTGTGCATGGAAAGATCTTCCATTACACTAAGGGATTACAGCTTTTCGTCACTTTCTCATTATCAAAAACGAAGCCTAATGCGGAGCTTAATTTACTTGGCGACGCCAATACAAAATTTCAATTATTTGTAACCTTAGAGGAAGTGAGCTACCAGAGTAAGTGAAAATGGATTCGATATGCTCCAGGAAAACAAAAGATGAAGATGGTTAATAACCTGGGCTCGGTGGATAGACCTCGAAGATGCTAAATGGGAAGTACGATCGTCAAGTTGACTGTCTTCAAAACATTTACTAGTAACCATATCCGTAACAATAGTTTAATTGTGTTACTCTAGTGGAAAGAAATGGGTACTACTTTCCGGAGAGGAATCAAAAGTCAAACGGTAAAGTCACGCAACACAAATATGCGTGCGGTGTTTTGCTACTCAAATGAATAAGTAGGGTATGGTATTATTCGAAAAGGCACGCATTAGATTTTGCCTTGCAAACAAATTTAAGCGATCCAGGTGCAAAATCCGTTTAAAATAGAGTAAGCGAATGCATACATGGTTTACATGACGTTTTAATTGTGAACTTAGGGAATTTCACAAAAGATGCTTCAAATGTTCCCGCATGCAATCCTAGAGTGACCAAGTAAAAAGCGTCATACATATGAAAAGTAAAATGGCACATCAACAAATGTTTTGAGGGGGGATTTTGTTTGAAATCACACTATTTTTAGGACAAAAGGCATTACTGATAAAAAAGGATGTTGTGGTTAGATAAAATATCACGACAACTATGCTCCTTAGGTATCAACGTATTTTTGTGTAACAACCGAAGTAAATGTAAAGCTTACCTATTCTGCCATAATCTTCACTATCACAACAAGGAGACTCCTAAAGCAGCTAACTTTAGTTAAAAGCATGCAAAATTAATGGGCCAAAGCGGCTGACATTAATACATCCTTGAAAATGGTAGCAGGATCACTGCCATCCTGGTAAACGAAGACGCTGATTTATTAAGACATTTTATTATTTTCGAATAAGAATAATAAATTTGTTGATGGAGCTTCGCTTAAACTAATGTGAAATTTACGAGGCCAAATTTAGACGTCGCGTATTTACGTCCACCGCAAAAGTGCACGCATCCCCTAAGCATGACCGTATTTGAGGTTCGGTTAGGCGGGCAGCAGCGTTCACGTTTCCCACCGCCTTCATATCGGCTCATGCAGTCGAATGAAACGGACGCAAGCGGTGGGGGCAACGGGAGCAGCAGCGGAAGTAGGATTCTCCTCCTTCCAGTCCAGGATGGTACAGGGAGTGAGCGAGTCTTCCGTTGGTACTCCCAGTCCTTCCGTCGACCCGGGGACGAACTTCTCGTTCTTGCAGTGGTAGAGCCCACACTGCGGCTGCGCGAGTTGCAGAAGGGGGGAGTCAGCTCAAATGATCCTCTGGTAGAGTCTGCGATGATGGGCGGCCGAAACATTGTGCGTCGGTTTCTGCAGTGGGCGCACGAACTCAGTCTGCCCTGCCGCGGTCTTGTGCAGTTGGACATCAGTCCGGGTTTCAGAATCGTGCGGACAGCACGTGAACGGGGCGTTCACACTATTCTGATGGGACCCAGTATACGAGTCTCGGGCGACTTTGAGAGGCAAGAGTTCGACAGTGTGACAGAGTATGTGATGCGGAATTGCCCAAATATCACTCTGACAGTGGTTCCTCCATCTACAGACGATCGAAGAGTGCGTCGAGACAGTTTTTATAAACAATTTATCGAAAACTTTTTTTAAAACAGACATTTTTAGTTGAGAGTAAATACACACTTATCTGCAAACTTAGGATCCAACAGTATTTTGATTGCAATGTTTCATTGTGATTACATACTTCTTTGTGATTCGCCTTCTTTTCCATACACTTATTGTAGCGTCCCGAGACTTCCCTTAAGGTAAAGGAAGGCATATTACTAGGGCAGAATATATAATCTGGAACCAGAGGGTTTGGGGACTGTTGGCACGACCCGGAGGCTGGCCAACCGGCTAGTACAAAGCGGCCACCCAAGTGACCGAAACCGGCAGTTCGAACAAACAAAGCATTACACTTGTCATCAAATGATGGGAGGAAATGCGCTCAGTGAGGTTTTAGTTGTAATGATGCCAACATTCAGTGCATCCTATTTCATATTGTATGCTTTTTCCACCAAGTCAATAAGCAAAGGTACACAATCCTAACGTAAAGCTATCCAGCCTACTTTTTTGATTCTAGCTCATCTTACCATAACCTTATATAGGATACGACTCACTTCGTAAATCTATGGAATCAACAGCCAGGCAATTTGATTGAGTTAGTTTTAAACTAAAGGAATTTTATAACAAACAAGTACAGGTAATTTTAAGATATGGTAGAAGGAAATGGCAGCAGAGCTGAAGATATGGTGCATAAAACCTCGGGGATGACTTCTCATTCCTCATTATTTGCCATAATAATCAGCCACAGCCATTGAAAAATGTAGATTTTCAAGATACCATGAGAGGAGTCGCTGCAGTACAAATAAGACGAATGGGTTTGAAGTGAAAATCATTTGTCAGCACATTATCAATCAAAATTTTACTATGTTAGCGAACATTTTTAGCTGAACATGTAAGTTACCTAAAAAAGCATCTTTGACCTATTCAGCGAGTTACTCACTTATCAACTTGACAAGACTTGTTTACTGTGCCTCGTTAGCCTCAATTGGCTTTTTGGTCTTTTGTGGATTTCACTTGGCTTTTCGTACGCAACAGAGTTGGTATCAAAGTGTCATTCCGCTCGTCTTTCATGTCAATGATGAGGAGCTGGAATATGAAAGTGTGACCAATACTTAGCGCATGCTATATACTCCTCTTAATCGGAGGTTTACGTGACACAGCTGGAATTTGATTCCATTCACCCAGTTTAATGGCAATCTTTAGGGAGCACTTTGCTCTACATTTGGCAATAATGTGCCTATGGTTGAACCGCAATTACTTTTTTCGGTAATGCATAAACTGTTTTTATTCCTCCGAATAAAAAGTACACACTTGTGGCAAAACATTGACCGAATTCATTGAACTTGAAGATTACGTTTACTTGGGAAGCGTAATTTCAAGCTGGTCACTCGTTGCTTGATTTGACCCCATAAGAGCTGAACCAATGACCTGCCAAGGATGTCAATCAACCAATCAGATGAAGAGAGAAATTTGCACATTTACCTCAATGATATTTTATTCTGCCATAACCATGTCAAGTCCTAGCAGCGGAGAAGGTCGGAGGATTCGCAGAATACTCTTCCCCATAGATGATAACGAAAGTTGCACCAGTGCCTTCACGTGGTATCTCAACTACATCAAATTAACCGGCGACTTTATTACCTTCGTGCACGTCGTAGAGCCGATCTACACGTCTTCCGAAATGCGGATCGACACGGAAAACCCAGAAGTGCAGTTCGAGGACGTTCCCAAAACTATAGAGGATGTTAAGAACAAAAGCAAGGCCCTGGGGTTGAGTTACATGAGCTTGGCTAAAAAGGCTGGTCTGGAGTCGAGGGCCTTCCTTCACGTGGAAACGCAACCTGGTCGGGCTATCCTAACTTCTGCGAAGAACCACAACGTCGATATGATCGTAATGGAGTCTGGAGGTCAAGGCGCTTTGTCGGGAGTATCCCTCGGCCGTGTAGCTGATTATGTTGTACACAACTCAACTGTTCCTGTTGTCATCGTGCACGCGGACAAGGACCGAAATGTTCCATAAAAAACCAAACATTCTTTCTTTGCAAATTTGATTACTTTTAATCCCCTTTAGTTTGATGAGTGTGCTCAAACAAGGGACTTCGTTTTCATTTATTCTCATGAAAAGTGTTAAATACGAAAAAGAAAAAAGCAAAATCTTTATGGGAAAGTGTGACTGGACTATAGCTTAAATTGGTTGTAAAAGACCTATTGCATCACTATTTGTACGCATGAACAGCAGTAGACGAGCAGCAGCAGACACAGCCAGCTTTGGCAACGCATCTGAGCGCGGGTCAGCGAGTAATAGCTGAGATCGGAAATTCCTCCACTTTGCTAGTGGTAGCTGAGGTGTGGTGGTAGAGCGAGGTCTTCCATGTGGTATTCCAAACTGATGCAAACATAGCTGCGCAGTAGTTGTGCCACCCCAAAGGCAACCATTGGGTCATGCTTATTGGAAGTCGCCAATTAGCAATGCCAACGACACACAGCTAAGGGAGGTGCAAAATGGCTATCACTTTTCACATCCATTCTCATCTGAAAGAGAGTTTGAAAGGACAATAGTGCCCTTGATTAGAAATAGAAGTCACCAGATTGTTAGGCAAGTCACTACGGAGCCATTTAAAATATGGGATAAAACAGGTATTTTCCAAATTGATTGTTGATACATTCTATGATGAACGGTGCATTCAACATGCTTATAAAAGTAAGGGTGAAGTGGACGACTTAGAATGCTAAGACTGCCCAGTTAGCTTCTAGTTGCAATCACTCCTCGGAGCACAGGATGATAAATCCCCCCTCACTCGATCCAGCTCGTATTCAACGCATCTGGCGACAACCTATTGGGAGGATTTTCCATCGTCGGCTAAGACCGGCTTTACAAGCCATGGCTGTATCCACATGCATTAAGTTATAGCGGTAAAATTGTTTTGATACAGTACTCCTCAGCAACTTCATTTGTTAATTGAAAAGGATGATGGCATGATGTGAAAGGCATCCACGTTAGTCCGCAAAATAGAAACCCAAACTAAGCACCTCCGATATGCTGATACCTCATTTAAGGAGAAGTGTAGGGCGTTCCTTCCCTACCCCTGATAATGACAAGGTTCAATATTCCTAGACATCTTTATTGTATGAAATGAAAGAGTCGGTAGGTAGCGTATTAGCAATAGTTGGGGGGTAGTGCTGTCTACATCAGGAGAATCAACCCACCCTTCGAGTACCATACTCAAATTGTCCTTTCATCTCTCACCTAAACGGTACACTCAAAGAAGCATGAGTATTACAAGAAAGGGTTAAAGTGAACGCGATGTTGTTCCGTCTAATTGTCAAAAGCATAAACATCACCACGTACACTTCTAAACATTTCTGCATTAATGAGCGAATTTTCCATAAAAAAGGGAAGAGAAGAAAACATTTTGAAGTGTCCATACCACTGGGACAATTCTCTGCAGGCCCAAAGTACAGGCGGTTCTGTTTACATTGTAGGCATTTTTGGTAATGACTGTTTCGGTGTACAGAACCAATTTTATCGGCAAGATTTACGCGCTGCTACATTTCGGTGATTTCAAACTTCATTTAATGTGCCGCAGCACAAAGATTTATGTATTGGGCTTATTTCCGTGGTTTATAAAAATCACTATAAAAGTTCTCTGGGGTGAGTGCGAACTTAACAGGTCCCATCAGTTGTCAGAAAGAACAACTGCTAATCTATTCCTAAGGCTAAGATTACCCTTTTTGCAATCATTAATTGTTATAACTTCTACAGCCTGAGTGAGGAAATGTCGAAGTATAGTTTATACTCATTTCTAATATCACCTTCATATCTAAATGCACATGGCAATTATTACTGTTCGTAAGCATTCGACTTAATAGCTACCTATAACAAACCATTCACAGTTACATCACTTTGAATGCGTTACTATGGCTATTTTATTGAGTCTGAGTGAAGCCAAAACAGCAACACACAGGAGGATCGAGAGGACGTTATTCCACCTGACAGAAGTGCAAGCCAAGGAGACTGAAAAGCTCTCCCATTCAGATGCAAGTCGAAACAGATATCAAATTATTACTTTTGTACACAACCATATGTGTCACAAGTGAGTGATTTGAGTTTTCGTTGTAGAACCTCCAATACGTGTCATAGATGGAGACGTACAAGCAAGTTTGTTCAGGAATGGCGATGGGTTTCCGCCAAAAAAAATTGCAAAACATCTATTTCATTGCTTTCAACTAACTCAATGGATGTGAGTTATGTAACCATCAATGTGAGGAGGTAGCTAAGTTGACATGTCTTAACTGTACTTTAAGCTTAAAATATGATTGATTTGACATGTTAAGCAGGAAATGCGAATGGAAAAGTTTGACGTGTGAATGTAATAAAACCCTTTACCTAGTCCAATCGCCTCTAGGCTCGCTCGCTTCAGCTTTCGATGCCGCACCCACGTTCTCATTAGAGTTCTTACTATGCGAAGACTTAAACATTTTATAATGAAAATCTGGATCGCTTCTGGGACACCATGTCAAAAATACATCCCCAACCCTGCTTCTTTTTACGCAAACCAAATCTCTCGATTATAACGAGGAAAATGGTCATCGCATTTATTACCAAGATGCCCGTTCAAAAGAGGTCGTGCTGATTTTCGCATTCCACTTTCTTTAAAGTACATACGACGTTGGTTAATTTCGACGGGGATTGCTTTTAAGAAAGTATTATGGAATAAGTAAAATCAGTTTAAGCAGGAAAATTAACAATCTTTTTGGGTCAGGATGGAAAACTGGTAAGCTCAAATAATTTCATCGGGGCGTGCGGAACATTTTCGCTTATGTCGTAACCAATATTATGCCTCAAAATTAGTCCAACCAGTGATACCCACCAATGAATCTTAATACCAACAAAATAGCATCCAAATATGCTTCATTCGGCTAAAGGGGTGTTCGCCCATTTAATAATTGCAGGTTTCTCTGCCCGGTCAATAGAAGCAAGATCAATCAAACCCTTTGCTTAGGGAATAAACTTTATTGTTATCAAAGGGACCATTAAACGATGTGATACGAGAACAGAGTTCTTCCATCCTAGACAGTCTTTTTACACCCACCAGAAAACAAATGGTGGCTTGTTGGGTTGAGAAAGTTTGAATAGTGTGTGCAACGTACCTAGACAATGTTCAACAATATGACTTCTCTGCAGTGAGAGAACCAACGACCACCATGCATGACCAAAGCAGGCCACTATCAACTCGGGCATTGTCAATGAAACCTCGGTGGTTTTACTCGCCACGCGTAGTTTAAGATGATGGAGGGCGTTTCGAAAGGAGCGTAAGCCAATGTGGGGCAACACTCAAATACGCTCTTCTAAATCAGACAAAAAAGGGATCATTTTGAACTATAAAGGAACCATGTTTTAAGAACAAGTTATTTGGAACAAACTTTCGTGTTTCTATGGTTAAATATGGGCTTAAAAATTTGAGGGTGAAGTGAATGGGTGGACTATCATTAATTAAAAAACAATTAAACAGTGTTCTACAAACGGGCTATCTTTAGTTAAAGAAAATGAGACGTAGAAAATCAGGTCTCACTTTTCATCTGAGTGCATCCGTCCTGCTTCAAACAGCAGCTAATTAAATTAAAGGCTCTCTCTTCATCTATGGTATCAAAGCCTCCCGAATTTATAGTTAGTCAGTTAAGCCAAACGATCTATCAGATTATTGATGGTAACTGATTAATTGATTGTTCTGGGGAAATTAAAGAATTCGATTGTAAGATTAATTCTTTTAAAAAACGAACTGCATGCATTCCAAATTAGTGGGAAAGTGCGTGCCTAAAAATTCCGAGTGAAAGAAATCATCATGTAATTGATGTAATTTGACCACTTATGAAATGAATAAAATTAGAGTCATGCAATCGAATGGGGTTGGAGTCATTACGCATTAACGCTCGAACTGCTATGGGTTGACCCTTCGAAGAATTTCAATTTACACTAGAGTTGGTAAGAAAACGTTACGAAGGAATTGCTGCTACAGAACCAATCCAATTACATGACATTGAGCCACCCCAAAGCCCTACTCTATTTCTGCCACTCTTGAGGCTAGTGCAAGTGGAATCCAATGCTCCTTAACACTAAAATTTGGCAATCTTCCTTCACAGTTCACGTACTTATTAGAGAATACAGCAAAATGAAGTTTTGTGTCTTTGTGGTCAAAATGTGAGTTATTCGCTCAGCTATAATTATAAGCTATGGTGTCCAATGGTCATTTTGACGGGTATTTTGTAACATTCGATTTCCGAAACATTGCTTTTTTCCTTTTTTTAATTAACACCAGTTCGCTTAATTAAGTATCCACAAGAAAATCGCAGATTAATTTATGCTGAAAGAGGGGACGAAGTTTGAATAACTTATTCAAAGAAAATCCTCGATCCACGCTATAGACTCCTGTATAATGACAATTCGTCCTCCCCTATTCCGACTGCATTTACGACTTGTGCCGCCGCATTTATTACTGAAGGCGATAATTATGCTTGACAAGTTATTGACTTGTTCTCTAAGTACTATGAATGAGGGTCATTTCTCAGTTTCTTTTAATGAATTTACGGTAAAAAATATTCACACTTAAAACACACCTGAAAGCACTTGAAATCTAGCGTTTATTCTACCATTCTTTAAAGGACACACATAGAGGAATCTTCCCTTTCCTCCTCTTCCCTTTTCCCACCCTGTTATTAGAAAGCAGGGTGTTACCGAGACATCTCTATTGTAAATCAACCGGACCAGAGTGGTGGGCGTGTATCTACGGCGAGAGTGTCCCCGACTCCTGGGTGAAAGCACGCTCAGTAGCGACCAGGCTAAAATAGTCCTCCCGCCTCTCATCTACAAAGCGCATTTAAACGACACAATTATTACAGCACATGTGGTCAAAGTTGGGCAGGCGAAGCTCAAGTGATGCATAACAGTCGTTCCTACCTTCATTCAATTTCCTATTAATAGAAATAAGAACTTCCCGAAGAGAAATGTTGTAACATATTAACGAGAAACTATCTCGCCTCCTAAATAGATAACATTTATAGGATTTGATAATTATAAGGCGGTAATTATAACCAGGAATTAGTTTTGTAGCATGTCGAAGTTGTTACAGTTGCCTCGAGAATTAGCAAGGGAATGCCCTTTTTAAGTAACTTTGGGTTCGTTAACCACCTCAACCGTAAATCTAATCTCGCACGATTGTTAATCGTTCAAAATAACTCGTATGAGGTGGTCTAGATTTCGTTAACATAGCAGTAAATGTTGCTACGACCTTGGGCAAGTTAAAGAAGACATGATTATTTTCAGAATCAAGTTCGTCACGAGAATCACATAGTTTAGAGATTAGCATAACCTTCCTAAATAACCGCACCTACTTAGGAAAATAAGGCGCATTTACGGATGTCGGGAGAGGTCAAACGCTGCATTGAGGCCTACAAACTATTGAGAATGATCAAATCGCTGGACACTACAAATTTCCTGTAGTCTTGCGTGTGTCATTTATTTTTTGCGAAGTGAAACTTTGCCCGCACAATGATCTTGAAGGCAAATGACTATCTTATTCTCACTTACTATAAAATAAAATGTACACAACATTAGTTCCATTCACAAAAGATCATAGGCGGCTTTAACAACTTTTAAATTTTGGTGCAGAAAGCACTTTCTTCCCAATCCCCCTAGCAATAATTGCGTAATAATATCCCATTCTCCATCAATCAATCTCAAAACTTAATGCCGACTTAAGCATAACGCTGAAAAATGAAAGGCTTAATAAGACTTTGAAAAATTCTAAAACAAAAACCAAACGATGTTAAACTGCACAATGCGAGCGGCCAGCTCTGAAATTCGCGCAAGCTTCGAATATCGCGCCATTTGTGTGGTAAAGTGACCTTACCGAAAGAAAGATAAAGTGATAGCTGACAGTTTCGTGTTGTTAAAATAGAGCTCCACACGGAGATTTTAACGCGTATTACTTGAAGGCGAAAGAAGGCACAATACTATAGCAGAATATATGTATTTGGCGAACAGAAAGGGACTGAGGCCATTTGCATGGCCTGGAGGCCAGCCCACCCGACCAGGACAAGATGGCCGCCCAAGTGACCGAAATCGAAACCGGTAGTCAAACAGGCCAAGTATTACAGCCATCATGCCTAAATTAGCATCACATTTTCTAAGTATTCGTATTGAGGATCTATAATACAATGCATATTTGAATAACGATAATCTCATTTTGTTGATGCCTAATGGTGGTAGATTAAATGATGGGAAAAAGTCATCACTGCAATCGCCGAATGGGCTCCGTCTGAAACACAAAGCATTCAGCTTGCGACAGAAGCTACCAGTGGCGATTGTCTCATCGATTCGACAACGGTCGAGGTCGTGTTAAACAAGTTTAGTGGGATCAGTAAATGCCAGTTTGCATCAAAATGCAGAAACATAATTGAAAAATAGTTATTGTTGATTTTGAATACAAGATCACTCTGAGATAGAAATAAAACACCTTTAAGATAATTCTCCGAGCCTTTAATCAACCCGTTGTTCTGGAGGAACGATTTCTGATAAAACCCAATAAAAATTGGAGCTGATGTGATGTGAACCATTCAGCGCCTTCAATTATGGTGGCTCACGTCACTCTCAAAGAAACATACAGACCAACAATGTTCAATCGAAACATAGGAGCATCGAAAGCTAAACGGTAGGATTAAAACATTTCTCAGCATAGTTAGTGGTAAGAATATCAAATTATGTAAAACCGACCCTGGATTTTTACTTAATGATGAGCATTATTGCATAAAATTACTCACAATGACGTTACCCAAGTTTTGTCAATCCACTTGGATGGCGTACTGATAGTTAGGTGTCAAGTAAAGTAGTCGAAAAGGTAGTGACCAGAAAACTATTTTAAGGAGCTGTCCGTGGTACATTGAGGCACAAGAACTGCTACCATTTTACGCTGACCGTAAATGCACCAAAATTGTAGATAAACGCGTAGAATTAAGGCTAAGTTCGTGCTCGACTCTCCAATTGTTTTAAGGCTTTACAAATTTGTTCTCAACTGAAATAGACTCCAAACTTTACAGTGGGCCTGAACCACATCTCAGTGTGAACTTGCAATGTCGGACAGTCATCATATCCAAGTTGATTCATTTGAACTACAAAATATAATGTCTACAGGCCAAATAATTCACTTAAATCGAACAAAAATAATAATCCTTGCCCTGAAAATCATGACGCATTATTTGTGTAGAGCATTCAGCCCCTTCTCGCTAATAACCCCCTAGAACCTACAGCTGTTTATAGCCACGCACAAACCGTGCAGTTCAAACACTTTCCTCCAACTGTAGATCCAAAAATTATCAGCGCCTCAAGTTAAATCGCCTATTTGATGTTTTTTACAAACACAATAAAGAAACCGGTATCTAGTGACACTTTGCTGATAATAATTAAAGCAGTCCTTCTTATTATTGGCCAATCCGTGAAAAGGATTAAGCATGAACACTTGGGGACCAAAATCAACATCAAAAACAGACACTACTGATCCCAGAGTAAACATAAACGTGAAAATCAATTCCCCTATTGCCCTCGATGGCGCAGGGCTAGAAAAGGCCCCAACCGTTTGTTCCCCATAGGAAAGTTAATCGTTTGCCTCGTGTTATGGGCTAGAAGTGGATTGGTTTAAGCGTTCACCTCCTGGCCAATGAAAAGTCTGACCTTCAGACGCTCAACCATTCGTACACCGAGCGAGTGAGAGGATTAAATTCAGGCCGCCGCAGTCAGCACATTGCAACTTGATCACACAAACGCTGGAGCTATGTCTACCGATAGCCCTGCAAACGTGATTCCACACCGAAATGTGTTGATTCCAATCGATGCCAGTTCAAACTGTGAAATGGCATTCTCCTGGTACTTGGAGAATTTGAAAACCGACAACGATCTCGTTTTGTTCATCCACGTCATTGAACCTGTGTATTCCTCTCCAGCAGTTGGATTGGCCATGGAGTCACCTCCGATTATGGTTAACGATATGACGCGTGTGATGGAGGAGAACATAACTTTGGGCAAGAAGCTTGGCCAAAAATACATGAAACTGGCAAAAGAGGCAAAACTATCATACAAGGCCTTCTTGCACATCGATACTAAGCCTGGGTCAGCCATTGTCCGGTCTGCAGCTGAGCATAAAGCACAGTTGATCGTGATGGGCTCTCGTGGCTTCGGAGCCATTAGGAGAACATTACTGGGTAGCATTAGTGACTACGTTGTCCACAATTCCAATGTTCCCATTGCCGTGGTACCACCGAAGCGCACGTGAAGTCCAAAGTGAATACAGAAGTCTTTCCTTAGGTTGGACAGTCAAGCCCTAATTTCCCTTGATTGCCTAATACCCAATCCCACTAACGACATCGTGTGCTATTTGGTCCTTTTCACGTGGTATGCCTGGCATTACATCTAAATAAATGCAGTGCTTTGGTATGCCAGAGCCGCTGAAAATCAGGATACCTTTGCTTTTTGAACTTCAGCATTGCTTTGCCAAACGAAACTCTTGTTTTAACTTCTTGTACCTAAGTGTTTTCCGTAACGTGCAGACCAAACTTTATTGGATCATTTATTTTTCTAAAAATACTATTGAAAGTTTTTCAGAAAAATTCACGTCCTTATAAAATAAATTAATAGTCTCAGCGATTGCAAAAGTTGGGCCCATCTTTCTCTATTTGGCGATCGGTGTGTTGAGCACCTTACATTATGCTAACGACATCAAGGGCTGGCAGGGAGTCTGCTTTGACCGATTCGCAATTGCAGGTTGTAGTCTAACAAGAAGCCCTGACAGTCTGATTTTTAATTAATTAGCGACATACAATCCTGAAGAAAATGTCGATCCTAATCAATTTTATGCACATGGCGACACCTAGAATCATAAAAAGCAATCTCATATTCTGTCTGATGCAACGACCACAGTTAGGTTACGATGTAAGGCTCTTTAGTCGGGTTCATGAGTGCAAATTTCAATGCGCTATCTGCAACTTTGGGTAGCTCCTTACCTTAAAACGTTGCTGCAAATCCTAAAAAAACTTCATCAAAAATGTATGCAATTGGGTGTTGAACGCAAAGCCCTCGTATCTTATTTTGGGTTGTTTAGTACCACAAGTGTTAGGACTCACCATAAAAGTACTGTCAATAGAAGATGTATGGCCATGGTCCTGGCAAACATTAAAAGTATCCTTCTTTTAAACAACTTTTTTATGAAAGGTACACACTCTAGTCGACAAATCACACCAGCGGAATGAGACTATGCAGTTAGGTAAAAATTCCCAAACAGAAAATGCACTCTTAATGGTGGTTCTGTTTGGATAAGCTTTGAAAGTTATGGGAAAAAGACAATTTTGGATGGTTACCTCGATGGTGTCCTGAAATACGCGATACCAACGTGAGTGGCAGCAAGCTCTCCAAATCAAGCCTAAGGGAAACTAATGCTAATAACTTCCTGAGACCACAATTTGTGCTGAAACATTCATTTTTTCACATTTCCGATAGTGGAGCGATTGGTGGTGGCGTTGCAAACACAGGGATAGAGTTGTCATAGAAGGAAACCACGAAGATCGCCACGGGACAGTGCTTTTTATGTTCACATTTCTGACTTGCGCCTTGGGGGTTAAGATCCCAAATCTTGTTCCCATCTGCCCGCACAAGTCGCAACTGGGTCGTGTTAAAGTCTTCTTACCTTGCTGCGCCTGAATTCGAGTGAAGTGATGAAAGAGCCAGAGTGCGTCTTAGAGCTGTTGTCTGATAACTTGAGGACTGAAATGCTTGTGTGTGAGTGATGAAATTTGCAAGTAACAATTTCACTCGACATCATTTTGCTACTTTGTTTTAGTTCGATTTTGCTGTCCGGCTGTGATATTAAAAATGCACAATTGTGGCAGTTATAAAAGAAGTACCTGTCTTCTCTGTGTTACATAGCCCTAAGTAAACCACTCATTCAGTTTGAGAAAAAAAGGAAACTTTTCTTGTGGAAGCTATTAAAGTGGCAACTTCAAGTGGTCACACTTTTTAAGCCAAAATTGTCTTAACTTCATGTGTTTCCTTAACATTACGTCCGTTTTTTACCTGTTAATGTAGACAGCAGTCGTTAATCACTAGTGGCAAACTTATGATTTGTTCCTGAAAAATATCTGCAAACTTGGGAGTCAAAAGTTGCTATTGTGGAAGAAATTGGTTTCCTCATTTGGTATGTGGTTACACATGGCTACCGAATTGTGCTGGTGCTGTCTTTCCCGAACGCAGTCGACGATACTTAGAAAAACACAGATCGTGGCATTTTAACAATTTGTTAATGAAGGATGGAGAGTGTGAAATTTGGTTTCAGCTACCAGTTTGCGCCGGGGTTCAGGAATGCACTTGAACAGTCACGAGAGTTCACCAGAGTTTCAGGCTCAAAGCATCAATTCATGCACAACTCGGCTGAAAACCAAGTCGTTCTGATGCGTTGTGGTAGGCGTTGACGAAACGCCTCTCTAGTAGTCCACTTTACGCCTACAGACTTGAATCTTCAAAATGGACTCCTGTATTTACGGGAACGCAGTACTTCAGTGGTGTGTGAATAAACTGCACTTGGAAATCAGAACCTGGTCTATCTCATCAGGCAAACATTTTGAAACTAGAGTTGATTCCTGATGAATAAAAACGTCTGGACAAAATTATGGCTACTGTGGTGTCAAATTCCCCAAGGAAAATCATTAGAACAGTCTTATCGGAAAGTGGATGAGAATGTTAGAACAAATCGCGTCACCACTTTCAAGCGAGTAGTTGAAACGTTGTCCCTCCATTTAGAGCCGGAGTGAGTGCATAAATTTGTCGTGACAATTACGGCATATCCAGTGAGGCTATGAATTCACTTTTGTATGTTTTTAAAATGTTCTGTATCGAGACGCAGGGGGCAAAGTAACAAAGACGTTTATACTGAAAGCATCAAGATTCGTGAATGTCTTATGTCTCCGAAAATGAAGAAGCTTATTAACTCGTGTCCATGATTACGAGAAGTGGTTTGTTCCAAATAACTTTAATGTCTTGGAAAAAACCTTGCAGATGATTTGTTTTGGAATAGTCGTCAATTAAGTGCCGATGATGCTTTGACTGAAAGGATGCAGACCACGGTACCGCATTTGGAACGCAAATTATACTACTCAGTCTTTTTAGCTTTCATACAATTTATTTCCCACCTCATCACATTTCCCAACTCTTCCATAGGTAAACTTATCCTACGCTTTCTTCGGTTACCTAAAGGAAACCCAGTGAGTAGACCCAAGTGTTCACCGGTTTTGGAGAAATGTGTTTCAGATTTTTTTTGTACGCTAAATTTCACGTTGTTCTATTTTAAGAATTATACTGAATACAAGAATATGTATGACAATTCAAATTAAAAGCGATGTATTTTCGGCATGATACAAACCACCTTGTGCTTTGAACCAACCGTTCCCATACTATCCTACCGTTCTAAAGCTATTGAGCTGTCCCTCTCCAATAGCCGCACGAGTTTATACCGGCACCGCTTTCATAGCGGAAGCTAAGAAGGGCGCAAAAGTGCGTCAAAACACATTTAAGTGCTGGAGGCAACTTCAGTGCCTCAAGTAAAGTATGTTGAAAAATATTGAAAACAAAAGCTGGGCCAACCAAATTTGGTCGAAGTTGATGGTATGGATGGTGCTGGTGCATCTAGAGTGAGATAGGCAATGGAGTAACGCAAAAAAGGGGGAGCGGAGGAGGCCAAGCTCAGCATCCAGCAACATAAATTCTCAAATTCTCATAGGTCGTATCTCTGTTCACACTAACTGGAATCTGAAACAAGAAGACACCGTAAACGGATGTGACGGCGAGCATATTCAAAAGTAAAACATTAGATTGCAAATTTACATTTGAAGGCCTGTTCTGACATGCCTTAAGATTGTTCGAAGGTGTAACTCTAAAGCTGGCCGGTTACATATGCGCATAGTGCCTACTGAAAAACTTCACCAACTCCAAATGCCACAAGCACATCAATGTGGATAATCCAAATCCTCAAGCTTACAATGAATTCGTAGCCTACCCCTACATATGTTTGCCTATTTTGATGCCAAATTATTATGCCTTTTTGGTCCATCACCCGAGGGGTAAAACCACTTGCTTTGAGCAAATGTACGCTGAATCACAACAGCTAGTTAAGTTCGTCCACATGAAAGGGTCGTTCTCGAACCGATTTCTTTCGCCAGTTCAAATGCATGATTAAGGCGAACATTCATGGACTTGAGAAATTAGCCTACATTATTTCAAACACCTAAACGTTATCAAAAGATGTTCAGAACTAGTGATTCTTGTTTAAGAGGTACAAAATAGTACGGTTGCCGATAATTACGAATTACGCTTTGATACCAAAAACTTCCCCAATGACAATATTGCACAGATCATGTGAAAATTGAAATGTGTTGCCAATGAATTGAGTAGCCGGAAGATTGAAAATATCTTCCCCTTTATTTGATGTCGCTGATTTGACTCAAAGAGTATTTAGAAAAGAATGATCTGAACTCGACAAGATAGGATGGAAGAATGCAGAGTCACCAGCATTTTAGTGTGGGCAGAGCTGCACTTCATGGGTCACAGCAAAAAAAACATGTTTAAAAGACATAACCAACCTTCCGTATAAGTTTTTTAAGCCGATTATTTTGTTGCAGCACCTTCACGGATCTGTAGTAAGCAGCCAGTCTCTTCTCAGTGGCTTCTGAGTCCACCTTGTACGCTTCCGCGCCAAGTGTCATTTTTCCTTCATCCTTTGCCAAACACTGCCCTTTAACAACCTCCATGTCGCCATCCAGAACGAGTATGCGCACTTTTGCATTGGTCTACCAAAAACTATGTTTTTTGTGATAGAAGTCAAACAATGCCTCAACGCTCAGCTTCCTACTTGACTTTTTGTAAATACAGGAATCGCTGTAGGCAAGTATTTTCCGGAAAAGTAATTTTAAAAGGTCTAAGTTAAGAGCGAAACCGGAACTTACTGCAATAATACCCTTGTTAAATTAACAAAGATAGATAGTAACGGAATAAGAGAAAACGCCTATGTCGCATGTCAAAAGAGCTTTCTTATCCGTCCCCACATTTCAGTGTGAAAATGGAGGCGAAGTGATGGCAACATTTCGAGCCGATGCTCAGACATTATTTTTGCTACCACCCTTGCAAATTATCTTTCATCCTTAATAGCATCTCGTAATTAAAAGTAATCCACCCGTATCACGCATAAACTAAAAGTCTCTAATTCGATGAAATAAAGACCACACGAGATAGTCAAATAAGTACGTGGGCTTTTTTTAAATAAAATTCAACACTTTGATAAAAATTCGCAACATATTCTTTGTTGAAACGATCACCACTACACTATAGTCCACAGTCCTCCCCAAACGAAACACAAACCGGCTGTAAAATTCAATTTCATGAGACGAAGTGAAAACTTGGGGACAACCACTACCACTTCTTCCCAGTGGTATTCTCACACATGACTGTCGAATAGCAGGAGAAAGGTGATAGTCATCAGTTGGAGAAATACCAGGAGAATACGGAGGATGATGGATGACAGAATGTCTCCACCTCACCCAAAAATGGAGTTGTCTCACGTTTAAGCTTTGGATTTTAAGAATCTGCGTTGTCATGCAAGAATGGGACTTTCTTCTCAATGATTTTGGTTGGCCCCCATTTATATTGTATCAAGTAGATCTCAGCAATGGATTCATGGAGCACAATCCCCTCTGCAGTCCACCACACCCCCGCAAAGCACAGTCTCAATGCACTGAAACGCCTCAAAGATGTGGGATGGAAAGCGTGTGGATCATTTTGCGATAGCCAATAACATGCTTGTTTGCTTAGCAAATGTTGGAACACAAAGGACATTCTCCATTAAAAGTCAGTCCAAAAGCAGCCCAAAATCGGTTCACAAAACAAGTAACGAACAAGTTGACAGTCTGAAAATCATTGTCCATCATCAAATCATGCATGGCATGCCGTATTCATCTGCTTAGCAGCTTCGACAAATTCTCTACTTGATGCAAGCATAAGTCAATGGGTCCATTACTCACTCTAAAGATTGGTGGAAACTGTTCCTGACCCCTTGTTTTCGAATTACTTTGACCAACCAGGAACACATAATTTTCCGTTATCAGGATTACTGTGTCTTCCTGAACGTAGTGCATTAGTAATGCATCACCAGGATCACACGTTACACCATTTATGGACGACACATTGTTTACTGTGCATTGTTTAAATGCTATCCTTATTTTGCACAAACATCCATGGACTATGACACTGATTTTAAATTTGCAAAGTGGACGACCCCCAGTTGCATCAGATCCAATCACCAAGAAAATAGTTGGGCACACCAAAGCGTGCCGATGGATTGACGCAATTTACGGATCCCTCCAAATTATAGGCCAGTGCAACGAACTACACAGAAGGCGGCACGACTTTTTTGATCATGTGATATTCTAATTAGAGTTGTATGAGACATTTCTGATAAAAAGTGATAAAAACGAACCTTCATATACTTTTGAAGGAATTCCAGCACCTCCTTTGGGCTTCCGACAATTACGAAGCCCGCGTCTTCTGAAATTCCACCGGCTAGTGATTTCCTAATCCGACCAATTTTCTTCTCCTAAGGAGTAAATAAACCTTCGTTGAATATACAAAGTCTGGTTAATTACGATTTGCCAAGTGCCTCCAAGTTTAGTACAAAAGAGCAAGGCAGCTCATTGGGTTGGAAAGGCAGGTAAGATTTTGGAATGGTCAATTGATAAGGTGTGGTTCTGTTTCACATAATTAAGTGCAGACTTTGTGCGAAGGTAGTGCATCCTCTAAGAGAGGTAAAGTAGCAGTTTCCAAATGTGACAGGCTGCATTGGTAGGCGGATATTCCCAGATTATAATCGATGGTTGCAGAACGTGGCGTCGCCTAAGAGTTAGACTAGCGCTGATTCTACTGTCGAGAACAATATAACCATCCAGGATTTGGGTACTTTTGCCATTCCGGTGTCTCCACCGCGATCAAAAGATTGCGTATCGTCTAACTGGTTTTTTAAAAATGATAGTAGATAATCTGAAAGCGAAATTGAAACTTGCAGATTGTCAAGGTTTCGACAGTCAAGTAACCAATACTGCGGCCAATGTGAGAATGAATTATTTCGGATGCTGATATAGCAATATGGCTTAGATATTTACTTTCTGGAATGATAAATGTGTTTAATTATTGTGGCACTTCGCTCCAACTCGCCTGCTCACAATCATCCTCTTGTAGGTTCCTTAGAGAAGCAAAGGTAAAGTTAGTGTCCATCGCAAGCCGCCTAGCCAAAAGTTTTGCTCCACAGGTTGGAGGTCCTATTGAGTAAAGTGGTTGAAATTACTCCACCAATTGTTGTTTTCCCCTGCAGATCTTTGTCGAATTTTCTAACTTACCAACAATGAAATGCATCCAACAATCAGGTGAACTGGAGTGGAGGGCTGCAGAAAAAAAAAATGTTTAGCGAATGTGGAAATCTTTGGCTAAGTCAGGGAAAATTTTCTTACAGGTGTTTAAACTCGACGGGGGTGATGGCTGAAAAGAAATACGAACGAAGTTACGCTACCTATTGTAACTAGTAGATATATATTGTAGAAAATTTTTCAATTACCGATTGTGCAATACCATCCTCAACACTGCCATGACGAATCGCATCCACGTTTGGGGCAATTTCATGCCTATCTGCCTGAAACTTCAAAAAAATATGTCGGCGATCGACCATGCGAAAATGTACTTAAGTGTCATGCGTGGATTGTAAAACTAAATGACTCCTAAATCATGAAACATGGGTTTGAGTAAAACCTTGCTTGAAACAGACAGAAGTAATCTTGTAGTCTCGTGCTATTACTAATAATGCAAGACAGGGCGGTGTTCCTCAACCAGGCCACTGTAATATTTTTGTTTATTTTATGGCCTCCCAATCCATATGCCTGTCATTTCGGCGCCGTGTAATTATCTTGATAATGCCATGGAAAACTTGCTCAACTATCCACTACTGAAGCAGAGAGGTTTAAATAAATAGGAAATTAATGGCAACGACCTTTCCTTTATGAGCCGAGGCATCATCCCCTTGCAAAAGCTATCCATATAAGTTAGTTTTTTAAACAGGCTTGGTAAAACCAAATAGGCAACTGCTAATCAAATGCTCAGAGTAGCAAAAAATTAGCACTAGATTATTAGATCAAAATATGCCTGATTGATAGATATGTCATCACTAGAACCTCCAATATATCATCCACGATTTGGACATTCTTTTTTGCAAGGTGTGTTTGTTCTTCCTGAATTTTGGCCGTTACTTTACCATGATTGTTATTTGCCTAAATGTGTGGAGAAGAAAAATGTTATGGAATAATATAATGAGCGGATCAAGCCATCAGCAGAGTTAGATATTCCTCACCGATTCAGCAAACTGAAAAGCATTATTGTTTGCACCATTTGAAGACTTCTTCTTTGCGAGAAAATATTCCACGAAAGCAACTAAATCCCTAGTTATTAGGTCGGCATCGCGATCGGCCGGCATCTAAAGCAGAAATATCAAATTGCTCATGGTAATAAAACTGTTTCTTTACTTATCAATGAAAAAAGAACAGATAGTATTCTCAGGCGAAAGAAGTATCCACTGAGCCTTGAATAGACGCGTCGACCTTATCAAAAATATGCCTCAATAGCACGCTGAACGGAAATAATGTCCATGTGAATAGCTTCCCTCATTTAAGGCAATCCCACCACTTCTATGCTAATTGTTGCCGGACCTTTAGAATCAGATTTAGTAATACCCTTGCATATTCCACGGCGAGTATGACAGTTGTGTCGAAGTGGAAGTTAAAAGCGTGGAAACAGGAAGGTAAGTGGTACTAAATTAAGTCAACACAATGTGCCTGATTAAAAACTCATGTGTTCTACAAATCACCCAATATAAGAAGCACCAAAAGCACTAATGATTTTCTTTTTGACATCTTCAAAAGTGCACAAGTCTTTTATACATTTGACCACGAACATAAGTGGAAGCACTCATTGATAACTTCGCTCTTAGATAACTGACAATCAGTTTGTTATGTCACAGTTTCAAAGTACGTTTTACTAAGTCGTTAAGCTCACCGTGGCCATTATTTTTATCTAAACTGGTGCGTTTGAGAAAAAAAGCATTCATCAGTCAAACACCTTGTCCTCTGAAAACAAATTGGGAAACTGCCTAATTAAGTGGTCTCGCCTATTTGGTAGATGTGAGTGATTTTTAAACCAGTTTCAGGACAATCTCATTACTTGAACTCAATTGCTGAGTCTCAAATGCGCCCCAAACCAGCAACTGCATTAAAAATGCACTTTTGTAGGCCATCGAAGGTCATATTCATTGTGTATTTATATTTGGTTTTTTTGCTTTACACTGATGTAGCGGTGCTATTCCACACATGTGTATATTTTAAATAAAGGCTGGGCATGACTCACGATGACCAACTTTCCGAGCTCGTCGAAGTAGCGCACAACGGGAAGGGAGACCTGTTTGAAAAAATTGACGCGCTGGTGCACAATGTGGGTCTCGTCCTCGATGCGCTTGAGGCGGGTGCAGCGCCTGTTCAGCCGTGTAATCAGCGTCTCCTCCTCGCAATCCAGCAATACTACCATGTCCGCGCCTCCAATCTGCCGGGCAGGTTGTAACATGATGTGACTCAAAATGTCTACACGGATTACATTAATTTTACACAACACTGCTTTTACGGTTAATCTTGTAGACGGTTTTGGACCTCCTGCACAGAAATGGCTTACTGAACCTTTCTGTCGGCGTATAGTTGCCCGACCACAGCGTTATTAGTTAAAACTCCTTAAAAACCCTACATCTGCCAAATTTCATTAAGGTGTACACTTGAAGCTTTCAGGCATGTTCTGGGACCTGTATGAAGACTCATTACGAGAATTCGGATTTTTTTTTGACACTCTACATTCAGACATTTTCCATTTTGCACAAATTTCCCCACATTTACTTTGTCTTCAGAGTAAATGACTACGCTTTTGAACGTATTCGCAAGGCGTACCTGAAAAACTGAATAGGTACTATTTCTAACTAGCACATTTATCTTCCTCAAAAAAGTTACTGGAACACAACGAAAGTAGTCCAGACTAACACAGATTTCTCCTGAATTATTACAATTTCCAATAAGTTTATTTGTTGTGCCTTATTCTCGTTATGGATGTGATAGGCAATAATAATGATGCTGCTTGTAATGTGTGGATTCTTTCCCTTTTACAATACTTGGATGGTTTAAAATAAGAAGGTTGAATTGAAATTGTCATCAACGAAAAACATTCACCAATCATCAAATTAGCTGCCATAACGACCTGAGTGATTTGGTTAACTTTTGGCAGTGGGAATTAAAAGTGCTATGGAGTATGTTAAGGTTGATATTCAAACATAAATGAGCAACAATAGAGTCGGACCAGTGCGTTTTTTCAACAAGCCTCTTTGTTAAAGAAGCAGGTTAATCCAAATTCGCAGAAAAAAAATCCAAGCAACAATCATCCGCCAAATAAGATAACAATTGTTGAACGTTGGGTGGAGTTAATAGGGGCATGAAGATGGCACTGGTCGTACACCGTCCCAACCACTAGGACACACCCAGGCACATTGAAAAATAGCAATATAAATAGCAACGACAATAGAATTGGTCAGAAGAAAAGCATACCGTTTTATTAAATGTTGAAATTTGACTCTCATCATTCATGTAGCCCTCGATAACAACCAATGTAGCGTTATCAGCTAACTTGATAAACTCATCTCGGAGAATATCTGTTTGTATGTCCTAAAATATCCAAAAATCACGCGGTTCGTTCGGTGTAGTAAATGTAAAACTTACCCAGTATTCGGGGATCATACGATCCTGAAACATATAAAAATATAATTACAAAATTGAAATAACTTCAAGAACGTGAAATTATTGCTACTTATCCAGGAATTAATTTTAAACAAGCAGTCATGTCTAGTTTAAAAAAATAGGTAAAGAGACATCCTAAACGCGTTAATTTTGGTCATATTTAAGCGTCGAACGGGGATTTGGCGAGGACGCACGTAGCTGAGGGGTGGTTCACTGCTGTGAACACGCTTAGCGACGACGTCCCAGTCTTTTTCGACATCGGTGGAGAGGGCGTCGAGGACGCGGGTGCGCAGAAGGTCGGTGAGGTTGTAGTGCTTCGATCCCTTTATCAATCGGCACAGCGACAACGCCTGTTTCGTGCGACCCGAACCCGGACCACCTTTCCGTTGGGATAATCAACGTATCAATTAGCACTATCTTTCTACGCTTGCCCGCTTGCTTATAGTGCTCGATGCCTTGATTTCACCTTACGATTCCCCCTATTTGCAGGTTTGTATGCGCATTTGGATTAACATATTGTTAACTACCCACATTTTGGAACATGCTTCATTCCACCTCACTCTAGAATGAACTCGTGATTAATAGCAGGGGACTCTTATCAAACAGATTATTCTTCTCTGATAAGCGTTTGGTAAAAGCAATGGTACATTAGAACGAATTCTGTACCGATTGATATTACTAGTATTTTTCTCATTTACGAAAAGCAAACATCGCCCTCAACTTAAAAACACACCAAGTCCTAGATCGACCAACAAATTAGCAAATACCCTAAGCAAATGATGATTTTGAATAAAAATTTGGTCACCTTGAGAATCATCAACCATTCATGCTTTCTCGATTTTCTTTCGCATTTTGCTAGATTTCGTTTTTTAGTAACTTCGCGAAAAAGGTATTTGGAACTGCCTGCACAAGTCCATATTCATGTGATAAACTTCTATTCCACCCAAAGTCGTCACTCCAGTTTTGATCTCAGCTGTATGCTTCGTAAAATAATGTTTATCATAGGTGACAGTAAAACTGAGCATGAAAGAGATGAACCCACCTAAGAGAATCATGATTGGACAAGTGGGCAGTCCGCTTTGTCGTCCAAGATCCTTGTATTCTGGACGAATAATGGGGATGCTGAAAGTTGGTGGGTTACCCGGACATCCCACAATTCTTTGGAGGAACGGTCTAGTCGGAGGCTCTAGAACGCTTTCCCTTTCTGGCTTTACGAGTGGAGCTACAACGCAGTGATTCCAATATGAAAATTTGAACAAAATTTGAGCTGAAAGAAGAGGCTACCTGTCACTCGTCTGGTAAGAAGAAAGTCAAATATCGCTAACAGTTCCCGCTCTATGTCCTCATCCGTTTGTTCACCGTCAACCTGTTAAATAAATTGTTATTTAGTATCTAAACTATTAGCTCGCACAGTATCTATCCCCTAAATGTCATATCGTGTGCAGCAGAGTTTTACTCACATAATAAAATGCATGAATTCGACAATCTAATATTTCGGGATTTTACCAAGCATCATAGAGAATGCACTATGAGTGTTTTGTGCATAACATGGTTTTGTATCCAGGATAATTTAGACAAACAACAATTCAACTGATAAGTAATATTCCTATGAGGAGAGTGGATAGTCAGAACTCTTGAACGAACATCTGAACGTTTTAAAATTCTAACATATACATTGAATCCATTCATTTCTGGTTAGCAACCTATGTAAACATGGTGTGCATCAATGCGAATGAGTCGAGATTAGTTCTTAAATAAAAGTATTTACATGCAAAATAAAACGTAATAGGGAGTAAAAGCAATGCGTACCACTCGTAATTTGCTCTCATTGTCGATTATTTTGCATACGGGGAGTGTTACGTTCTTGAAAGTGCATATTTTCCTTCGGATCACGTCATTTGGTAGAGGTTTAGCAGATCCACAGCCAGTCTGCCTTGCATTCAGTAGCTGATGCAGACACTTTTCCTCAGAAGCATCGATAAGGATAACGCCAGATAGATTATCTTTACAGATCTAAGCAGGAATTAGTACAAAATTGGCAAAGATTGTCTTTAATTCAGTGGATTGATGCCTGATTTGCAACAAAAAGTTTTTCGGGAGAATCACAGTACTTTTTAAAATTTTGACCAAGAGTATAAGACTGTTTACGCTTTTGCTCTCAAAGTTAGATCTATCCGTGGTGAGAAACTGTGGTAGTACAAGTAGCAATTTTTATCAACTGCTTTAACAATTGGGCTCAGGCAAATTCAAATGCATAAATCCGTCCGAAAACACAGTTCTTAATAAAACATACATTAAGCTTGAGATCCTCGTACTGTTTGAAAGTTCGTGGATATCCATCAATGATAAATCCCTCGCAAGTAGGATATTGACTAATATTCCACTTTAGGAGTTCTAATATCATATCTTCAGGAGCCAAATCTCCTGATTTAATAAAACGAAGAGCAGAACTCCAGCGGCTATGCGACTTCCTTTCTTCAATCTTTGCACAGTTGACTGCTAAGTCTCCGATGCTAATATGCACGAAGCTTGGAAAGTGATTAAGCATCTTTCCAGAAAATTCTCTTGCTCCAATGCCAGGTGCAGCGATAATACATATGACAGTGGTTTGTGGACGCATCTTGAATTGGGAGCACCCGGTATCAACCATTGGTTGATATCTTGAAAAGGGCTCACTATTTCGCCTCAGTGCAAGAGGTGGCAGGGGACACCGCTTCTTCTCAAGAAACAAGTCCCACCTAACAGATTTGTAGTCTTTTCGTTTTATCTTCTCAAGGCATTCTTGCAAGTATTGAATTGGATCGACTGGACGATGGTACATCAAACCCGTCATGAGACACTTATTCGACAGTTTTCAAAAATATGACAAGTACCTCAAATAATTGCGGAATTTCATTGCATGCGAGATATTCCTTGGTTTCTTTTGGTGGGATTACGGGTTTTCGCATTTCCATTGCAGGATTACGAGTGCAATCAAAAGATTACACGCCTTCACGACCTTGACAATCCAACTATAGCAACTAGATGAGGTAAAACGCAAACCTTGCAACTCAGGTTGCATTTTAAGCATGACTTCACTTAAGCCATAAAGCCAATTACACAGGCTACGTGATATTCATTTAGACATTTATGACATGTTCTGTTTATCATCGTATTGTTTGGTTCACAATACATCGTTTTCCATAATCTATGACATTTTAAACTTTAATTTATTTAGCTGATTATACATCGAGTGCTAAGCTTTTAGAATCCCTTGAAGCCAAACGGATACACAAAGCTCGGCCAGAATATGTGTTGCCGACGTACAATAGGGCCTGAGGTCTACTAGCATGGGTCGAAAGCTAGGTCACGTGTCAAGTTCACCAAGGCAGAGTACATTAACGACCCCACTAAAACCAGGAGTTAAACACAAAATTAACGTATTGCAGTGGAAACGTACACACAAGGCTCATTGGCTCAAATTAGCTTTGTCTACCATACCACTGTATGCCATACTATCTGAGTAAGTCCTCACTTCGCTGCACTTAATTTTAGATTAAATGAAGTGCTAAGGGCCATCCCACCATGATGGTATTTTATTCCAGATTACCCAACGAACTCAATTACGGAAATAATTAGCGTCCAAGCGATCTGAAGAAATAGTCTTGGTTAGCAATGGTTGCAGATTCACTGTATAGATCTATTGTTCAGTCAACTGCATTTCCGACTGCACTGAGTCATTGGCTCCCAAGCTTTCCTTTTGAATCCGTGGTCTACCAGCTATGGGTATGGCTCCCTATCTCCTCTGTGTCTTAGAAATATAGCTTCTAGTAGGCTAAATTGGCTTACTACACATTCGGTGAACACGCGGTATTTCGTCGGCAGCTGTGGAGGGTTGCCCACTATTGATTGACTTCCACAACATAATGGACTCAAAATTGAAGTCAAGTTGGGCCCGATTTACGGAAGGGATTCCCCGTAAGTCGGCTTTTTTTTGGGTACCAATGGGTGGCACTGTGTGGATTTGCTGAAGTGATATGTGTTTCGTCTGATCGGCCACCAAAGAACCTACTCTTTAATTGCTTGCCCGGTCTGAATTTTGCGAGTAAATATTGGAAGGGTGGGGTTATTTCAATGTTATATAGATTGAGTTAAATGCTTTCAAAGATTCCTTCTAGTACTACAACCCAACACAAAGGAGCATATTTACGCGAAATTAAGTTTGAGTCAAGGAACTAGCTTTGTCGACTAATAGTGTGTTTTAATTCACCAAAAAGCTAATTATCACTTGAAGTTCTCAAGTTTGCTGGCATAAATTAGGGATTTTACAAGATTTGGAGCTAATTGCAGTGTGAAGATGGTCATGAAATGTCTGAATCCCGCGTATTAGCGTTAGGTATTAACAGATTCTTCAATGCCATCTACATCATCATGTCTTCATATGCTTTAAATGCATAAAACATAATATGGCGATTCTGGAGTGGTTCAATAATTACCACTATAATTCAACATTGAAGGTAGTGAGGCAAATACTGTTCCTGCTTCTGAGTTAAAATAATTGTTTTGGGGAATGTAAGTAAGCGTGGCGATGTGATTTCTTAAGTTTGCTACTGCTTTCGAATAATAGGGTTTAATTAGCTCTCCTGGAATGGATAAGGCTAGAAAACGTAAGTATCTGTGGACGAGTCACTCTTTCCCCATGATTGCTGGCTGTTCGAGAATCTCATCATCAAATACTCTTTTCATACAATTTGGACCACGCAATCGCATCATGCTGGAGTGTGGACGTGCTGATGTGCACTTGCGCCTGAGACATCCGGTCGGTCTATGTAGCGGTGAGGTGAGGAATGCCTACCGCACCAGATTATGGCCAACACACGTGAGAGAAGGCTAAAGCAAGCGTTTTATCACGTCCCTTTAACGCCAGCTTGGTTACCTCATTATCAAAGCGACGTTGTTGTAGTGCATATCTTTATCGGGCCATGAAATTCAGTGGCAATCCCACGTTGGTCACAGGATGCACACAAGCGCAGTCAGTTGCGCTGCTGCATGGTCGCAATCGCAACAAATCGTGTGGCCCTCGAGGCGCAACAGTACTGTGTGTAGCGGTGTGCATTCATCATCAAGACAAGGCTCTCATCGGGCGCGCATCCTCCACTGATCCGAACACTTCCATCTGATGCCAGGAAGACCTCTCCCCACATTGTGGGCGTTTCCAGGCTTCTCAGTTCGATTCATGTGTTCATTTGCCTTTGGATCAAGGCACCATGGATTTTAAACACTTTATTGTTTTTAAGTTGAAAGCTATGTATTAAAAAAACTAACCCTGAACACATCTCCAAACACTTGGTGGTTTTTTGCTAAAGCAAACATCCCCGGTAAAAGCATAGTTCCATACTCCACTTAGTACGATGAGTGATTTGGCAGACAACCAGGAATCGTTACTTCTTATTATTAATGTAAAGAACGATTTCAGCTTCAATGTAGTGCATGTGTGAATCTGAATCTCAGGACAGGAAAAAAGTTGCCTATCCATGCAGCATTAATTTTTCAAAATTTTAGAAACTTTACCAGACTTGTGGCAAATCTAACGCTGTGCACAAAATGGGAGGTATTTGACTTGACCACTGGCTACAAGCATGGGATTACGTGATGTGAACCGAACCAAACATGAGCATATCGAACTTGCACTAACGTCGATGGTTCATCAAACTTGGCAGAGATCATGTTTTTCCAGCCAGCTTCATCCCATGAGCGACACTGAGGTGCTTTTATGCGCTAAATTGAGGCTGCTTTGATGGAATGGTTGAGACTCAGAGGATTCTCCTGATCTCATAAACCCAAAAAAGCGAGCACAAATTGGTGGAACCTACTTTTATAAGATTGCAGTTAGCAATGACACTGAGCAAACAATTCCAAAAATTGTGAACAAGATCAGTATGACCTCTCATTACAGAAAATGTGACCTATGACACTCACCGTAGACAAACAACCGCAGTGGCTTTTGATTCTGATATTATGATGCGTGAAGTGCGCAGCTGTAGAGCGAGTTTGCGACACCAACACCAAGATCGGAGGAGGCATGTACCACCACAATAAGCTGCCACACACCTTAGGGTAAAACGTTTTTCAGGCCAACCAACTTAACCAAATTTATGACAGCCTACTCGAGAGCAGTCGCAAGGGGAAGAACAGAGCCGAAAACACAGGGTGAGTCCCTACTCAACTGAAATCACCGTTCCGATCATTGAAAAACTCGCTGCCCACAACGGCAAGTGTCGACTTGAAAGAACCTAACCCACTATCGCTGACACTTCTGCACAATGAAATGACCATCAACTTGACGCTCAGACTCGTGGAGACGAGAGATAACGAAAAACACATCCTGGAGGCATACATTGCCATGGAGTGAGGATACTACCAAACTTGGCACTTTGAGAAGGGCACCCTAGCCAGTGCCTCAAAAGTTACCATTGCGCATTCCTGTCAATGCATGCACATGCGCAAATGAACGTTTATAATTTTACAGGAATTAACAATTTAGTGGTATCAGTCAAGAGCACGTCGATAAACAATCGGGGAGAGGTCGGAGTGACATGGGAAAAAGCGCGAAGTGGAAGCAGCCTCACTTCTCCACCGTTGGGTTGGCTGGGGCTAAGCTCGACTTAGCGATGGGGCTGGTAGGTGGACCCCGGGGCGAAGATAGGGGATGGGTAGTGGTCACAGCACCACTGGTGACGGGATTGGCAGTGGAACTCAAATGACATTGCTGGTGGAGCTCATGCTGCAACTCCACGGCCTTCTTACGCACTGCTGGAACATTCTCAGGTGTGGGAATTGTATCACCAGTCTGTTGAGCGGCAATTACATCAGCAGAAATCTCCGGAGTCGCAGACGACGAAGTTGGATTAGCTTTAAGCATTCCAGCCTTCTGGGAGCTGTTACACCGAGCCTTGGCCATATTGTAATCACCTGAGTCGAAATACTTCACCTGAAAGTGGGAAGTAACAGCTGATAATTTACATAAAATACTCCCAACTAATCGTTGCCGCTTTCGTCTGCATAACAGTTATAATAGGTAAACCCAAAGCCAGGCACAAAAAGTCCTTATTGAATTGATATGAGGGATGTTACTAAACTGCCGAAGTACTGGAATGTATCAAATCAAGGTCAGCAAAGCAATGTTTTCGTACCAAATTTCATACAGTTTAGAAGTAACGAAACTTCCCTATTAAGTAATGTCATGGTAAAAAACGCAGTAGACTCACAGTAATGTGCGCCTTTACATGGGTTCTTTGACATTTTTTTCAAGTTTTTGAAGTTTCACGACCTAACTAACGCATCGTAAATAGTTTCACGATGCAGCGCTACTGTGACGACTCGAAAATAAGACTCAAAATGTCAACATTGGCTTACTCAATCTAGGGATACAAAAGTCCACGCAAAATGGCATTTGTGCAGACTCACATTGCGATTGAGACGTTTTTGTAAGATTGATGGTCCCTGAGCAATGAGATTAGGGTACTTCGCTCTTAGTTTTTCTTCTGCAAGTTGTTCCGGCGTTTTTTCCTATTATTTGAAGTCGTTCGCCCACACACATAGCTCACCTGTACAGTAACAGGACAATCACTACCCTCCATTGCAAACGACTCTTCCAAATACGACTTTCGAAAATATTGCTTCGCCGACGGAAAACTAAAACAAAAGTTTTTTCTTTAGACTGTTGCAAATTAACCAACGAAGACACCTCCTTTTGGATCGCCTGATTAATCTTGCATTCAAAAGTAAATCAACGGAATCCAGTTTGTTTTGAGATTGATTGGCTGTTAATGCAAAGGTCGAGACCTTCATTTTTCCTTACTAGAAAATTAGAGGCATTTCTGCATTTGAACTTGTAGCAATAGAGCGCTATTAGCATTTCCCATATCGAAGTGTGTATATTGTTCATGGCGTCTTAAATATGTTCACGAAGCTCTGCATGTGACTCCGCAGTCGCCGTTACGAGCATTTAATGTGCATTGTCCTCTTAGTTTAAGTAGTGCTACTCTGTCATCGGCTAAGAAACCATCTTCATCCATTTTTTTGGAGGTCAAACTAACTGCTATTTTTTCCTTGCATAATTCATGTGTGATTGGACAGATGCTCGCCCTTCTAGGCTCCAGTTCGATGGACTTGGTCCCGATGGTAAGGACGCGACTTTGAACATAATGCAGGAGCGATTTACTAAACCACAGACAAGTTAAAAGGCAAGTCGGCTTCCATCGAATGGTGGAGAAGTGAAAAATGAAGTAAGCGATCCTCGATAACATCATGCGTTCAAAACGACAATACACGCACATAGACAAACACGATGTTCTTTGTAAAGACGGAACAGAAGACAAATTTATCCATGGAATTTTGCGACTTAGATCACAGAAGTAAAAATGTCCAGATGCTACCAAAGTCCTTGCTCCTCCTTTACCGTTTCATCGAATGAGGATTGAACCAGAGGGTTGAATTCGCCTGAGACGTTGGCTTCCTTACTGTGACACCATCCCCAACCGAAGTATATGACAAGGCCTATAATTTGATCAATGAAATGCCAGTACTCGTATCAGTTATGGGCAGTTTGGATCCGATAATCTGATTTTAGTTGCAGAAGTACATGATTGGTAAATATCTGCGGAATGTAAATGAAGATGGACCACAAACCGCTTCAGTCATTCCAATTAATTAATTCTTCTTTGAATGATGAACATTTCTTGGAAAGACTACCTACCTATAGCCGACCAAATAAAGAAGCGGATCCACGTCATTGGCGATAACTTTACGATGAGGCACATGTTCAGAAATATGCAGAGGCATGGAATGGGGGGCACGAACGGTACCTAAAATAAAAAACCTGTCCATTCACGCGTTTCCACTTAAACAATGGGAATGAACTAACTCAAATTCAGTTTTTGTTAGCTAATTCAAGCAAATGCACTTATTCTTTCCTTCCTCCATTCTCTTATTTGGACGTGAGAAATAACATTTAATCTACCTTCCGAAGCTTCAACTCTTTAAGATTAAATAATCAAGGAAGATCTGTTTAAAACCACGCAATATTTTAAAAGTGCTATTATACTTGTTTTAAGTGTAATGGAGCACCTTAAGAATTTGCAATTCCTTTCCATAATGCAGCATGCGTTTTTTCAGAGGATGAGCATTTGTCAAATGCATACATTCCTTTCTAACACCTTCCCTAGCTTGCCTGAGGAAGGTAAATCGCGATTTTGACGTACAGCCTTCACCCAACGTGTATTTCAAGGTGCTTTGTGGCGAGCACGGTGCTGACACTTATCTTACACCAAGAATGTTCTGGTAATGATTCATGACGAAGTTATGGACGTGTTACTTCAAGACCATTAGCACTTTCGGACACCTTAGGATGACCATGGTATAATCAATGAAAGACACGGCGCCTAGCTGGTGGTCTACGCTAAATAGGTCAAAATGGTAAGGCTCTTTACAGAACTGTTGTGCATTCTTCATCAAGCAGCTTAACGAGTTGTTTGAAAAAAAAGAAGTCATGAAATCAATTTTCTTTATAAAATTCTCATCCCGATGCGAATATCAGCATGCCTGGCGTTATTTACGCATGCTTGTGGCCTTGGCTGGTAACAGTCGATCAACTGGAAACCTAAGTTGTCTATAATGTGAACGATTTCTATAAAGCATAGGAGGAGGGCGTTTGCCGATCTCTCAGCTTTCCTTCCACTTCATACAAATTCATCTCTTTGAGACGCGTTCCCACCACTTTATTACGATCTGCGCCCAATTTGCATTACTATTAGTACTCATCCACTCCATTCCCATGCTGAGATAGATCAGACATTAAATTAGGAGACCGAACACGTTTTATGCCTAGCCTTTTTGATGTCCGCATCGGAGGTCCGCCATAGCCTAAAACATCAGTTGCTCCGATCTTAAACCTGGTAAAGATGTCTGGAATGAGACGCAATTACAAAAAATAAACTTCTGATAGATCTGATAATAAATTAGCTTTCTGAGGGTGTTAAAACCACCATTATGTCTTCTGTTTGCTTAACCTTGGAAAAAGAAGTCGAACAGAGCTTATCTTTCTCACCAATTCACCTTAAAGGTGTCGAAGGCAGTATTTTGTACGTGGATGATCATGACGAGGAGGGTGGCGACGGCGAGGAGAGCGAAGAGGAGAGTGAGGAGAATGGCCCACCAAGAGCAGGCAAGGAGGTATTCTGAACCCCCCAACGCCACTGCCGCCACACCGAGTGCGCACAGAACGTAGACGACCAGTGCAACAGTAGGCACGCGCCCCGGCGGCAGCGAGGCAGGCAGGAATGTGAGGAGGCGTCGAAACTCCGGCTTCACAGAGCCCACCGGCCACTGTTTCGACAGCTCTGCTCCGTTCATCTCGTACATACCCTCCTCCGGCTTCACCTTTGTCAATATGGACGTTAGTGAGAGGAGAGTGTATTGACACCCGCACATATTCCTCTCGCCATTCATTTTAACTTACATCACCCACAAGTTTTGGTTGAGGCGTAGCCGCGCCGGTGGTGCTTATGTCGAAGTGGCAGTAGCGTAGAATGCAAACATTCATACAGACTATGGTGAAGGCAATCAATGTGCCAATACTGAGGAATTCAGCCAGAGTGTGAATGTCGCAGAGGAATGTCAGAATGGCAGCGAGACCTCCGAAAATGGCCATTGCAACAATGGGCACCTGAATGAGGTAAGGCAGAAATGACTGTAGCTGTACTGCAGCCCCATATCGCGTTGACGTAAAATCGACAAACCGTCGATCTGAGCGATACCGCATCAGAACTTATCTTTATCCGCGAGAGCTATAGTACTTTGTTAAGGGAATATATGAAGGCTGCTCATCTATAAACGATTAAAACAACAACGTCATAGCAATTTAGGTGGAGTATGGTGAAATGTCCACTTCCAAGATGTCCATCCTCACACAAAAAAATGGTTCAGTGCAATCATGATTTACAGAAACCATCATCATATGGTCATTTGTAAATAAATAATATATCTGAAGAATACGTTCATTAGATAGCATAACTTCTACATTACATTATGTTTTACAGTCGATAATTGTCGGTTTGATGCTTCCTATTTACTTTGCTGAATGACAGAGGAATACTTGACTGTGAAAAGACCGGTATTCAGAACCGCCCCATATTTGACAAATGCATGTGCAAGCTGCCATCAAATACCTTTCTGAGTACGATTAGTCTAGGGAGTAAGCACGCAATTTCACGTTCTGTGCAATTTTAAACTCGGTTCTAAAGACAGTTTAGCATCTGCATGTCAGTCTTTGCCCAATAGAGGGACTGGAATCGGAGGCAGGATATTTAGGGACGTTTCAAGTCTCCCTCAGTGTTGCTAACATGATACAGACTGAGTGAAATAAAATTGTACATTTATTGCCGTTTTTGTCCGTTTTACCAGTAGTGAAACAACACCGTGTGCATTGTGATGGGAAAACATACCATATGTCACCAAGATATGAATTGTACTCAGTTAATGGTGTTTTGCGGCCTTGAGATGGAAGCATTGGCAGAAGCAACTAATTGAGGTTTGGTAAAGATGCAGTGTGGGATTTGGCCAATCAGAATGGCCAAGTTGAGAAGCGAGGCTTCTGCAGCAATCGATAGCCCCGTCTCCAGACCCACCACTCGGCGACGGACTCATGGTCGTTTTGTTTTAGTTTTTTTGAGGTACATCTAACTATAGGGAAATTTGTTTAATTTATGTCATTTTAACAAAGTTTTTGTCACTTCATAATAAGACCTGCTTCTTGGGGCGAAAATTTGGGAAGAACTACATGTGCATATGTACGCACCTTGGTGGAGGGCAGCACATAGCCTATCCACTCGGGCAGTAGTCGATCGGCAGCCATAGCGTAGACAATGCGGGGCATCGCATAGAGGCTAGTGAAGAGGCTGGCCCCAATGCCCAAGAGCGAGCCGATGCCGGCCACGTAGGTGGCCCAGGTGATCTGCCTCGTTCGCATGGCCGCAGTGAAGGCCGCTTGCCTGTCCACCGTCCACCAGGGCACGAAGAGAAGGAGGCTGGAGGAGGCCAGCACGAAGATGATGGTGACGAGACTCACCGAGACCCCAGTGGCCACAGGCACAGATCTCTTGGGGTCCACCGCCTCCTCACCGCTCACAGTAATTGCATCGAAGCCAATAAAGGCGTAGAAGCAGGTGCCAGCACCCGCGATCATTCCACCCACGCCGTAGGGGAAGAAGCCGCCGTGAGAAGCGGGCGCGATACCGTGAAATGTGGGATTTGGTAGTGCGAACATGAGAATGGTGACCAACACAAGAACACTCACGTTAAGGAGCGTCATGGCTGAGTTGACGTGGGCAGAAAGCTTTGCGCCGAAGCTGAGAACCAGGCCAAAAGCAATCACTGTCCCTGCTCCGAGAAAGTCTGGATATTGCCCCAGAAATTCTGCGTTCTCAGGGAATCTGGTGAAAGCGACAGTTTTACATGCGATTGCGTTAATTAACGGTAAATATACCTGCACCATTTCATAACAATTGAGCTCTTGGGATGCTATGTTATTGAGTAATCTTGAATGAATCAATGTATTATTTGCACTTCAGAGGACGAAAGATTACCATAAAGCCCCAAAGGTTACCATATCGTGTTATATCCAAGTTATCAAGTTAAAATGCACATTTTTAAACTGTAATTAGTCTGATTATAGGGTTTTGTCAAAGTGAGGAACAATTTGAGGGAATGCGGAAGTAGCTGCAGGGTGCCTGTATTGCGCAAGGGGAATCAAGTGGAGGGAGCACTCACTTTCCAAATACAGCCATGGTACCATTGCTAATTCTTGACTGGGACATGGCGTCGATGGTGGCACTCCAGCCCCTAGCCACACTTGCCACCGACAAGACGTACTCCAGGATCACCGACCACCCAATTAGGAATGCCAAGAACTCCCCACTAGCTATGTACGTGTATGAGTAAGCCGAGCCGGCCTGTAAGAGGCAGCCAAAAAAAATTGTATTTAATTTGTATCCTGTAGTGCCATTGAAACACTTTTGAGGCGTCAAATCTTCTGGCCTAGTTTTACCATTCATGCTTTAAAATGAAACTAGAATAGGTTAGGTAACATGAGAATTTGATTAAATCTACTCCGAGTAACTGGGGCTAATATGGGTCAACACCTGCCTTGGGAATGCGGGAACCCAATTCGGCGTAGCAGAGCGCATTCAAGAAGGCCGTGATACCGGCAATGAGATAGGAGAGGAAAGTGGACGGGCCAGCTCGATCTCGAATGACAGTTCCGGTCAGCACGTAAATACCCGAACCAGTCATGTTGCCTGAAATTTAGTCCCACAGACAAGCAAATTCACCAATGAACTCGCCGCGTAAAATGATAATGGGAAGATTAGTTCTTGGAGTGTTTAAGTTTAGAAAAGATGCTATTTCGTTGTGCGCCATACAAACGGAAAAAATTCAAGCGCAATAATTCATCATACCCTGTTTAAAAATGAAATTTTTTAAATGATGACAAAGGCCTATGGCTACTCATTCATTGCAAGAGACGATAACCGCGTCATGGACACTAATTAATCAACACTGGATAATGTCTCGAGAAATTAGCGATGGTGGATGACAGCATTTGCAGCAAAATGACAAATCCACGAAATGCCACAAGCCAGGTATAGATAGAAAGAAGCCTTCCCATAGTCTCTGCCACTTATCCGCATTCCTGTGTCATTTTCTATCAGCCAAATTGAGATGGAAATTAAACCTCTCACTCTAAGTCCACGAAAGTAAGCACCATCCTGTCGTAGGGTAAAGTTATCTGATCGTAGGCATGATATAATAAAATGGATGCCCATTTGCCTCCATTGAAACATAAAGCAATATCCGCTGTTAAGCACAGCTGCCTCCTGTAGCACAAGTCCAGTGATGACGACGTAAAATTGTTTTTGGCAAAAACTACGTGGAGTGCGAACTATGCGAATAGAAATTGCTTTCAAGAAGAGCGAGATCTAAAAACCTGGGAGAAAATTTGAGTTTCTTGTAAGGGAAAGAATTAAGTTCATAAAAAAATGCAAAGTGAAACTGATTATGGTCTGACCCAGTCCCAAGAGCGTCAGATCGAACACATTGAGGCATCGATGAAGCGGGGTCTCGAGGCTTGATGACTCGAGCGTTTTCCTCCTTTTCATGGCTTTCCATACTTCTCGGAGGCGAGTTTTCGCCCGCGTCGAAATACTCTCAACCATGCCACCCAACTTCACCTGTCGGTATACCGTAACGGAGAGGGAGAAATGTGCAGGAAGAAGGAATGCACGTAGCTGCCCCTTACGTCTCCTAGTCTCAACCAATGAGTAGACTCGAAAACGGTCAGGACACGACTTGCAATTGACCAATGGGAACTAAATTAGTGGGCGTTGGCAATTTGTTTCTGCTAGGTTCAATCGCCACCGTGTCCTTAAAATTGCCATTGTGTAGTTAGGCCAATTTACCCTACTAGTGTTGACTCTCTGATAATGGCTTTGCTGTAGGGACGTAAGGGCATAGGCATAAAGAAGAATTAACTTCATTTGTAGGCAACCCAAGATTTGGAAACTTAGATAATATTTCCAATTCAAAAACGCTATTGTTTAGTTTATTCGATGCACTCCAGCACCAATGAATATTCTTTCCAAAATTAATGGAGGCTCTATGGAACGATGCATCGTGCGTCTGTACTGCCTTTATTAATCGGTCCCGTTGCTTTTCGAGCTTTGTGAGTGAATGCTGAAGGGAAGAATGGTAACTGATAGTGCGCGGTTTAGGGACGCAGCTTACATAGTGGTTCCAAATGCGTATTTTACAGTTACAAAAAGCCACTTTGGTCACTTAACTCATAAGGCGCAATTACTGTCCTGCGTTAGTTCTGTCATGCATGTCGATGCCACATGCCACCACGCTTGAAAAGAGGATGACGAAAACGCACATTATGGTGATTGATATCTTTCTAGACTTTGTAAACATTGATCAAGGAAACACCTCTCTTCACTCTTAACATAAGCAGCTGCATTGAACTTGTGCTTAGCGCAAACCTACTGAAAGCATTAGAAGTGTCTTCTATAAAAAATATTTTTGCCTTGAATCCTTTTACAAAAGTTTTTGACAATTAATGAGCCTATTCAATCCAGCACATGGCGAAAATTTGAAAATCTAAATCCAGATATTTTCGAAAGGACTCTTAAGTATAAGTCAGGCCAGACGATACTGTATTCATAGTATAAGCCACTATATCCAACATAAAAGATTATGCGCCAGGCCTCCTTCTGGTGCTACTATTCATGAATAAGTTGTGTAACGCCTAACGTGTCATCAATTTTTCAGAAGCTTGTTTAAACAATAACTTATGTCTACATTAATCATTTGCAAAATTAATGTCAGTCAAAACGCTTGAACGTAATTACCAATCAGGAAGCAGTAAATGCGTTTACACACGCACGCGTGCACTCACACACACAAAAATGCCACCCCGATTGCTGAGCCTTCATTGGTGGAGACTTTTTCGATTCTGGTTGGCTCAGCGTCGATAACCTATATGGTGGCAGCACATCGTTCACAAACAGCACGTACTTCCGCCACTGTGACGATGGCGGAGTTGTCTGGTGATGGAGATGTGGGTGATCTCCAATACGTCATGGAGCCGGGAGCGTATAACACAATCATCCTCACCAGCTTTCTTATTTGGGCTTTCATTCATCACGTGGCCTCGCCATTGATCTTCAGTCGCAATGTCGCTTATCGTGCATTGAACAAATATAAACGAATGGAGTGGGACTCGAGGTGAACACGCAGTTGCCTATTAGAGTTGTTTCAAATGAATTTGAATGCATAATTTATTGTATCTGTGCACTGCAATGTGCACAGTCATGCTTGACAGTTGAGTTCAAGTATTTTAGGAGACCCACATTTAGCAGTCACAGACATTACTCGCAATCATTTTTGAAGCATGGCTTAATGAGTACAAACCATTCATATCAAGCATTGATGGGAAGGCCAATAGTGGGAGAGAGTAAGGCATGGTGACCTAGAGCGATTCCGATGGTGTGAGTAAACCTTTAGCTGGGGACTTAACCCCTGCATGAAGTCTATGCTTTTGTAGACCTTTTTACTCCGAGTTTGCATGTGAAGGGTTACCAGTCGAGAGTTGTTAACTATTAGTCCCTCAATGAATTAAATTTATAATGAGACGGCGGAATTTAAAAGGGGAGGGCGCACTAAATTCAACACCGTTCTCTGTCCATTTTTTTCGGCAGAATTCTCATTATTTGCTGCTATTCACCACCTACTATTGCTTTGTGGTGCTACATGTAAATTATCTTTTCGATCATTTTTGGTGTAAATAACCTGGTTAACAAATGCCATGTTTACGTTTTTAAACTGAAGTCATAGTCAGGCAGTCTCAAATCCTTTGAACAAGATAGCTTGCTCCCATACCTTGATTTAATGCCTCTACCCCTAAAACCAGCAAATTCAACTGGTTGTGCAGCCTACTCAACCTTTCACATGTAATGAGACAGCATACGGCTTTGTTATTGCTTCTAGAGTAGTCTCTACCCTCCACGCTACCAGCGTCAGCGTTCTATGCGTCGTCGCCCTGGTGAAGGAAAGCCAACTTTGGGCCGATCCATTTTTGTGAGTACTTCGTCTCTGTACCCTCTTCATTCAACTGAACCAACGCTTTTAGAAACTCCAAAATATCTTTGCATTTTTCCATAACTAAACCGTGTGATTTTCTCATGTGAGCCACAAATCGGCGCTAATTGTCTGTAACCCGATACCGTTCTCAAATTCGAGCGAAGAAAATTATGAAACATTTTTAGAAAAACGAATTATCTTAATGGACTAGCATGCAGGCGGACATCCCTTGCATTTGTACACTTCCCGACTAATGTTCATGCGACCAGTTTGTGGAATTGAGTTTATGCTAAGTGCTCCTTCAAACAAATTTATTGAATTTGCTGAAGTCACAATGGTTTCAAATAGTAAAGTACTCAAATTGACATCACTGTCGCAATTGTCTTCGATTAATGGGATGGCGTTAGGAGGTGGATGTCCCTCTTAATTTCGACAGTCCAACAAATTCCATTCACTTGTTTTCGACCTCACTATAATACTCAAAGCAAACATTCAATGCCTTAAAAGAGGTGTGCGACTTCCAGAGGTGGGTGTGAAGCTTTACCTTAAAGCCCCTTCCTCAATTTATGCTGAGGAAGAAATGACTTATCGCGTTGCAAAGACGTGATATTTTCACATTCTTGACAGCATTTTATCCTTTCAGTGAGCGCACCCTTGATTATGTTAAGTAGTTTAGTACTAATGCTTCAAAACAGTATAAAAGTCAGCGTTTCGAAGGGCTGTGGATTTTTTATCAAATCTCCTGCTTTTTTTGACATCTCGGTCTACGAGGCAGTGTTGACCAGTCACCACTGCCTTTCACACCGGGACTCCGCTAAGGAGCACCATTGAAAGCGGATGTGAGTGGCGAAGGTGATTGTTTGTGATAGCGGTCGCCATCAGGACGTACGTGAAGCCATTGATGTAGCCAAATCATATCAACCAAGGGCATTGGCGCTAAAAGCACGACCAACGATCTTTCGTTGTGTAAATTTGTTTATTAATAAACTTAAAACATCAACGACATATGCTACGATTATAGCTTGAATAACTTCACTCTACACCACCTTTTCACTCACATCATCGCATTTTAGTGCTCAAGGGTGGATGGGTCTCACTGCCCTGTGCATTTCCATTGGTTACTTCTTATGCGGTAAGCTTCTTTTCACCCCACTTTTACTGCATGCCTTATTCCGAGCTTTTTTTTAAAAACTAAAATTCTAGCATCTACCCTTAAAAGCGTACATTTGTGCCTTTTATATCATATCTCATTTGATGCCATCTTATTGAACAACTTGGGCATATCAGGCACCAGTCTTGAACTCACAGAAGTAAATAAATCGGTATGAATTGTTTTTTTGTATAATTGCACTTTTGTTGTATCGAATGCCATGCCATAGTTGTCCTTTTAGGGTCCTGGACATGAGAATTAATCTTTCAGCAATCTTTACGCTTTTTCGGATTTAGTGCCGGCTGTATGGATTAACGAGGGTGTTGAGACGTAATTGCCTGCACATGTTTTATCGTATATGCAGTCAAGTGAGCTACCGCTATTTCAGCTTTAACCTTAAGTCGAAGCACACTTCTGCCAGTTCAATACCCGTCTCATCAACGAATACATGATCGTGTAATCCACTCTGTAGCACCGTATCGTTAATGTGCGGTTTTGCAAACCACTAATGGTGGATTAAACCCAAGTCAAGTATTCGTCCCTCGCTTAATTGCCATAACCAGTTTGTTCATTGACGTTTATTCAAGCCAAAGCGCTGGTCACCGCATGGTTGACAGAACCTTGAGAGCAGCCGGGACAGTTTTGGGGTCACTGCGCTCTCCTTTCCATGTTTAATCACTCAAGCCTATGCGCCTTTATTTCGGAAAGATAAACCAAATACTTACTGCGAGCTGTTCTGTTCAGCATAGATAAGGTGCTCCCAGTTAAGCGAGGTTGAATTCTACGATAACGGTGTTTGCGAGGTCGCCCTAGCCGCTTTTGGGTAGTTGGTGATGGCGGACGCTGCTGAGTTTCGTCAATGGTTTTTCTACCATGTTCTGCTTCATCCCTTCAACTGGATGGCTCTGACTTCGCGGCCCTCGTTACACGACCGCCAAACTTTTAGTCATTTACGTGCCACCGAGGCGATTGTTTTGACAGTTGGTGTTTGTGACTTAAGGTCACTTCCAAAACTTTTAATTATCACGATCTTGGAACTTGTGATTGGAATGCTTCCTATTGGAGGTGTTCTTGTTTTGAAAAACGGATCTACACGCGGTCGTTTTTTGGAAACACTTCAAGAATTAATGAGCCATTTGTTGAACCATAAGTATCTCTCAAATAACCTTGTAGACATAATTTCAATGCCAATCTACTATGATCGAAAGAATCAGCTTATATTCACCGTTCATCATTCTGCTGCGACGATAGCGTTCTACATCATTTTGGTAAGTCGATTTCGATATGTCTACCCATTCGTGTGAATTTTCTCTAGAATGTAAATTTCTTTTACCGAAGCTATTCAAAAATCATTTTTTACAGGTTTATAAGGTGGGGTTGTTCTTTGGCGTTTACCGCCTCACGACTGAGCTTTCAACTCCCTTCACAAACCAACGGTAAGAAGTTCACTATCTATCCTTTTCGCGCAGAATAGGCTGTGGGGTTGAATGTCAAATAAAAAGTGCTTAAGTATATTCTTCTTAAAGTTATATCAGAAAATTCCTGTGAGTGCATGCTAAATAGAGTGTTTAACGTGCTGGAGATTTTTGGGCTGGTATAGTTCCAACAGTAAGGGAATGCATTTACCAATCCTTTCTGTGCTGGACGGCGTTCCGTTCACCATGGAAAATCCCCTCTGAGGTGGTTCGATCCAGTTTTAGTATGTATCATATGGAAATGTGTGGATGTGCACTCGTCAACCCATGCACCTCATACATTTCAAAGGAATCACGGCTGTCATTTGATCAATTTGAAATTTCGGTTGTGTTATTTTATGGGTAATTTGGCATACAGATTTTTGATGGTGTCACTTAAGGCCATTGTACTGGTTTCTTACTCAGCTGAAAGTTCTTTTAGCACATCTTTCATTCACATGCGGATTGATGGCAACGTTGTATTCGTTTGTAGATGGTTTTATCGTAAGGTTGGCTACACTCTGGACCGGCGTCGTGTCGCGATCGTGTCTCTGATCTTCTCTATTTTCTTCGCAATCACACGCAACTTCATGATCATCCCCTACTGGTCGTTTATGTACTCACTCTACGGGACACCGAAGCACATCGCTGCTCGAGAGCGGTTACCCAATCTGGATGTCCCCATGTTCGTTTGCTCTCTTATACTGGACGCCCTAAATATCTATTGGGCGCTGATGGTGTACCCTATCGGCTACAAGGCTGCCTACATGCTCTACAGGGCAGACTGGCGTACTGACTTCGATCGGGCTCGCAATCGCATTCGTGGTCGCTTCTTAAGCGCCCGACGTCGTGCCATGAATACTGAGTTAATCGCCTCGTTGCGACGCAGCACTTCGTTTAACCTCATCCAAAGGGCTTGGGAGGAGTGGTCGCTGTTCCCGGAAGACTTCAGTGAGACTGAACTTTTCACTATGTCCGTGTCGGAGCGTTCCTCACCACTTCGGCGCTACTCAGATAGCGACGACAGCAACAACAATAAGGAGTGCAACTCCATTAATACCGAATATTTGGACTCTCTAAGCGATGGAACAAGCAATGAAATGACATTAACGTTTCGGAGAAAACGGGATTTCTCTAAATCATCAAATTGATGGTGGCATTTTTTATACCACAACGCTCCTCACCATGATCCTAGATTGTGTATTCGAGTTTCATTCCCCTCAGACTATTTTGTTTATTGTAAATAAAATTATGTTGGCTCTGTACATGGAACTTTGGAAAACTTGCTTGTCTTAAACTTAGGGGTTGAGGGGGCGGGGAAGGAGGGATAGAACTGCGATCGGCTGGTTCACGGTTGGGAAGAGACAGGTCTCGAGAACTTTTGCCTTTCGGGTACAGAGATCTGTGTTGTGCGGAGTTTTGAGTTTGGAACGATGAATCGGGACAACCAACTAAAGTTTTTTGGCCATTGAGCTCGCCCTCTGGCCGACACAGCGTAATCAGTGTTGAAAGAAAACACTCAAGAGGCAACTTTTTAGTAATCAAATTTCTATGCAATCAAGAAGGCACTGACCTCTCTCGACAATTGTACAGGATGTTGAGTTTCGTCCTCTATGGAAACTGGATTCAGGAGCGAGAAAATGTACTCGCTATCAATCTTAGGAACTCCAGTCTAAAAGCAGATTTGTGTAAGGAAGGATGGGCTTTAATGCATTTTTTTCGGGGTAGGGCTTCGTAACCACATTGTTCTCACGTCAGTATTGCCCATTCATCTCTATGCTGGTTCTCTCCAGCTATTAGGAACGCGGAGGGAGCATTACGTGTTCATTTAATCGACATTTCCGTGCAGGTACTGTATACAGCTCCGTATTAAGAATTTTCTAAGTGGCTTACGGTTAGTGCTGCTTCTACTGCTTATAGCTTTCCTGCAGACGATGAGACTGGGGTAGTTGCCGAAGATAGACGCCACTTTAGCCCATCGATAACATATGAGCTTCTTAAACCCCACTAAGGATTAACATATAGCAGTAAAAATCAGGACAGATGTCCTTCAGAATTGCTCGAGCTTTGGAGGCTTCTAAGAAGACTAAAGAAGATGTACTGCTCGGCCAGAATACATGTAGAACCTACAGTAAGGCCTGGGGCTGCTGGCATGGCCCAGAGACCAGCCCACTAAGTGGAGTGGCCAAGACACAAAGTGGTTCCTTAACAAAAATTACGTCTTCTATCGTCTTCATACAAGTTTGGCGGGGTTACATTAAAAATGTAGTGAGAGGCAGAGAAATTACGATCTTTCCCATTAAATCGAGTTTTGAATTAAGAGGACATATGTGCTTAGCAGAAGCAAATACAGGGAGTTAAAGCGAGTTTGGAACGCCAGTGATAGCAAGGCAGCTAAATAATATGATTGCGCCTGTAGTACTTTGTTAGTTCAAACTGCCAGTTTCGGACATTCGGGTGGCCATATTATACTAGCCGTTTGGCCGTCCTCCGGGCCGTGCCAACAGCCCCAAGACCTCAGTTTCCAGAATGTATATCTTGTCCTATTACTATGCCTCCTTTTACCCTAAGGGAAACCTTGGGACGCTACAATGCCATCTCTCAGAATTTGTCATGACTAATGCTTAAACAATACCTTTATTTTATTTATGCAATGGGCGAATTTCTTCTTACCGCAAAGTCATACAGAAAAAGCAGCGTTGAAACACAGACAACTCACCTTGTCTTGATTATTAAAACGATTAACTTAATCGCAACGATTTTTACCAGTTTTTAGGCTCTTTTAGAGTTTCGTCTTTTTGCAGTTTAAGTGAGCTTGATTGTGGGCGCGGCCAGCGGTGTCCCGTGGACTTGTCATGCTCATTCCTTCTCTAGTGAAGTTGACTTCTTCGTTCGGACTATTTGCGGAACTTTTGCTTGTCATATTTTTTGTTGACTGTTCTATTTTCTCTGTTGGTATATGTGAAAACTTAAAACTAACCACAGGTTCACTGTACTATCCAAACTTTCAAATTTATCGCTTCTTTACATTCTTTCTCGTTAATACGAATGTCATTTTATTTGTAATTGACGCCACCGGATTCTTTGTTTTTGAATCACTGCTACAACGACGGTGGAATTTCGCAGAGAAGATGAAGTTTTTGATAATTACTACTTGGCTTCCCGGATTTATGTGTTTGATATATTATTACATCAAATTTGCCTGCTCTAGAACGGAGGCAGATCTCTTTTATACAGGTGTTCATGGATCCAGCTCATTTGTTGCTGCAGTAACTGTTGCTTCTAGGCAGTTAATGTATGATGCTTCCTCGAACACGAAGGCGCAAACAATCTATCGTTATGGCTCTGTGTTTTACCTTATTTTAATTGCATTGCTGCAAATCTTTCGTGCTATTCCTTCTATTACTCTTCTGTATTCGTTCTTTGGTCTTCTCTATGGGTGGACATACCTGAGGTTCTTCCAGAAACATACTGACGGCAAGCGGGGCGATTTTCGAGGCAGCTTCTCTTTTGTGAGGTAAGTCGTTGTAGGGTCCTCACACTGGTCTCAAATTTAATTGATACATTGATGGTATAAATTTGAGTAGAATAAGCAAAAGTAGTTTCTTCCCTGGAAATTGACACATTACCGAGGTTCTATGGAATGATCCCAGTAGTAAGAGGACCACCGGTTTAGTCTTCGCATCTTATTAAACATTAAAAGTAGATCTCCGGGTTACTCTTCGTGTTTATGTTTGGAAAACCGCAAGTAAATACTGACATCTGAAAGTTGCGACGTGCTAATAACTCGTTTTTTTGTTTCAGTTTATTTCCCCGCTTTATCCAACCACTTGTCGCCATCCCGGTGAATTTCCTTTATGCAATTTTCGTTGCGTTCAAGCTCTGCCCAAAAATAGAACTACAATATGAAGTTCTTTCAGCGTCCTCTTTATCAAGGGATATTCCTACCGTTTCCTACAGTGATAATGAACGCTACAAGTGAGCCTTGCTACCGATATTTATGAGCGCTTTGAAATGCTTTGTAAATCACGTCTTTACTGGGTAAATCCTCATCAAAACATTAAACCTAATGCTTGTATACTCCATGTCTTGAAAGTCAAAAATAAATCGTATTTCTACAATTTCCCCTTTATCTGTGGTCGGTAGCATGCCGATGGTTTGAGTTAGATTTCTTGTTGACATTACTTTTTCCAGTGGATCACTGATATTCCAGTGTAAATTACAGCATCTCTGACCATAATATATGGCCAAACAGATTCTAATCAAGCGGTTTACCTTGCGTTACAGCGTTTTATAAGTGGCCATTATTTAGGTGAGTGTAGTTCTTTTGTTAGTTAACTGTAAACTGTATTTTCTCAACTTCTTTGGGTCGTCGGTCACGTTTCGACAGTGTCCATTCGAAGTTTGTACCGCGGACTCAGTTATTCCAGCACATCCTTCATATATACGAAATTCCATGCAGAAATGCTGCAATTGAGGGGTGCAACTTATATTTCTGGTGAGGGAGTTTTTAAACGTATTTGGGGTAATTAGACCTGTTGCAATGCGCAGGGCTTTTTCATGAATCTGTATCCCTGGGTGACACGAAGTAAGTCTCTGTGCTTCTTGTCTTCAACACATTTCGGAAGATATTCATCAACCATGTGAATTCATGTCACTACCTGCCGATACACTGCTCCTCGACTTCATCAATATTAAAGCATGTCTGCAATCATGAAGACCATTAATGCTTCATCAACCCGGTATTTGAAACCTATGGTGATAAGCATGCGTTTCTCTACTTCACATTTCATTTAGCAAAAGAAATAACACTAGTGCTTTGTCTGCTACGCAATGGCGGAATTTAGGTTGTAGGGAATCATGTGACGAAAGTCAGTTGTTCTGTGCTCCAAGCGTTGTTTGTGGTCGCACGCACTCGTATCTATACGGAGACTGTTTCATAAAGTTCTTTATTATTTCATTAATACAATTTGTACGTAGTTTTAATCAATAATGCAGTAGTTTCCCTGCCCACCATTATTGCGGCAAGTGAGAGGAAGCAAACATGAGAAATGGTACTTTTATTCTCGAACCTGTGCCCATTGTGCTCCATTACAGGAGGATAGCTTTGCAGGACCTAAACGCACGACTTGGAAAGAAGCAGGAACCACTGGAGGAGTGGCCGACTCTCTTTGATGAAGAGGGCATTGGTTCACGCTCTCCCAATCCTGCGGCAGCTCCACCACACTCACCGTCGGCAGCCCCAGACCACATGGAGGCGAAGGCCGTCCAACAATCGACCGACTCCCTCCCCAACGTCTAGCCTCCTTTTGTTTGGTTTCTTTTGTTCTTGCTCCTCCTTTTCCGGAGTGTGGCTGTGACCTAGTTAACCTCTTTTCTCACGCTTTTTCACCCTCTCCCTCATAACTCTCCTGCAACACACGTTACCTCTACATTCTTTGTGTACCAGTGTCATGTGTTTATAAAAATAAAGCGGGCCTTTTGGCTGGTTGAGAGAGAGACTTTGCAACGGGTATTGAACCGGCAGTGGACAAGAGTACCGCCAGTTTAAAAAGGGCGCAAAAAGAATGCGCGACAAACAGCGACATGTGTCCGGGTCATTGGTGCGTTGCTTAGGCACTGGTGGGTGGACTGCTTGAAATACATGGCATTGCTATGGGGATCATAGGACGGAGGGGTCAGACATCACTGCTCAATTTCCCAACCAAATTCCTCGGAAAGTTGAGTGTGCCAAAAGCACGGGTTGTGTGTCAATGTTTCGTGGCTTCCCATAGCGTTCATCGACAGGCCTAGGGTGAGTGGTGCAAAGATCCGCATTGGAGCTTGCACGCATTATGGGTGGGATAGTCAAATCGAAAAGGTCATGGGCGCCACTACAAAAACAATGCCTCTTTGACCACAAAAAGTGGAAGCTGAGTTGTACAGGCAAAATAATTGCAAAAGTATATGTACGCAGTTTAGTACAGCGGTAGATAGGTGCGATCGATGGGTAACGTGGTTAGGGCGAATTTTTACAAGAGGGTCCTTAAAGGTCCAAATTTTTACTTGATGAGAGGGAATCACTGCGTTTCCCTTTGCCTCCAACGCCTGATCGCTTGGTGTTGTTCGAGGAGAAATGGTTATTGGAGTTGTTCAAAAAGGACTCCTTACTCTGCTGGGATCGAGGATCTGTTGCGTGAAAAACCTTTCTGTTTGAACCTACGCAAGCTGAAATAATGATGCGAAAATTGAAACAGTAATCGAAAGAAGCGCATACTGTGCATAAAAGCACGTGCACACTCAAAAAAATTTAAAACTGCAACTCCAAATATTCGGTAATCAGAGGAATGGAATGAGACTGGTGTTTCGGATCACTTTGGGCTCTGTGTCTCGTACACTTTATGGGATTAGCGGGCAATAGGGAACAGATTCATTAAAATTCACAAATACCCGTCCGTGAGATCGTTCACGAAAAGTTGCCTACCTTACGGTCACCCCAATGGATGGATTGTTAGTTCGTACATTTCCCATAAGGGTATAGATTAAGCTATTAGCAAGAACAACAGTAATGTGGCAAGTAGCTATATCAGAAACTTGCACAGATTTGAGCAACTAAAAAGTCTACTTTGATTTCGAAGAACTTCAAACACATTAATGATCAGTCTTTGCTGTGAATTCAGACGAGCAAGCACCATGGGAATGTGTGTCGGAGAGGGATTGGCCCAGCAGAGGAAGTTATTTAATGCAGAACACTCAATATCAATGAGCTCGCATGCAATACAACAAGCCCGGCTGTGCAGGTAACATGAATATGTGGTAAAAAGAAAGCAGGAGACAACAGACAGAGTGCACGAAACGAACTGCCTCTTCCACCGTCAGAACCGGGGGCCGGTTGGAAGAGAGACAAAGAGGAAGAGCGTGAAATACAGCGTGAGGAAATTGGTGGAGTGGAAAACGACTGTCTTTTTCCCAAGACTACAAAATTTGGTACGTCTAAAAGAATTAGAAGAATCATGAAGTTATGTGGAATTAAGACTAGTTAATCTGGCAATGCTGCAAGCATGCTGAACAAAAGTGCGCTGATTGCTTAAGTGGAGAAGATGAACCAAGAAAGAACATTCATGAAACTTGAGTGATCTAAGTAACCTTTTCTAAACGTAAAAAATATGCCACCATTAAAGTACTCCGAAGGCAATACACTTATTTTGTAAAAAAAAGTTTTATGAGGTGGTTATTAATAAGCATGAAAAAAAATCTTAGAAAATGCATTCAAATTGAGCAATTAAGGGAGGTGTGGACAATTCGCATGTAATAAATCATACCTTAGCATTTATGCACCTACAGGATCGGAAAATGATAGTAATGGTAAAAGCTCAATATAGCTCACAAAGGAGAACATTTTAAACAGTACCATTTCATTGTTTAATGCGTTGAGGCTATCGCCAAAGTGGCGCAGAAAATTTAGCAAGCTTAATCGATGCAGAAAATGCTGGTCCAGGTTGGGTGCTGCATGGGAGCCCTTGCATCACTTTCCTACCGCAACAGTTTCCAATGAAATTGCAGCGTGCAAAGGTGGCATAGGATTACCAGCGTCCAGCAGAAGTTGTTCTTTCCGCTTGTTGGCAAAGTATTTGGTGTGGTTCTGCGAACGGCTGGTGAGTTTAGCGTAAAGGCGCGCCTCCTCCTCCTCCTCAACCTCAGAGCTGTGCAGTCCTGCATTGGAGAGCGGAGTGGTGGCGTGGGGACCGATCGTGCCACGACCAAGAAGTCCGCGAGCCATTGGGAAGGCAAGATCGTCGAAAGCGACGTCCATCGAGGGTGGGAGAACTGTACGCTCCACCGTAAGGGTGGGGAGGATCCACTCGTTTGAATCTTCATCGAAGCTGAGTTGTTGAAAGTGTGTGTGAATTAAAATGTTTTATCGGATATGCCAAAAACGAGTACATTGTACAGTGCATAGATTCCCGTAATGCTTTCCGTTTGCTCAAATATATGAGCAACATGAAAACGATGCAAGCAGTTACAGGAGTGGTGCATTAACGAAGTAGGTGAACTACTTTTCGTGTGCCCACCAGAGTAAGGAACTTTCCCAAATTAGTCAAGGGTAAGTAGGTCTCTCAGGTTAAAAAAAGTTGAATAGAACCGCCGTTGATAATGGATACCTCTAGGAATTCATTTCCCGAAATATTTCGTGCAATATGATCTCATACTTTAAGCGATGAAAAGTTTATTAAAAGTCACCTCTTCGAGAATGTGTGAATAGAGGATCATAATTGATTTGAAAAAAGCAATGATATTTGATTTTTATGTACTAGGACATGGTGTATATGTGGAGTCTACTTAACAACGAGAGGCTACCTCAGTTAAGTAGTTGGTAATATACATGACATAATGGCTCATACGAGTAAAAGCAGTCTTGCGAGATGGCAATGAAAATAAACTTGTCCAAGGATTAAGATTATTAGAATTTAAAAAGGTACCAGTGCTGTTAACAAACAGGTGGCTCACCAAGCTTGTTTCTTAATTTTTTCAAGATTGGCATAATTACTATCCCTGCGAATACAGGGTTGGACTTTGTTTAGAATGGCCTGGAGCAGGCTGATTTGCCTATTCTGCTTGCGGATGGATTCAAGGTAGTCTTCGCGATCTAGCTGGAATTCACGCTGTAGATCTTCGATCTCAATCTCAAGGGAGCTGGTCTGCAAACCAAGGATGAAGAGGTGTAACAATCAATTGCCGCTTTTTAAACTGATTCGGAATCTGTACCTAATGGAATTGGAAAATGCTGTGCGGATGAAAGTCTCAGTTTCATTGAACCAACTGGCATATTTGTTCAAATTAAGCGATGTCGAAAAATAACGATGAATAGATCCAATAAAATAATCTTTTCCGTTAAGCTAAACAGACTGCAACTTTGAATGCACACAAACCAAAAAGTTCATCCTCTGATACTGAAGAAAACAGGTAAGCCGTTGAATAGTAACGAATAAATATTTGGCCCAATAAAGTAAGGTTGAATTGTGAAAAGGAAACTGCAACGGCCACTGATACAGACCTTTTGTTTTTCGCGTTGAAGAAGTTTGCATTTGTGCCTCAGTTCATCCTGAATGCTCTCGTAGATGCCGAGCATGATCCCGTCATCGTCGGCAGCGTTATCGAGTTTGGCATTGGCCTCAGCTAGGAGGCGACGGCGCTCCTCCGCGTGGCGACGCCGAAGCGAGCGGCGTTCGCGCACCTCTACGTTGTTTGCCTCTTCTCCACCAACCATGTCCGATTCCAGTAGGTGCAGTCTGTGTCACCGTTGCATCCACAGCAAAAAAATACTTTAAGCTCAGCTACATCCATCGCTATTTAGATGGAATTAATAGACTCAGGAGAACAAAGGAAAAACGTCAAAAACATCAACAAGTACAGATCATTATGCCAGAAGATGCAGATGCTTGCTATAATTTTCTAAACAAAGCTATTTTTGCAGCTCTGGAGCATAAACGTAGAAAGGATGAGGGAATTCTGAAAACGCTTAATTCATGTAAGTTTAACACGCTCAGAATACGTGCATGGACACAGATATTCTAATAATACTAATACTAACAATAATGATGTGAACTTATGTGTCATTATTCACTGCTATTATTACCTCCGGAGCAGCTCCTCCTTGGTGAATTTATCGTATTCACGAGAGATGCCGTCGAGAGGAGTTGTGACACCGAGGAGGGAAGTGGTGGAAAGGTGGATAGCAAACTGAGGACGCCCCTCCATCTCCACGCCCTCCGCCTCTGCCTCTGCTTCCTCCAACTCTGTTGCCATTGCCACCATCGGTACTGGCAAGCGATAAGTCCTCGAGGTCAGTTCACCGTCACGCGCCACTCCTGGGCTCAGAGGCGACCAAAGAGCCTCTACACCATCTTCTGAAAGGTGTCAAAACAAATACGTACTGATAAGCATTTGTGCGGGCGTCTAGTGGATAGTCGAAACACACCAAATGACAACACAACTATTTTCAATGCATTGAAGGCAGCAAAGGCACTCACAAGGCAAAGGTGCAACAAAAGTAGTTCAATGCCTTGAAATATACAAATAAGCTACTCCAAGGGAGCGAATAGAACAATTGATTTAAAACGAAAAAAGGCGAAAAGAAGAAACACCATATAAAGAAGCTAAATGACTGGAGATGATAAATAATAAAGCAAAAGGATACAAACACCATTGGTGAAATACTTGAAATAGTAGTTCTAGTTTTATAAGGATTCTCAGCCCTCAAGATAAAAATGCGTTTGTAGACAATAATATTGAGCACCATGAAATACTGATCATTAGGCGTCGCGCTACTCTGATGCCAAATAAATTGTTCGAAAGAGGACAGCAAATGGAACAGCACTTAAGTCCCCTTTTCAGTAGGACCTAAAGTTATTCCTTGTAAGAAGTTCGAGACTCGTATATGGCCACTGAAACACAATGTCTAACTGTTATTTCACGATGAAGGATGTGTGAAAAAAATCACGTCGTAAGAAAATTGCGGAAATCAAAGCCGAACTCGAGGGGAGAATGAGCAAACCTGATGAGCGCTTGGAGGTTGAAAGCTTGTAAAGCCGCAACGTTGGGAGTCCCTTGGTCTCCGAAGCACGAAAATCGGGTAACGACGGTGGAGCTACAGTTGTGTGTCCACCATTTGTCTGCCCTATTGTAAAACAGACTTTAAAACCACGCTTTAAACAAAAAAAGAGAGGGGATGGGTATCTGCCAGAAGGACTCCCACTTACTATCACTCTGAGTGGTACAGGCCCTGTATTTATCCTCCAGTCGCCGAAGATTCGTGTCGTAGAGGTTCTTGAGCTTTGCGACCTCCTCCTGCAGCTTCGCCGTATTAGCAGCCTCTGCTGCATACAAAGCCTCCTTATCCTGTAGCCGTCTCTCGTAATCCTTAAAAGAAGCAGTAAAGTATGACCAATCTATCTGTTGCATGTTAAACAGCAAATGCAAAGTGCTATTCCTAGCCACACAGTAGTGATATGCCCTAGATATAAAACGGTATTGTACGGTGGGGGAAAAATATAGAGGAAGTAGACCTGCCTCTTCGATTCTTTGTTTTTCTTTCGAGAACTCTTCTAGCTCTAGAGCAGAAGGACGAGTAACTTCCACATTAACAGATTTGCTAGAAAGTTGATTGAAAGACATCTTCCCTTCCAATATGGCCTTGAGTCGGGCAATTTCTTCCTGGTATTGACGCAAAAGGGCATCTTTAGGATCTTCATTGATGACCGGTTTGTTCTTGATATTTTTGGCGCGATTGGCATAACGCAGGGTGCTTAGTGTTTCATCGTAATTATTATCAGCTGGTGAGAGACACGCAATCATCAGAGTCTTTGTGTTGCCTCCTAATGAATCCTAAAATAAACAGCAGAAAGACACAAACTGTCATAGTAAATAGTGAGAAATAGAAGACACCACAGTTAGAAGCCTAATTATGGTTGCAAGCTGATAATCCCCTCCATAATCGACCGACGAGGGGACTAGTGAATTGCACCGCGTGCATGATAGAAAGAGGACAAACCTGAAGAAGCCGTGTTAGCTTGCTGTCTCGGTAAGGCACATGTCTTGAATTTGCATCAACAAGAGCCGAAATGACATTTCCAAGAGCAGAGAGGCTTAGGTTGATTTTGGTGGCTTCCTTCAGTCGATCGCCAGTGGTACCTGTCTTGGATTGCCTTTCGGAACCGGCCAAATCAACAAGATTAAGTTTCCCCGCCTTCAAGTGCTCTGAACCAGATACCTTATCCAAGGTTGCCATCTCCAGAAAGATAGTGAATATCGAATGCGACCGACTACTGTCTGCATTCATCAAGGTTGCACCCACGTGACGATTCTTCCAACCTTGCTCCATTATAATCTTAAGTTGTACGAGGAGTACCAAATTATATGGAATGAGTGCGCGTATTTGATTTCATCAAAATATAAAAAAGCTTACTCTACAATCTTCAACGCATTTCACTTTGTGCATAGATAAGCCAGTCACAAAAATACCCTTTTCTGGATGCTCCTTTAGTTCGCACTTTATTTTTGTTTCTTTCCCAAGAAGATCACGCAATTCTTCGTTGTAAATTTCCAAAAATGAAGCACGCACCAAATATTTTAAGTCCGAACTGACAGCTGTTGTCTCGAATATGTGTTCGAATGATCTAAAGTAAGGTTACAAAAAAGGATTATTTCGATTGCACTTAATAATAAGTGTGAGGGCACGAAATTGGTTAAAAATTATCTGCCCAGAGAAAGCGGGAAATTTCAAATTGCAACGACTGCTAAAACAGATTTTCATTAATTACCAAAACATCATCAAGATGAAAACAAAGCGCCAAATTACAACGACATATTTACAATACACGAAGCAGACTAGTTTAAAAGTGTCAATATAACCTGAAAAAACGGGCAAAATACATATCTATGTATATAAATGTAACAGGAGGGCCAAATTAATGTACCTCGATATAATTCCTTTGTTTACACAGTCATCCGATACGCCTTGCATTGTAAAAGTTTTACCGCAACCTGTTTGTCCATATGCAAATATTGTTCCATTATAGCCTTCTGTAACACCCTCAACCAAGGGATAGACAATATCTGCATATATTTGTTCGGTTGTTGATGTTGAACCAAAGGCTCCATCAAAAAAGAATATTTTGGGTGGGTCTTTTAGCCGGGATGGATTGGCGATCGAACATTGACCGCGGTTAGGATCGATGTTTACAACTTCCTTACAATCCAATGACTTTTCCCTGTTATTTAGCGGCCTACACCGAACAATAACCTTTACAGCCTCGACCGCCATTCAATAATTAATTATTTTCGCCAAGCATCTTATGACTTGAGCATAAAATCAGAAACGTCCGCCGCACCGCAGATCACTCGTCTTAGACATAACCAAAACTACAAGTAAGGCTCGGGCGTCGTATTTTTGTACGGGTATTTTCGTCACCTGTACTGCAGGACAGAGTAACTAGTCATGCAAAGTACAAATCCGACCAATTTGGTTTTTTACGGGCAAGGTGAAATGCCTGAACCAATAAGATTAGAGACCCACTAATATTGCGACTCTCCAGCGGCTATTCAAAGAAGTGCGCATTTGTATGTTTAAGGTATTATGGCACAATAATTAAACTAAACACGACTAGCATTAAGCGATCCGTGGATACTTTGGTTGTACAGGCGTAAAAAGCTTACAGTTTGTTGAAAGCCTAAAATTTGTGTTGTGCTTTTTTCATTTGTAAGTGTACAATAACTTTTGTATAACAAATTGCACTGAAGAAAGTGCTAAATAGATAGGTAAATTTCTGCTGTTAAAATTAAATAATCATGTAAACAAAAGTCGTAACAGTGATACCAATCACTTTGTCCAACTCTCCTCCTTAAAATTAAAGTTTGAAATTCGGTTTAGACTTACCATAACCAAATGAGTTCATCAGGTGGGGGATGGATACGTGAGCTTCGACGCTCCTATTTCTGCATCTCTAATAACTGGAATTATGGAAGTATCGAAGTCGAAGTAGGCCCATATTTGCTCCATTCAGCTAGCAGATAGACAGGGACCTTATCATGTGCTTACGCAATAAGCACTTCCACTTGGATTTCGTGGATAGGACAATAATTAACCTATCTAAATAGTTTACGCTTGGTGCTGTAGCGTCCCGAGACTTTCTTGAAGTTAAAAGAAGACATAGTACTTGAGCAGAATATATGTTCTGTAAACAGAGGGCTTGGGGACTGTTGGCACGGTTCGGAGGCCTACCAATCGGATAGCACAATATGGCCATCCAAGTCGCCGAAACCAGCAGTCCAAGCAAACAAAGCATTACACAGCCCCTCTTTTCTTTCGAGTGTCGTCCCCGACGTTCCCCTTGGTCAGTCCCTTTTGTCAGCCATCACAACGCAATCGGTGCTGCGAGATGCACGTACGAGCTAACCGTGCCAGTTATCGAGATTAAGCGCATGTTTTCTTGTAGTGCTATCAATTCCGCGTAGCACTCAGTGCAGTAAAAGCGTATTTCTTAGCCTTCCTCTCTCACGATAATATGTTTCAATGAATTGACGGGGCTACGAATCTAAATCTTCGAATGAGTTGAGACACACAACACAAATCGTGATCCCAGGCTTTTTTGATGCCATGGGAGAAACGCGGGGGCACCGTAGAACCCTGAGCAAATGAGGCAATCGTGCCTAATAGGAACAGGATGCACGCGATCGAAGTGTGCAGAGTATGAAACGATGCTATCGAATGGCGTCCTGCACATTCTACATAGAGGATGTTTGACCATGACGTCGCTGGTCCCTCTTGGCAGTTTCACTGGACTTGGCGTTTATGGTTAGTGTCGCTTCAGTTGTCAATAGCTTCCTTGTTGAACACAGGGGCGAAGGTGGTGCCGAAGATGGATGTCGATCACAGCCCTTCTGTTATGGGATTTAAGAGATTCTCCCACCCATCGCACATGCACTTCTTTCACACCGTCAAAGTTTGCCACAAAGTAGGGTCTACATTCCGCTGCCACCAATGTAGCGCCCCAAGACTTCCTTGAAGGTAAAAGAAGGCATAGTACTTGGACAGAATATTCATTCTGGAAACAGAGGGATTGGGAGGCTGTTGGCACGGCCCGGAGGCCTGCCAACCGGACAGTACAATATGGTTATCCAAGTCACTGAAACTGGCGGTCCAAATAAACAAAGTATTACAGGTGCCAATTGGGTTTGAATATTCTGCTAAGTCTTTACAGATTTACATGTTTCTATAATGCTCCTTAACATAAAGCCTAAGTCCGACCTGTGAATTCGAGAATATTTGACCATTGTACACGAAGATATCATAATTTTTTGCAAGAATATCTTCTGTGAATTTAAACTAACCAACTCATTTAGCGTTATAGTTCAACATGTGTACGGGAACATACGCACCAATTAAAGAATTGTTTGTCAGATAAGGGTGTAGCGCATCAAGATTTCTCTGGAGACGAAATAGAAGACGTGGTGCTTAAGTAGATTCGTATTGCGAAGCTACAGAAAGGGACTCTAGGTGGAGGTGCATGGATGGGCCCAAAGTAGGCCATTACCGAAACCGAGATTCACATTAACAACCGCAGTGTTACAAAGGGTTCGGAATGAGTAATTTGCTGCTGAGGTCAGTTTCATCGATCAGAGTCGACAGAAAAGAAGACGCTCAAATTTTACAGATCCTTGCTGCCTTACTCCTCCAGTTGACCAATACACACATCGCAAATCCATGTGAACACTCCATTCAGTAATTAAAAAGCACAAATAATATCTTCCTAAAAAGATACTTCTTCAAAATAGACTTTCACATGAGTACAACAATTCCTAGCCTTTTTATAATACTGGCAGCCCTAGTTTATTGTTAGTTTGTTTTAATTCCAAGTGCAGTTAATCACTTAAAAGTTTTAAAAGGCTTTCCATTGAATTCACATTTTGTCAATAAAGTTGTAGAATTTTATGAACGCTTTTATGCCAGTTTTCACGCCACTGTGATGTGCCTTCTCTAGCGAAACAGATGGATCTAATAGATAAAAAAGGAATGAAACTTTACGACTACCCCCCAGCACCAGGCTTCTCAGATTGATACCTTCGCTCTACTTTTCCTACAACTGGACATTTTTCAAAGTAAAACTTGTCAGGACAAGTGAGACTACATCGGATTTTGCGTTTAGCTAGTTACTGCCTAAAGAACTCTAAACTGATTTGATTCAGAGCATATTAGTTACTGATGATCTTCTTTTGAGGCTTCCTAATTCACAAGGCTTGAACATAGGATTGGCTCAACTTTACCAGAGTAAACGACTATCATGTTTCTGAGCATATCTTAAACACACAGAAATGAGTGGTTTAGAGGTGAATTATGCAACCAACTTCCAAAGTCGGATCAAAGAATGGTGTCTGTGTGGTACCGCGAAAGCCGTTTTGCACAGAGTTCCCTTATTAATGAGAGGATTTTGTTTGATGTCCAGCTCATTCCGTCCTTTTGCATTTCACACATACATGTTTGTACCGCTGACACTGGACTGTTAAAAAATCCAAATGGTAAACATCGAATGTTTCCACCAACGCATTTAAACTACGATTTAGGATCCTTCATTCCAAATGGATGCCCATTTCATCGTTGCAATTCATTCGCTTCCGGGTTAACGTAAAGCTAAAATGGTCTTACCTACGAAGATTGGCAACTTTGCAATTAAATGGTAACTTAATCCTGTGGATTTGTAAATTAATCAAACAAAACAATACCTGTGTTTGAAGTAGCCGTGGCTCTATGTTCAGAATTTTGGAGCAAATAAGAGTGAGGAGGATTAAGTTTTTCAAGACCCTTTCATCTGCCCAACATTAAGGGCAATGATGATAAGGCGAAGGACAAAAGAATAGCATTGTTACTCAGGCTTGTTCACGATCCATTATTTGCATCTAATGCACTTTACCCTGCTTTACTAGTGGCGGTAATGCAACGATTGTGCTCTACCCACCTTCGAAGATGTTTGCTTCTTTTGGATAAAAAATGAGAGCTTGGAGATGGGTGTTACACAAACCCATCCATCGCCTCAACTTAATCACCAGGCGGAAATCAAATCAGTTAGTTACAGTTTTATCCTACATTATGAAACGGTAAAAGTAGCATTTTATTTAGCGGAGAGATGGTTGCAGCTACATTCAAAGCATATGGCTGACAGTGGAAACTTGGCTTTGCTGTGGCATTTTAAATTTACCATGTGTCATACATGTGGCGATATTACTGAAAAGAATTCCACTTTGACATTGTGCAGTAATGAGGTGCGATTTCTGAAATCGGTCTTGAAAAGCGGTAAAAGTTCTGAGTTGAGGTAAATTAAAGGCAATTATGAAAGGTGGAGGAAGTAAATCCACAAAATTGACACGGACTACCTCCTCTCCAATGGTTGGATTCGGTCCAAGTCAGTCGCAACTCCATTTTTACATTTCCACACTCTGCACTTGGTCTGAGATTAGCTTCCCGATTTGGCATAAAATTGATTTTAAACACAAAGCTGAACAAAACTTCCTTTTGCACCCATGAAATTGGCCCACACAGAACGCCTATATGGAGAAAAGAACATATGGGAGCATATTTAATTTCCAAAATAATGTAGGGAGACTAGTCATGGTTTGTGAACCTGTGAAGGAATTAGCAACAAGCAGCAACAATAAGGTGCCCTCCAAGTACCTTCGATGAAGCTCAACGTGCAGTTGTTTCCGAGGTATTAGGAATGAAAGAGCGTTTCACCAGTCTAGTAATGACTACATGCCGCAACTCCACTTCTGCAAATCACAGTGGTGATCATGATGTATTGCGAAAGTTACCAATTCTGCGATCGCTCTGTTATTTTCACATTAGACACCTTGGTATTAGCTGCATAAAACCTGCAGCTAAAAGTTTTGCTTCCAATTCTGCGATGGTTCTTTGGAGATCTTCAGCCATAGGTGATGCTGAAGATCTCCAAAGAACCATCGCAAAGCCTACAGATACTCTATAAACACGAGTTCTACTATATTTTGCTAAGTCACTAGATGACGTCTTCGGCCTCGCCCTGGTAGTTAATTCTTCGACAGCCTAAGGCAGTAACTTCGAGCTCTACTACGATGAGAGTGTTATCACGATTACTAGAAGTAAACGTTCAGCATAGAAAAAGAAGTTCTGTGACGTATTATTGATGCGTTATTGCTTATTTTGACCCTCCACCATACTGCACTAAATTCAATGACAAGAGTAGCGATTCCTGACCCATTCTAGTGGATTCAGCTGCAGTAAGGAGGGTAGGAATAAGTGCTTACGTCTTACAGGTGTTCTCACTGGTAAACCAATAATTTCCGAATGATTTCACTTGAGCTCATTAACCGTTAGCATCAATACTAATGGGGAGCAAATTTCCTTTGGATTACACAGTAACTATTTTAGGCCGTAAAAACAATTTTAAAGACTGCTTGGTGTTAGCCACAACGCACCTGAAGCCATCGCCCCAAACACGAGGGGTACGCCAAAGAGCCATCAGCCCAACCCCATATTTTTTCCATGGACACATTTGCAGAAACCTTCCAAATATCCTTGGATTCCAGCCCTTTGAGGACCAGAATGGACACGTTGATGATTGACCCGTCCTGTGTGTCAAAACGATGAATTCACAGGTGCAGAAGCAGGTTTTATTTTCAATTCGTCGGTATCAACTGCCTAAAGAGAGGCGTGTAGAAATAACAACCATAGCATCACTTAGAGTTAACACGAAGCTCGGATCGGACGATATTTCTTCAAGAGGATAAGGTATGGAATGCACATATGTTGACCAAACAGTAGCACGAGCACACCTGAGAAGTGACTGTAGACACGGTTCAAGGCAGCAAAGCCATTTATAGCGGCTACACAAATGAGCAGTTGACTGACAACGTCGAGCTAAAATTAGCTACTGATTGGGACCTATAAATGGCCATAATTGGCCATTCATACTCCTATATAAGCTAGAGGCATTTTCCTCGAGCTGTGGCGATTTCATTGCAAATTCAGTTGAAATCGCAACTCTAAATGCGGTCTTGCCTCTAAGTATTGTGTCAAGGTGGTCTAGCTCATTTTTCTCTACCTATTTCATTATAATTTTATTGAGCAAATAAAGCGATACTGAACTTGTGCATACAAATGTAAAAGTGCTGCGCCTGTCAGCAGTCAGCATTTAGCAGAAAGTTCTCTCAATTTACATTCGCAATAAATCGGAAGAGCTTTGTGCGATGTAGCACCAGCTCACGCTCTCATTTCCAATCTGACAGTTTGTGTGTTTTCAAACTTACCATAATCAAAGTAGAGTCAGATCCGGTCAGGATTTTGGATTAAGATGATGCAGTAAAAGGGGACATCAATGTAAGTCAAATAATGATAGGCTAAATTTACTCTGCAAAGGCCACGAATGCATTCCTCACTTCCCATTCTGATGAGCACGGTTTTAAGGCGACCATATTTTGCTTTCACTCCAATTTAATGCAAAATTACAAGTTCCACAATTCCAAAACAAATATTCTAAGGTAGTTTCTGATCCCTTTTATTGAAGGTGGCAAATGAACAAGGTTGAGCAAACAGGAATGAGGGTAGTATGACGTCTTCAAGCAAGAATTGTTGCTGACTTTCTCCCCTGCATTGCGAAATGCATTGTAGGGGGAAAACAATAAAGCTTAATTGTAGTTAAATTGCTGATAAAAAGCGTTATTGTAAAAAAGGAATTATCAAAAGAAAACGGCGTGACTTTTGAATACAGCCCTTTGAAAGTACAAAGATGTGTATTGTCTATTTGATGCATTGTTGTCAGCTGACGGGGTTATCAAGAACAGGGCCCCCAAGCTAAATTCCTCCGCTGCTCGATAAAAATGTGTATTTGCACATCTGATTAGGGTGTGATAGTTGATAGAATAACTAGAATCATGTACTGTCCAATTGCAATTGTTCTACAGAACTAGCTGGTGCTAAAATACAAATGGGATGGTGGATGTGGGTGTTAGATGTGTTGGCCATGGTTTTAAGGCATTATCACGGTTCATTAATGTGAACGAATATTCATAGAGTGATAGTGTTATGTGCAGATACATTTCGCAGCCCACACTGTTCCTAAAAGTAGCGTTATTGAATAGTCAAGTTGCGAAAGGGGAAGCAATGGAAATCCCTCACAAAGTCCTCAGGGATCCTTGCGATCAACTTCAGTTGTAGCCCCTTTGATTTGGGGAAGTAAATACTCTTACAATAATGTTTCAAGCCGTGTAAATATGGATACTGCCTGTCGGGCTACCCTTAACCAGCCATATTTTAAACATCACGAGGTCTTTAATGGTCCTGGGAGCAAAAGTGTAGCAAATTTTAGGTTACTGCAATGACTAACATCTCGCAGTTAACTTCCAAAACAAGCTAATTGCTCTGCAAACACGTTTACATTTATTTTTGTGACTGTCATTTTGATGCTGATGCGATTAATCCTCGTGTCTAGCGTGTTGCTTTTGAGAGCGCGCAAATTTTTGTGCTTTCAGGAGCAGTGTTTACAAATAGATCGTCTCTAAAAGCCCACTGTCCAAAAAACTGAGCAGATCGTAAAGCTTTTTTTGTTAAACGGTTTTACGAGGTCTTCGAGACTGCAATGAGCATCTTTTTTGTGAAACACAGCCTCGTAATGATAAAATAGTGAAACCCTTTGGTGCATGACTATCAACCCGAATGTGGATAAAAATTTAGTCGTGGCTCTTATTCTTTGAAATCGGTAAGAAACGACAGGGTCGCCCTTTGTCAATGCGTTGGACAAGAGCCCGCATTATTCAAGGGTGTTCAAGAATGGATGAGTAGTTTTTAAAGTCAAGGAGTTTGATGACTTGCATTATAGAAAATTTAAAAGGTGAACCAAAGGACTTTTGGATAAGTGATTGGCTCCTGGAACTCTTCTAATTTAAATGATCCAAAGGCATTTTTGGAAATTATTCATTAATACATGACTACGCGAGTTTGTTTGCAAAGGAAGTGTGACGGGTTAAGCATTTCTTTTTTCTACTCTCGGTTCTGTGCCCTTGGAATGGATGGGAGCTTTTTCCTTCCTCCAGTTGACATAAGCCATCCGTTTCCCACCTGAAGATACAACAAAGCAAACATGTATTACAAAAGAACGCATCAATTTTGTAACATATTAGCGATGTGTGACAGATACTGTAAATATTTATTGTCATAAAATACAATTCAGTTGGTTCCATCCAAACAAACAAACTCAGCACGTTATAAAGTAGCTTACTTTCGGAAGGAGGGCAGAATGACGAGTAGCACTCCACAGTCTATCACAGCAGATAAAGTATTATTCAAGGATTCTTCCATAAAGAATCCGCTTTGCTAGGCAAAAAGCGGAACAACCATGACTTTGCTTAGACGCCGTCAGATGAGCGGTCGATTTGTGTTCGCCTAATTAGAAGGTCACGCCGACTATTTTTTGCTTTGGCCAGGCATTTCAAGTCTCGTACCAGCTTAACTAGATACTTCCAGTTACGTGCTTTATTTTTGGAGGACCAACTGTTGATGATTAAAGTAAGTACCAAGTCAGGTGTGTACAGCTCGTAGGTTTGGCAAATAAGTAAACTGAATTAGAAGGCGAAACAAGAGATACATTCAACAACTGCAGTTCACATTAAGAACTGCCCTTGTTGTGTTAAATAAAAATAAAAGTAAATTGTAAAGTTGAGTGCCATTTGTAAAACTCACTTTTCAAGAAGGAGATTTCACCACTCTTAGCACACACAGCAAAAAGTAATGAGGAAAACAACAAAGATGCATAAAGCTGGTGCGTAACACGAGTGATTCGAGGATTTTTACAACTACCCTGATGCTATCCGCTGTACTCGAAGACTAATGTGCTTTAAGGCGACAACGAACTTCGAGGAAGTAGGAATGCTTTTAGCATGTGCCTAAAAATGATTCGCAGCCAAAGTACTTACCTGATACACCCCAGGAAACCACGCTGAGTTCAAGTGATGAAGTTTATGTAAGAATTAACAAGTGCTACTTGTGCTTGGTCAAATTTTGGTAAAAGGACCATTAAATAGGCAGATCGGCTCCGAGGATGGGTCTAAAATGGAGCTGAAGTTCGTAGTAAACTAGTGACTTGCGACTCCAGGTTATTGAGTTCAAAAGCTTTGAGATCCTCTGTAATTAACTTTGATAATTTTGAAGCATTTGTAGATAGAATAAAAATACTCTACCCATTCCTTTATAAAAGTCACCTCAAAAAACCACTTTCTTCGCTGCCGGTTATAGACGCTGTAAGCTGACGTCTGAATGGCTATAAAGTACACTAACATTGCATGTAAGTGTGGAAAGCGTTGCTTTTGGTTTTGCGAGTACCTAAGGTTCTGCCATTGTACTACCGCTGAGGTACATGATCTTCAGGCCACATTATTAGCGCCATAGCCCTTCTGTACGTCGGCAATACATATTCGGCCAAAGCATTATGCCTTCTTCCGTCTTCAGGGAAGCTTCGGTGTGCTTCATTGGGGTCAGCGAGAGGTGAACCCAATCCTTAAGAACACCTCTCCCGATTTTAACCTCATGGTGAAAAACCTCAGCGTGACGGAAGAAGGGTATGTGCTGCGGATGGAAGAATTTGTAAAGACCTCTAACAGGGCTGAAAATGACGTCACCTTCGGCAAGAATGTTATTACCAAATGAAGCGACGTTAAGCGTGCACCACGAGGAAAAGTTCCTTACGGAACTCTCTACCATATCTGTATGAAGATGTCGACTACATGAATTTCCGATTATTTCCTTCACTTTTTTACTGGCTGAATAAAACCCAGATAGATTCGTGTGACTGGGTACCGCTGGAGTGAGGACAAAGTGACTTGGAGGAATGAACTTGAAACCTTTTCCCCACGAAAAGTGAGGGACAACACATTCCAGAAGACTTCCAAAACATGAAACCAGTGGGACTATTAATAGGGTCAGTGATGATACGGTCAAATATCTTCTCTGCTGGACGCAAATTTCATGAATTGCTCAGATGCATCGTGGGTAGCTTTCTTGCAGCATTGATTGCGTTGCGATGGCTGACGTGGGGGAATGATTGAGCCGAGTGTCGAATCAGACGCTCAAAAGAGGAGAGAAGCTAAATAACACACTGGTTGTTTATTTAACTTTCCGTTTTGATAAAGGAACACTTAGGTGCTCTCTCATTATAATGCTTTATTTAGCTTTTAGGGTAGTCTCGGAGCGCTAAATTTGCGCCATTAAGTAAAATGTACACTCTTACTATCCCGTGAAATCTGGAAGAGAGCACTATTATGATCCTCAATCTTAGTTGAAATAACTTTAACGTTTCTTCAAGAACAGTTGACTACATTTCAATGCGTGCTGTAAATATATTAAGTCCCCTTTAATCCGATCGTCCGCAATCAAAATAATCAGTTAGTATAATATTAGATTAAAATGATAGAAACGAACGTTCTTCGCACACATATCCAACTGCTTAAAGGCTTAAGTCGAAGTTATTCTATTTCTTTTTTCTTAGATAGCAAAAAAAGCAAAAAATGGTTGACGGAAAAGGTGTATAATGTGTACACAATTACTGGACAGCATGAATACTTAGCTTGTTACAAGTCGTGCTTTGCTTTTATAAAATTATAAGTCTCGTTGAATTCTAGGCTCCAAAACTGCCTTTACTATGAAGTTCGCTTACCTTAATTCACACCCCTATTGGCTTGATCTCGATTTTCACCACAAAAAAACCGAATCGGGTGAGCATTTTACCCAATCTAAGTGACTCTTATGACCATTGAGTAGTTTGTCAAAGTTTGCACCTTTGAAAGTTATGGATGCAGCAAGGCAATCGGAAGGGAAAGGCTTCGATATTAAAGGAACCAGTTAAATACGATCTCATAGCGTGTTCGGGTAGGGGACCAAACCCGACGACCCACTACAGCTGTTGGCTCATTCGCACTCTCAGGTGCAAAAGAGTTATTTACTATAAATTAAATCGTATGGATAAATAGGACTTGAACCCGTTAATAATTGTCTGGTCATTCAGACTCATAGTGTGGAAACCGTGTCTATCACAATCGTCGAGAAAAAGTACTGACATTTACGGCAATAAATCCTTTCAGATTCTCTGTTGATATTAGTAAATGTAACCACAATCATGACCAACGGAAGATATAAAAGCATTGTTTAGCACCACCACGTACTTTGAATGAGAAAAAAATTGAAGTATGAAAAACTTATCCTCGCAATGACTGAGGAAGAAACAGAAATCATTCAACGAGCACAATGGAGGTTATGAGGATGAAACATCTCCAATTGCCTTATTTATCTTCTAAAAGAATTCTTTTATGTATTTATGCATGTAAATGCACATTTCTTAAGTGAAACCAAAAAGTGCTTTAAGGAAAGCGCCAAGACATGTTCTGCATCTGTTCACAGGATAAATGAGGAATGAGCAAGAGATACCAGTAAAATGGCCCTATATAAGCAACTTTTCCTCTTTTGTAATGTGGCCTATCACCAACTCTTAGAACATCTTGGTCAGGCCGAACACTCCAAAAGCTCTAATTAATCTTGGTGCCAGAGTGTACCACATTGTCATGGAAACAATGCTCTTGTGATTTCTGTCAGACCTATCATTCACCTCTACCCCATATAAAAGCCAGTAAATTGTAACCCAAGATTGTCTAGACTACCGCTGCTATTGTGATGTAACGCATGCACTGTAAATATTGCCATTAACGAAAAGAATGGGATAGATACATTGGTATTATATGTAGGAATGGCTTATTTTTTTATTGTTGCACACCTAAATTTTCATAGCCAAAATAAACATGAAGGGTATCGGAGAGACGCAACGTAAAACGAGTGGTCGCTTTCGATATGATATAATGCGGACCTTCAGGGTGGAGCCCATCTTCAACCACAAGATGCCCACCCAAAGAATTAGCGGGACCAAATATCCTGTTTGTTAAATTGAGACAGCCTTCATTAACGCACAGAAGTGGGTCAATGCATAACACGAAATCTCTAATGCGAATAGTTGGTCTAGGAAACGGGTGAAAAGTGTTTCGGAAATGAGGAGAGAATATTTTTTGTTCTTAAAGGGAGGAATCAGGATAATCGGTCAGGCGGATGGAGTCTGCGAGGAAATCCAAATGAAAACGCTTCCCAAAGACCTCAGGAATCATCAGTAGTGGCAAAAGTTCTCGCGTTGAACTAACAAATAAAGTGAGAAATTCGCAGACATTTACAAATTTATTTTTGAACAGCGGAAGGTGGCGTGAGATAGGCAGGAATTTCGTTCGAATAAAAAAAGGAATGAACAAGTGTTCGTTAAAAGTAGAGACCGGCTTTTGTACCGCGAGAATTTAAAGCTTGAGAAAAGTGTAGGGGAAGTTGACTCATTGAGCTAAATAAGGTTAGATGATTGTGATTAGGCAATTTTACCTCGCTTATCAATCATACATGTATATGGCTGTATAAAGCACCTCCTACAACCAAAATTCCCCATTCACGCCTATGTTGCTGACCTATCCCAACGAAATGTGCGCTCACAGAGATCAGCATTTTAAACAGACCGGTTAAGCGACTGCAGTCTAAGCTACACGCCAACTTAATGTCTTGTGCAGGGTATAACTGCATAAATTTGTTCAGCTTAGTTTCATTTCCACTCCCATAACCATTATGCTTGCGTAAACTTTTAATCAGCTAACGGTTACATATCCAGTGGTAGGTAAGCTCACCTGTTTATGGCGGTGGCAACCAGCAGTGTGCCGACCGATAGCTAAAAGCAGTGCTGCTAGGGCTTGAGAGCACCATAAGCGTAAGTTGGGCGATAATCTAAACAAAATCGCCAAAAGCATGCAAGCAGACATTACAACCCTATAATCCTTGGCAAGGAAAAATATCGTAGCTGGCAAAGGTTATTATGCTGCTGGTGGCTGTGAATGCTCTTTACGACACCGAAGTAAGTGTACCGAGGATGACATTTACGGACTGTGATTTTTGCTCTAATTAGGGTCTACTTTAAGCATCGGTAATGGAGTCAATTAGTCATATTATTATTTCAAAGCAATGTTTTAAGATTTTCGCCTTTAGATTTGGATGAAGTTTCCATCAACCTGGCTGACTTGGCAACGCTGCCATCTCGCTCGCGCCTGATTTGTAAGTTAGCCGCGGAACGCTTTACTGACGCTGCTAGAACTAAGTGTTTTTAGGAGGCAACTTACTTGAATAGAAATAGAAAGGGGCTTTTCTGCGCGCGACATTCGGGATGCATTTTGGCGATTAAAACTAAATAAATATTTGTACACGACTAGTAAGAGGTAGGTACTTGTTATGCATCTGTTCACCCATCTTCGATATAAATTTTCGGAAGCTGTTTATTTTTTTGCAGTAAGAAGTAAAAGCTTTTAGGGAAACACCCTCTAATGCATCTTATATAAGCTTAATTGAAGAGGACGTTGCTTTTATTGCGTGTCAAACTTAAGAAATAAACAAGTTTAAATGGAGAGTAACAACCGGACGAACCATCTGTTAATCGATTCAGTCGCCAGAATTAATCGGTTTCACCTCTGAAAAGACTTAAAGAACTCAGTCTGTATACAATCGTTCAGTATGATCAATCATTCTGAAGTCGCCACCATATTATCAGGTTAGCTTAAGATACGCTACTTGCACAACAATGACCCGCGAATCGCATTACTCATGGACTAAACTTTCCATCAGATATTTATTCCTCTCTGTTGCATTTGATTGCTCTTAAAGCATGGATAATCTCTCATGAGGTAGAGCATTCACTCTTTGCCCCTTCTACTTTCCCTTGAATTGCATGAATTGGAAAGTTGAGTAAAATGTCCACGCTAAGACTACTTGTTAATAATTCAGATGAGTACCGCATGAAATTAATGGAGGAAACAAGGGATTAAAATGCGTACATGTTGCAAAGCTCTAAAGTTAATGGCCCGAATCCACTCACCGATGTACTTTTTGCTAGTTCGTCATGATGTGAGGCGTCCGTTCGGCGACTTGCGTACTCTGAGATCCCATGAAGTATTCATATTATGGTCTGCTGTGAAGTGCATTCGCTTCCAAGTAACGTGAGATTAAACTTGGACAAGAATGGGCAGAGTTCTCGTAGATCAAACTATTTCCTACCAAGTTTATGTAAAATAACGTGCTACAGGCGACTCCAGCACACATTTCACCTTAAAGCACATCCGATTGCCTTGGGCATCAGATGTGTCAACCCAGTTTTCCTCTCTTATAGCTTCAAAGTTTTGGAATCACTTGAACCAATTTTTTTACAGTTGTATGAGGCAGCAAACCATAAAAGTTGGAAGTTTCTACTCTAAGCATCAAGTGAGTTGGAATATTTCTTTAAATATTGTGACACAATTGGTGGTAGCTGTCTTATCAGCATGTCGAAGAATGTCAAGCAGGAGGCTGCTCAAACAGACCACAAGTGTGTCTCAATTACACTGCATGTTTGATTTGCAAATTTTTATTTGAACAGAAGTTGTGTATTTTTATCTGACATATTGAGTAGAATGGCTTTACAATCAAATTCACAATTAGAGGAGACATTAAATAAAATTTAATCAAAAGGCTACAAGTTTGGAATACCGTTCCAGCTGCAATCAAAAGGTGATTTAATCAAGAATATCAAAAGGTGGGTACAATCAAAATGCACATGAAATAAATACCATGAAATGCTAGGCAGAGAAAATGTTTTTAAGGAAGTAAAGGACTTTGGTGCCTATGCGCTTCATTTCAGCTTTGAAGCGTTAGTCAAGAGATCGTTGACTCGACGTAAGGCAGCTGGTAACTGCATAATGGCAAGACCTGTGGTGTCACTTTTATATTGGGTTTCAAACCACAAATATGTGTACTGAGAATTGATCCGCTACCTTTATACTTTATTGACCTACTAAGTTAGGTAAACTCAGGCAATATTATGATTGGGCGTCGATACATCTTTCTGCAGGTGCCCCAAGTGCTCAAAATTAAACTGAGCATGCGACTTCTTCATTAATAGACAAGACTCATAAGCGTTATGCATAGGTGTAAGAGACAGAGTTGCAAATTCAATGGGTAATTTAATCGACACTAAAATGCTCAAACATTATAAATGAGAGATAATTTTAAACACATTTATTCACCACATCATTACTTTTGCGTCATACCACACGGAAATATATAAGGATAGAGAAGGGCAATGTTTGGCATTAGGGTAGTCGTATTTACAGCTTAGAGGTTTCATTGGGATGGCAATATATTGTCCATTTGTGAGATCTCTACGTTCACACTGACACTTGTCTTCTCACTCTCCCTTTGATTGCTGTTACTAGCGGTAGGATTGTTTGGATGGTTGAGATGCTGCTCGTTCTGTTGCGCCTTCATCATTATCTCTTCGTTGCAGTCTTGGCGATCGTGCCACACGCGCTTCCGAGTGTTGCACTTCCATCTACGGTGATGCCTTTGAACCACCTTGCTGAAACCGATACGGTATCATCATCGTCATCAGTACTTCCAAAAATTACCCAGCCAAACATCCAGTTAGGACCAACTTTCCAAATAATGGGAAAATGTATGGTGTAAGCAAAATTTAAATGACCAGTCAATGTCCACTTTTTAAAAGGGTCATATTTCCATACTTTGGCTGAACTTCAAACCGATCATGTTTTAGTTTCAAAGAAAAGTTTAGTTGAAAATGTTTTCATATATGTGTGCCTCTCAGAAGCGGTTTGCGATTGCGGCCGCAAGAGTTGCACACTGCACATATCATTGGACATGTGAATAAAAAGCCCAACGATGCAAGACAAACTTATCTGCCCTCCCATTTGTGTGTGGGCATTTATGGTCTGAACGATGGAGGGTACCTAATGCATCGCGTACATAAAATGAAAGCTTCATGCAAAATTAAAGGCTGGTGCTTAGAAGCAAATCTTATGCATAAAAGTGCAATTTGCAGTTACAAATTAAGGCATACTCTTAAATCGAAACACCTTTGTACATTTGTTGGCACTTGGGACGCAATCCAAGACTGCCACTTAGGACAGCCGATATCAGATGAACAACTTATGATTGAGTGTAGAATTTATTAAGACTCCGAAACTTTTTCATAAACAGTTAATCATGTATCAAAGGGCTCACATCTTAAAAGTAAGTGTTTGCTTCATTTGAATACATCAAGGATTTGAAGGGTTGTTTGACATGCATAAGTAATTACGTGGATTGATGCTTCACGCTGTGTTTGAGTTTTGCTTCACTTCAGTCCGATTCTCTCAATGAACGTGGTTCTGACTAAAAGTGTTTCTTTAGCATGCGAGGTAATGCAGGGCAAGCGATGCAAATGAGGCTTGGTGTTCTTCTTTTTCCCAAATCAAAGCAAATCTCCTATCTCATGTATTCTATTCTCCAGACGCACTAGCCCCCATATAACCGATCAAGCATTATAAGTACAGCTTTGTCCATAATTTTATGCTTTCTGCGCTCACTGAAAAAAACTATTGCGCGGTCTTTTTTATCTTTGATTCCATAATCAAATAAAACGGAGCGGTGTGCAGAGTCCAATCAGACAGTTAGAGATGATATCTTTGAAAGCATAGCACCTCATTGTAACACGCTGCACTTAGGTATTAATAAGTTTTCGTGGGTTAGTTGCCATGGCAATGATACGCTAGCTGTACGGTGCCTTCGCAATGGTGAGAATTGGGACAAAACATAGAAATTCTTTTTTTTGGAATTTCAACGTAACGGATTTCAAGAAGCAGCTAAGGGTTTAAAAAAAACAATGAGTAAACTTGTGCTTGAAAGGATTTAATAGCGGCTGCGTAATAATGGTGGTACCAGCCTAAAAATATTACTGCAGGTCAAAAATATAAACTTGTGCTTTTTGAGTCGCATCTGCAAGCTGACTCGATGCTCTGGATACGTGTACGTGTGAGAAAGGTCGCCATAAGTTTACACCTACCTTCGACGATTTTTTCGACGTTCCGTTATTATTGTGTGAGCGCTGAACATCCAAAACACAACAGGATTCGTAGAGGAATTCAGAGTTACCAAATGCTAAATAAAAGGCAGAAGGTAGAATCATTTAAGAGCTCTTAAACTGTATTAAATTGGCAGGGATTAATCGAATTATTTCCAAAACGTAATCTTTATTATTTACAGGTCTCAGTTATTCGCTTTATTAATCCAGTCACATCCCGTAAAGTTGGATAATGAATTACAAATTCACACTTAAAATTTTGCCCCAAATTAGAGGGGGTCGAAGGAGAACGAAATGTGTACGCTTATTCCCTTTTATGCAGGCATCAATACCGCTGAAGATCAGGGTTGTTCCCTTAATGCTCCATGTTGAGAGGTCTCCAGAAGAAGCCAAATTTAACTAGTTTAATTTGAAGTAATGCAGGCATAGCTTTTACCACTTTGCGATGTGGAATGCTTTTCGGTAAGTGAGTTGGAATCAATGGTTGCACTTATTTTCCATGCATGGTTGTTTCAGCTTCGCTTGACATAATTTCATGAACAATTGTGTGCACAATAATAATTTTATGAGGGCGAACCGCTATCATGCCAATCACTGTCTACAAACAGACATTCTTGACCTGTAGAGTGAATAGCCAAGTATTTATAAAAGTTTATATAGAAGTCCACGAATGTGCCAAAATGCTACAGCCAAAGAATGTATGCATGCATTATGGCTACCAAAGAATAATCTGTCTGACTTTCTAATTACTTCATGCATCAAAACAAAAAATTTCTGATTTGCCTGATTCTATTCGAGCAAGATCTGTGTTTTTTCGCCACCGAAGAGGACTTTTTCCGTCCAAATTCCTATTACTTTGAGCTTCCACTTGAACGTGATATGTTATTGCACTGTGGTCAGTTAGTTATAGTTGAATAAAACATCAAGCATCACAAGCCGACCTTTTTTACAGTATCAAACCAACTCATAAAGTGAGACAGTTAGCACGACAAACTCATAATAATCAATTTCCTCTGTCAACTTAGCTCCCTCAATAAACAATTTTTAGTGTTTCTTCAAGCACATTGCCATGACAAAATTCGTGTTATTTGAGGCTGGTTCATTAACCTTTGAAAAATGCAATTCCTTTCAAGTGGATTTGAGCAAACTAAAGAGCAAAATACCGATGCTGGTTGTACAAGTAACAGAAATACAACAGTAGTGATTAATACTTCAGCATGTGGTAGTTAAGTTCCGCGCATAGTGCATCTAGGGGTTACACGATTTTATTACAGCGGATGCTGGGAAAATGGAATTTCATACCCTCACTATTTGCTAGGCCTTTGTAGTTGAAAAATAGAAAGCTATCTTGTGTATCTAAAAGTGCGGCATCGGCTAGCAATCATTCCAGTGACACAGTTGTGATGCTTAGGGATCAAATACCGCCAACGTTTGATCTTAAAGACCTTATACAAATGAAGCACATGATTGTGAGAAGCTTTTTATTTTTCTACATACATTTTGGAAGATCATGTATAAACTATCGACCAACTTCAAGTCCAGTATTGGTCGTGAGAATTCACTGGACTGAAATTGCTTGAAACAAGGTTTTCATAGTTCTTATTTCTTACTTTAATGGATTTGCACATATATGTATAGACAATGTTTTAACTTCGAACTAACTGGTAAACACGTAGTCTCGGACGATACTTGTCATCACATCAATGTCATTAAACCAGTGGTAAATATCTTTCTTCAGTAAAACGTACTTGCCCGTCACCTTTCCGACGGGTACATGGGTAAGGTATAATAAGCCTGAGCAGTAAAGGAAAAAAAGTAGCACTTCACATTTCATTCGGACAGTGGTAAATGCATTCAGATGGAGCACTGCATTTTGGTCCATAAGTGTCATATGGGATTTTCAAGCAGTTGCACAGAATCATTAAAATGTCATTACAAACTAAAATATGTGATACAGTTAGGAAAAACATCTCGCAAAAGGACATCACTTTTCTCAGTGTAAGCTTATAATTAGTGCATCCACTTCAAAATTTCCGATGTAGCTTACCTGTCACCCCGAAATCTAATCTTAGGGGAAATAATGTGCGTTTTTATTTGTAGTTGACATATGCAAATAGAACAAAGCATGTAAAATAAATGCCTCAAAATCGTGAGCACACTGCTCAGCAAAGTAGTTGGCGTTATGTACAACTGTATGAGGCACTAATGCGATTGCACTGATAAGAAAGTCCCTTACTAAGTTCGAATGCAAACCAATTCGCATAAAGGCCAAAAAAAAACTGTTTGTGCGGCAAAAAAATAGCTCAAACTCCACACATCCTAGTCGTTAATATGTTTGGTTACCACTACTGCTCCTGTTTGCCACCTTGGCAAAACTGCATAAACGCTAACTAATCTAGCAACTTAAAACCTCCTGTGAAAGTTGCCCTAATTGAGAAACAGAAAAGTGTTTTAACGCCACGAGTAAATTACATGCGTGTTTTAATCATAGCTGTTTCGTTTGTGTATCCCAAACAACCACTCAAGTATAGATTAATTGGTGTATAAAGGTGGGTAGTTTTCTTTAAATGAAACACTTTTGCTTAGTGACAGCTTTCTAAGTAAAACCGTGTTATGGACTAAAAATGTGCCTTACTCGGTTTTACAGTTTTCGCAGAGCTCGCTTTCCCTCATTGATTTACAGGAACAAAACCCCATCATAATGCCATCCTAGCATTTTCATTGACCTGCTACTGAGTTCCGTATTACTTTCCCTAAAATTTCCACTTGAGCCCATCCATTCATCTGTCTGATCTTGCTTCCCTTCCACAGTAAGGTAGACTCGCCTTGAAACGATTTCAGACCGGTGTTTTACAGCACCGCTTCAATGCACCCTCCCAGCTTAAACAATCTAAATGATACTGGCACCTCAGCATGCATATACATAAGCTCGTTTGTATTCTGATTTTGATAGCACCTATTTTCATCAACTGAGTTTAATTCAGCATACATCTTGTTGTTACTCTGTGAGGCGTATTGACAATGCACCTCCCCTGAAGCCTAAATTGCCTTCTTGGCTGAATATGGATGCATAAAATGAAGGCTCTATTGTGTTTACCCAACATCGCCATTGTTAGCGGTGCAGTGTAAATGAGATTGGAGCCCTTTTAAATCAAAACTTTTGCCGACTTCCGGAAACTAAAAACCGTCTTAGTCGACCGGGATAATGTCATTATCCTTTAAGACGAACGCACTTTCCAAATGCCCAAAATCGTTTTCGAATTTCAAAGTGGTAAATATTATATAACACAGAATGCATTGTTATAGGCTTCCATAAAAAAAGCGTCATCATTCGAAAGTTGGTAAAAAATTAATTAAGAAATTGACCAGTTAAAGCTGATCGCTGATTTCGTAATTTGCCAATTATTTAATGCAGCAAATCGCTCTCAGACTTTTTCCATGTACAATGTCATAAAGAGGCAATGCAATCCATTCTCACTGCATGTTTAATCTCATCAGCTCTTTTATTGTGTTGGAAGCCAAAGCAAAATTGGTTTGTTCTCTTAAAACCCTTTTCACCATCAAGGTTCGGGTTGCTCTGAGATTCAGGTATCGTTTAAATCGTCTGGACCAGCATGTAGGCACTTACAACTCATAAAGATGAATGTCACAAACCTGAATGAGTGGGGAAACCGCCATCAGTCTCGGCGTGTGAGGTCCAATGACACGATAGGTTATGAGCAAGTTGTATATCATATAGGGACACCAACAGATGATATAAACTGAAAAAGAAGACATGAAATAAGATTGGCACTTTGGTCACTTAAACCTCTATTCACATAGCGCTTTGGTAATTTTGTGCTATTAATAATAATAACAAAAGTTAATACTTGAATCTAACTGATTGCTTCCAGAGGCACAAGTAAATATATATTTAAGGTTTGCTGATTTGGTGCCCATGTTTATACAATTATTCTCTAATTATCATCAGCTACGACTTTTTATCAAAGAATTATTGCGAGACTACGATTCACTAGATCATCACTTATATCCAAACTGTAGATTGAAGGTGTTGTTAAAAATTGCTGTGCCTGTTCTCATTGATTATAGGGTGGGTTCCTCTTCATCCGATGCGCTCATTTCTGTCTTTATTTTTAATATTGAGTGTTTTGAAGTTAATGAGGCCAGTTAGTTTATAACGAGAGAAGGCTTTTCGGAACACTTGAAAAAAATAGAATTTGTTGTTCATTATATTTGGTATCTGGAACCCCCCTAAACTGCATTTAATCTAACTTCTAAGAATGGTGCGCTAGTTGGAAGGGCAAAAGTCCATTTATTTAGGATCACATTAACTCTTTTAGACTAATGTGTGCGGTAAAAAGTGAAATTTCCATCAGACACCATTGCACAACCATCTATCACCTAAATACGATCCTTCAGCACGCAAAATAATAATGCGTTTTCCCATAATAAGACCAAAAATTCCTCCTACTCTTGGCTTAACTGCGTCTGGAGTTGGTTTCACAGTCGTTTATAATACTTTCCGAGTTAGGTTCGACAACAGGACTTGGATTTACCCGATACTATGACAAGCGTCATTTTTACTGTTTTTATTCTTGCTCGTGGAATGCATCCGGGGGAAGTTTTCATTCGGATAGGAGTGCTGCGGCGGAAACCGGTTTTATTGCGGGGACGGGAGGTGCTGTCGCTGTTGGCATGAGAGGTTGGAGATTCGTGGCGGACGTGATCGATTGCACGTCTCATCTTCTTCACGGGCGCAGGCTGACTCAGAGGGACAGTCAATGCCTGTTCGGTGTTGGCAGCAGCTTGCCAGATGCGCACCACCATGACCACGTGGCAAAGGGTTATGAAGAGGGCGGGGAGGATGAATACGGTCACGGCAACGCTCGTCAAGTAGACCTTTACGGGTTCGCCAAAATTTTGCGTTAGGTTGATTTATACGAGGTAAATTTGTAATGTTACCAATGCCAGACGCATTCGCAGTGCTCCAGTGTAAACATAGCTAAACAAAATGGCAGGTAAGAGGGCTACATTAGTAATTAGATAAAAACACAAAAGTAAATTAGTTTAATCACGCGAGAACAACAGTTTCTTAGTCTGTAAAATAACTTTTAAAAAACATTTAAATCTACAAGTTCACAAAAGAACGCGTAATCTTTGTACATATCACTCAAATTCAAAATTCATACTCCAAATTCTTTCAACGTGTATTTGGCCAAACCAGGGAGTATTTTAATTTCGAATGCACTAAAAAAATTTTGATTTAATAGAAAATCTCTTCCCAAAAACGATGTGTATCAGATTCAAAAGGCACTACAATACAAAATACGCAATTAGCATTGCAGAATGCTCACACATTGGGCACTCGCTTCCCTAAGTCTCGTAAAAAATATGCGTCTACAGTAAATGGCAACAAGGCATTCTGCAGAATAGAAAAGAAGTTAAGCTGATCTTAGAACTTGGGAAGGAAGACACAATGAAAAAAGGCAGTTTTGTCCCATGAATAATCGATTGTGGGCACTAGGCGCAAAATTGCCCATTGAATTAAAGCATGACAAAAAAGAAAATTACAAAAGTAATGCAAACTTCCAGGCCTACATGCATGTGCTAAACATCAAAAGGTTTTCATTAAAGTAAAAAAAATACAAAATTAGAATCTAAAACGAGGGCTACATAGAAACACAAGTGTACACCATGGAAAATTGCGTCGATCAACAACGCAACACATTAGCCTTTC
>MIEF01005576.1:0-11392 GCA_001870725.1 Taenia solium | reverse complement strand
CTTGTTGGCGCAGACTTTTTGAATTTTCGCCACTCAACAGTCGCCCAACAAGCGGACCGTACTTCCACAGCATACGCACACACACTCACTGTCGGTGTCGCTTGATATTGCCCTAAGCTCCAAAGAAGTTGGTTTGCTGAGGTCAGTACAGGCAGAGGTGTACCTGAGATGTGGCCCGCATGCGCTGGTCTAGGAACTGGCTGCGTCCCAAAGAGGATGCCTCTGCCCATCCGCTCCGCTGTCCAACACTTGCCTCCTCAGGCAAACTTCTCTTTCCCACCTTTTGCCATCCACTGTGTGGGAACAGGGTGATGATTCAGGACCACTTCACCACACATCGACGCAGTTGGGCGTTAACCCCATGACATTCACTCATCCTTTTTAACCACATCACCTTTTTAAACTGTTTATGTCCAAACTTATTTTCATTTAAATCTGATTCTACAAAAATATGAAAACCTTACCGAATAAGGTGATGATAACCATGGTAAGTCGGAGACAATTTTCCTTATGTGGTAATCATTTGAACTGCTTCCGAGTTTGTTGAAGGCTAAATGAAATGCCAAGAAATTGTGCTTGATGCATCATCATTGTCATGCTGATGCATCAATCGAAGGCAAATTTGTAGCCGCTCTTGAAGTTGCATTTGTAACTCCTTTGTGAGCCTTCCTTCTTGCCACATTGCCGCGTTGCTCGGACCAATTTTAATGGCATAAAAACGAGTAATTTAAAGCCATATTGAAATGAAAGAAGTTTTGTAGTTCATCACTGTATGATGAGCTGGTAATTGATGCACTCAAGAGATGACATTTAAACAACAAGTGCTCCCATCATACGACTCATCTTTGTGCAAATCAGACACACTAGTTAGTCACAGTGGTTAATGACAATTGCTTGAAATCAAGTTCTTGGCAGCAAGTTATGTGCTTTTAGGCATACACAACAAAGCTTTGGCCGCCCTTAAGGTCATTCTCCCCGCCTTTCCCCTTTTTCGAATGCAGAAATAATTGCTAGTTAATAGCACATGTGGCTATAGAATGCTATCAAGCTGTTGAATGAAGATGAAGGCGATTGCGTTGATGCTTTGCAGCTCTCGTACTTCCAAAAAGTTAATCATCCTAGAAGGGCTTCCCATGCTGCCATTTTACTTGGATCGGGATTTTAACTTTGCATGAGTCAGGGATATAAGAGCCTAAAGGGTGGGTTCACTTACATTGGCTACTCGTTCTCGACCCCGCCCAAACCGAATATAAGCTGCTGCGGACATCTAAGGATCGCTATTATCCGTCAGCTGCGATGAACAAGCCACCTCTACGATTTGTCAATCCGCGAAGAAGTCGCGGCCTTAAAATCCATCTGCTGTGTTGACATTACTTGTCACTGCTTCGTATGTTGGTCACGTGAAATAGCAGTTGGTACCTGGCAAGATTAGCTGTTTTGGCTACAAATACTCGTTATTTCCACTGCCACTGTTGAATGTGCTTCTAACAATGAACGAAAATTCGGCAGTAAGGGGCAAAAAGATGATTAAAGTATGTTTGATGGCTCAACTGTTGTCAATGACGTGCTTTTGCTCACCAACTGTACTCTGTTAACATTCTTTCATAAGAAATTTTAGGCTTCTGCGGTTGTGAGCATACAACTTTAGACACTTGGTGAGATTTAGTGGCTACTGCTTTCCTTGTTAAATTCACTGACAACTGTATACTCAGTCTCTTCATAAGGACGACAGTCGAATGAATGAGGAGAGAAGCAATTAACCGTTAAGAGGGAGGAAGTATCAATCTACAGGAAGGACAGTATCCTCGTTTACTAAATTTCTCAATTTCTTTCCAACAAAATTTTTAGAAAGTGATATCATACGATGCCTTGACCGAGTACCAATTATAAGCGGAAGCGATGTTTGATGCAGTAATGGTTTGGTGCATATCAACGTGGCGAATACTGAGTCAGATTTAAGAGTTGATCCAGTTGGGAGGTGGCAGTACATTAAAACTTGCGTCACATTTGTGAATTTGTGTTCCTTAAAAGACGCAAAGCAACCTTGGTATTTCTACACACCCTTCCTTCGTAAATTCTTTGGCCAACCGTAAAACGCTGGACTACCTGCTGAAATGAAATATCGGCTCATTATTAAACGATGGTTAGAGTGAAAGCCTGTAGGCCTCGCAGCTTAAGCAGTGCTTCGCTGAAGACCATTTAAAGGCGTCAATTCATATTGCTGCATCAAGTAGCTTAATTTCAATTGTGTGACAAGAGCTGCTTGCTTTTGACACCGTTTTAACTGAAATAGGCTGTTGAGAGCATGCTAGGATTGTTACATTTCCACATGCACGCTAAATTGGCCGCTTCCACCATTTGCAATTGGCTACTCAATAGCATCGCCATCATTTAACTACTAAGTCGACATTACTGTTGACAGTTTTGTGTTGTTTGCCTGAGATCGTCTGTATTCCCCCCAGAAGCATGACGGTCTGTGATTCCCATCTTTACTGTCCACCATGACTCAATTATTCGTTAACCAGGCTCATGACGCGAAAATGGCAGCATTTGCTAACGATACAAGAGGGTGTTCAGTCAGCCAACGGTGATCGCCCAGTCGATAGTTGTTGTCTCCTGCTGGATATGGGGATGCATTCTAATTTCATGTTGGCAGTTGCGATGTCTTCGGAAACTCCAATCGCGGAGGTCGGTTCGGTGGCGAAGTTGTGTAGATCATGCTGGCGCATAAACTTGCGAACGGTAGTGAGAGGAGGGGAATAAGTCATGGTTAAGAAGAGACAATATATTTTATGAGTGACATCACTCACTACGGAAGAATAACCTCTTATTTTTCACCAAACATCGGTAAGCAACGGGAATATGCGAGAACAAATGTTTAAATTTAATAGGAGCTGAGCCTGTTAAACACAACTAAGCTTCAGATTTGTTCAAAATGTTTGCCCAGCGAGAAATGATCGCAAATATATCGGCCTACAAAGTCAAATGCTTTGGAATACACCGAAGATTAATTGTCCTTTCAGCTGGCAGCAGATTCTAATGAAACCGACTTGAAAGGCATTCATTATTTTTACTCGGTGTCTTATGCTACTCGTCTATCGTCAGTAGCAAGTGCGGCTTCAGATCCGCCTTCGGATGACGCACCAATGTGGCGTTAGCTGTGTTCAGCATCAATTCCATAGCATTACATTCAGCCCAAGACAAGTGCAAAGCCAATCACAATGACACAAGGCAGGGCAGTGGTTACCAAGAGCATATAGTATCATGACTGAGAAGGTAAGGGCGAGTAAGGCGGGGAATCCCCAATGGATTTCAAGTCCATCGCCTTAACCACTCGGCCATCACGAAGTCGAGTCATACCTTTCAAATACAGCTTTACAAAGTAATTACAGAAAGGTCAACAAGTGCCGTGGCGTGAGTATTAGTGGAACACGGCTCACATCTCATGTCGTCGCCTAATTCAGTCAGCGTGATCGTGTAAACATACGGTTAATTGAATTCGTTTAACCTCAAGGTCATATTTTCCAATTTACTTGCTCTAACCCCTATATAGCATAGTTTTGATACTTGAAACACCATTTGCAATAGTCTTTTATCAGCAGATGAGACTATGTTTTATTTACACACATGGCGTTCAATTTATGTCTCTTTGAAAATCCACCTGTCAATGCTTAAATCATTTGATGCGTTATTAAATTCAAACCGAACCCAACAGTAATTCTTTAACCCTTTTGCAAAGCCGCAAAAAAGAGTTCGAAAAAGCAGTTTATTTTGTTGTGTGTCAAAAATTTACAAGTTTTACGGCTCAATTTCCTACGCCATCTATGGCGCCCTGGAGCATTTAAGAGTTCCTGATTTAACGGTTCCTTTGTTTTGTAGACTTGGTGTGATTCGACTATGATTATAGTTGGTTAAATGCTTCATCATGATCAGAATAGAGAAGGCCTTTTGCAGTAGTGAGTGTTGCCACACGTAAAACCTGTTTTCCTCTTTAAGCAAAACCTACTTTACTACTCCAACTTTGAATTGCGTACCTATACATTAGCGTGATGTGCACAACTGCTCTACCAAAGCAGAAAAGTGACCGAAATGTCACAAAGGTTGCGTAAATGCCTCCTTGGTTTCATTGAGGGCACCTAGAACGGGCTGCTTATGTGCGGTAGGGGGTTGCTAGTATCGGGGGAGAAAGGACCGTTGCCTGAGTTATCAGCTTCTTATCTCGTAAAAACAAGCTGGCATTGTTGCATTAGGAACTTGTTTAACAAATGGTTTATTCATAAACGACAAACGAAATGCAAATTACGGGTCAGTATGCAGCCAATCCCGTAACTCTTCACTCGGGGTTCTATGTGACCAACGCACAAAACAGTTGCAAGAAATGGCGTTTAAGTGGATAAATTATAATTTTCTGTAGACGAGGAAATGCAACCATGCTGGCATGCTCATTTCGACTCTCTCAAATTCAATTGGGGTTAGAAATAAGAAGCCAGTGGCACACATTGCATCTTTAATTGATTCACTTGACATGGCGATGTGGAAAGCACCTCTTCGAAAGATCATCATATAGAAATTGCAAGACCCGCGAGTAATGCATGCCTTCGAATTCATCCCATTTATCCTATTCACTCAAGACTTGCATTTCAAATGACCTCCTCCTTTTGCAACAAAACTCATACCCGCTTATAGTCGGTGCTCGTCATCAACGTGCCCAACTTTTCCAATGCTTCATTGTCAACGGAGAGTTGTCTGAGCAGCACAGCTATATGGCGAGCAGGAAGACGAGTGGAGGAGTGGCGTGTCACTGCAAATGCGACTGCAAACCTTCTCATCCCTAAGCAGACTCCAAACAAAGTTGATGAATGAACAAGAATGCAGCGTTTCATTGTATCTGTAACAGTGTTTGGTCCCAGGTGTTTCCCTTGCATCAAGTAACTTTGCAAAATAATGATGAACTTCGCATTATCGAAACATCGTCGCTGCTCCAGGCTTGGAATAGCTTGGCAATAAACATTGCTTTCTGGAGGCATTTCTTTCCCAGTTTGTACCACAACATGTCAAAGTTCATCATTGCATCGGTGCTCATTCAACTTGTCCAAGCACATCAAAACGGCTAAGTTAAAACTGTTCTTAAGTGAATAGGGCATTGTCGGTGTTCTTAGTCACTGTAACCTAAAGAATCAAATTCTATCATAAATTAAAGCCAACCTGTTTGCAGCGGCTGTGAGTGGATCTGGTTAGCACAATCAAATGCGCCCTGCGAAATAAAAGATGCTATCGCATTCTCGAGCTGAGGGACTGCAATCATGTGTCAGGCGAGTGGTAGGTTTCCTTGCTCTACCTTCGAATCCGTGGTTGATGGGCTCCAATATGTGTTCTTCGTTGCCAACCCAACAAGTAGTTAGCGAATTTGAGTGCACATGCATGTGCTAAAATAGGCAAACGTAGGCAAACGCTTTGGGACACAAGTGTTAAAAATGATTTGCAACAAAGTCGAGGGAGTGTACTGCAGTTAATTGCGGACATTGGTGTGCAAACTCGTTGTGAATGAATGCTAAAGTCGTGAACAATTAGCGCAAAAACTGAAGATACTTAAACTCCTTGAAAATGGATTAATGCAAATTTGGGCGTCATCTGACTTGTAGCATCTCTTTAATCTGCGAGTAGGTCAGTAGCAACTTTAGATAAAATGCCCATTAGTGCGTATTATTTGATCTTAAAATTCGACAATCCACTGTTGGTAGATGCAATTTACCTCTCATCTATCCAGTCGGTCCCACCCACGTAGTTACACTAGACGGCCTTCTCTTTAATCCCTAATTCATTCTTTATAGCTTTTTGGCAAATCAGTCCACGACGTGCCGCGGAATGACTAGTATGAGCAGAGCGGAGGCGGCATTGAAATGACTTGATTTTGATGTGAGCAAAGGAATTTGCTTACCCTTTAACTGCTAATAGATATTGTTGGAAGCGGCTGTGCAGATCATCTTGGTAGGTTTCATGGATACAATGATATTTTAACAGTCATTGCTTGCGGCCTTCTAGGAAGGCCTCGAGCTGAGTGAGTAGATGGAGGACCGTTGGCGCTGATGGGTAGACGACTGGATGTATGGATGGCTAAATCATTGGATGGTTCGATAAATCGATGGGTAAACCTGTTGGGCGTGTGGATGCTGAGATGGATGAGTAGATAAGCATTGGAGTTACTCCGGTATCGGAATGTTTTACTATTGGCCTTTGGCCCATTCTCCCTTTCATGCCCCAGTTGCGGTGGTTAAGTTAGCCCTAACCTGCTTTCAGTAGTAAAGAGATTGCCGTCTTCTCACTTTCTAGTCCACATCCATTTGCACTGGTTTGACCTCGTTAGCTCATCTCAAATGTACGCATAACCACGACGGCAGTCTTCTCGCACTCTCTCCCCTTCCCTCCCCATTTCCATCTCTCCCACTCTCCCCCCTATCCAAACCATCAACTCGATGGCATTTTGAAGAGTGCCCAACCTTTCTCTTGTGTTGCCTTGCATCCTACGCTATGCTCAATGATAATATTTAAAAATCACTGGATTCTCTTTAAGTCTGGTAATAGAAAACTTGGTTTTGTTAAGAAATATTCCTATATTGTATTTTGGTGATGGACCATCCTTCTTTCACCCTCTCCACCCTTTATGCCCGCAACCACAGTATTCGTTTCACTTAACTCCTGACTGTCATTTGGAAACACATCATTGTTGAGCTTGACCAACTGTTTCCTTCTACTCTTGTTTCACTTGAAGATATTCAGTAACAGTTCAGATCGTTGACTAGGTGGACCATTCACAATGATCACTAAGAATTCAAAGTTCATTTCCTCTTTCCCAGCTGACGCTGTAATGTAGCCACTCCAAATATCTCTACTTTGGCCTGCCCAGAGGTTCTCATTGATGATGCTTTTAATTACAAGTACAAATCTGAGGCAGAAGGCTTGATAATTAAGTGACGAAGATTGATTGCCTTACAACGTATTAAGTGTTTTGGGGAGTGGCCACGTTCAGGCCACCACCCACAAGGTTCAATAAGTACTGTTTCATTATACAGTCAAGTAATATAAGGAAGAAGCGCCGCGATTGACTGCAAGTAGTCATGGTCACTGAACATGTCCTTATTTAGATGACTGGGTTAACGGCCGAGGCATTGAATAGTTCACAGTAGGGATGCGGAGATTCAACATAGCCATTTATCCACTCCTCTCTCTAGGTGTAATAGCAAACACTATGATGGTCATTGGGCAAGAAGTGAGCTATTATAGAATGAAATAGCATATGAAGGGTGCACCTTAACTATCACGTGTGGTATTGGTTCATTCTTTCAGTTATCTTTCAACCCACTTGTCTACCTATTCACAAAAGTTGCTAGTCATTGCATCTCCAGAAAGCTCTACCCTTGCGTTGCGCTCATCAGAGTTTTAGTGTTGGTAGCTACAATGCACACTGAGTAAAGTGCAAACAATCTAAGCATTTTAAGTGATTTTGATCCGATCCTGTCAGATCTGTTCTCATCAGACTAAAGTGATCGAGCTTCAGGGTTGAGATCAAGGTAGTGGATAGTGGTGAAATGGAAGCACCTGCATGATGCAAAACTCCCACCAACTATCAGCATTGTTCTATTAGTCCCACTGCTTGTAATTCATTTGATCTGATTACATTAATCTAGCCATGTCCACGAACCCTCGCAAGCTTTTCCACTCGGATATACGGACGACCCCACTAATTCCTTTAGCGGTTTGAGCAGTATTTCGATTGCATGCTGAGTTGCTGCAAGCAGATTTCCACCCGGTGGCGCACACTTCACCAAACATAAAGTACAAAACAGGGCAAAGGCAATAGATTAAAGCCGAAATTTAGGCTTCTGCCACCGACTTCGGCACAGGCAACTTTATAGACTTCGACCAAGGAACACACTCACATCGGTAGTGAAGACGTAGCCTGCATTAGTAGGACCATCGGGGGTTTGTGGAAAGAAGTTTTGGGGCCTCAGAATGAGCCCCAGTTGACTAGTCCTACTCGGCGTGTGGGGTATGTCCTCATTCCCTGGAATATGGATGAAGCCCACGTTCACCCACATCACCACATCCTAAGGGTGAACACACATTATCCTTCAAAAGTTGCACCGAAGACCACTGTGCATTATAAGGGCAGGGAAGAAGCATGAGGAAGGAACAAAGATCATACTTAACATCATCTAGCCGGTTAGACAATGTTGCAGCTCTGTGCGTGCTCGGTGATTTCAAAGCGAATTTTGTGTGAGTGAAGTAAGATGCCAATATTTAAAGAGACAAAATTTCGGTCGGCACCTTACTTCCACACTCTCCTGCACCCATGCATCCACGCCTTTTTAGATATCTAGTAGATAATTCAGTTAACAGCGTGAGGCTATGCTTACTCTTATAAAGTCTGCAATTCACCTTCTATAACTACAGTTAAACAGTACCACTGGTGAGATTCTTTATGACTAGTAAATGAAGCCGCAACTTGGAGGGAGCGCATTGCTGGTAGTGACCCACCTCATCGAGGGCTTCATCAGTACTGAATTCGGCGAAGTCTACAACAGGATCAGTTAGGTCGACGCCATTGTAAATGGATGAGGCTCGCAGTTCATTCTCCTTGTACTTGGTGAACCACAGACTCCGCCTACAGGGATTTACGGAACGATTTAAAATCACACTGAGGCAGCAAAAATGAAGTGTTGATTGCTGGCCCGTAAATGATACGAGTCCATCAAAGATCTTGTTAACAGCAAACTTTTGCAGTTTAAAGTAAGAGTTGTGTGGATTGGCTAAAAGACCGACTAAAGAGAAGAGGGCGATGTGCACAGTTTGTCCGGAATTGGGTGTCCTGAATTACATCATTTGTGGATGCGTCGAATTGTGTGATGAGCCGTGAACCATTTGTAATGCAAATCACCCGTGATGTATGCAGAACGGATGCCAAGGAGCACTAACAACATTTGCTTATTCTTGGTAGATGACCGAACCGGAGGTAATTATTATTATAGACAATGAAGCAGGAGGAGTTCTACTAAATCGCAACTCTGTACCGCACTACGCGACACTACGCCATACTATAAGATGTGAGGAAGGCATGAAGAGAAAGAGGAAGGAACTACCGTACTATCCTTAACGTGTTACATTGGCACGAGACAATCGCGTTAACACATTCGAGATTCAGGATTATGAAAAGGGACTAAGAAGTGTAGGTGGCGCGGAGTTTTTATTTCAAGGACCAACAGTTTATAAAGCTGTAGCATCCGCAGCCAGTTTCATAGCCATGCAAGCACATTTGGCTGCCTCATTATCCAAATTTGTCGCCTGGATTAATCGTGGTAAGCCACAACTCATATTCCTAAACAACTTGCCTTTGCCAGACATTTACACCCCTTTACCCCCCCTCCTCCTAATTCTGCTTCAGCAGCCAGCAGAAATATAGGTTCGCTTCAAAGGCTTCTTAAATGGAGGTAAACTTATTTAGGAGTGTCGCATTTAGGCCCTAATACGGACATTTTAGCATGGCACAAAACAGCTGTGCTTGTTAATGTGGGTAGCAGCATCTTCAGTTCCCTTTGCACCATCCCCACTGATGTAGAGATCCGCAAGTCGGTAGTGCTTCCTGTCATCATACAAAGAATGCTACTTGCCTGGCTTTGATTTTAATGTCGTTTTCCTTTCCGCAGTAAATGGCATAGTGGTATGCGTCTTCTCGGTCATTAAGGAAGTTTGAATCACCTGTAAATGGTGATCGTTGATGGATGATATGGACTTGCGAGTTAAAAATTTAAGGAAAACTGCACGAGTCATCCTTGGCAAAACGGATCTGATAACAAGTTGGATACTTATATCCATTTGCAAGACTTCGTCCGCTCAATTAGTGAGGGGGTAGTTATGCTCCTCTAAGGTAACTCAAGACCCGTCCTGTAAGTAAAGGCACTTGTTGTGGCGACACGAACTTTCTGAACAAGCCTACCGAATCCAGGCGAAGGAGCGAGACGAGTTCTGCGATACCATCGATGGCACTGGAGCAGTATTGATGATCTGCAGACACTGAGAGTTGACTGCATTTGTAGCACCAGCCAGACAGAGAGCTAGGCTCGTAGTTGGATCACCTCCTTGAAATTGCCCCTCACGCTCAGTCCGCACCTTCGTCACTTGCATGCTCATGCGGTCCAGACCACTCTTCCTCCCTTCTGCGTACACCCGTGTCTGCTCAACCTATTTGCAGATGAGGGAAACATGCCATTCATTTCCATGCACATCCATGCATGCAACTGTGTGTACATGTGCATGGATATGCAGCGCCCACCATCAGCATTTGAACCTCAATAACTCACAGTGTTGTTGACTCCCAGCGCGTCAATGAAGAAGAGGAAGCGATGGGTGTGGATGTTGAAGCGCAGATCAAGCCAAGGGGACACGAATCCAAAGAGGTGGTCAGTAGAATGGGGCACATCAACGTGGATGTAACCCGAGGGAACCACATAACTGGCGTAGGTGCCACTTGGCGAAAAGATGTTTACAAAGGCATAGTGGTAGTTGAAGATGGCAGCCTGGGTCACTACATAGAGTGCCTTCTTCACCGTCCCTGTTGCATAACCTGGGTCTGGTTGCGTTGGGTCCTCTCCATGCGGATGAACGTATCGGCGCAACGCACCCTCATGCACGTCCGCTGCCGAGGCGTAAATGCAGATTCCATTGTGCACTGTGCTAGCACCTGCAGACGGACTGACAATGATGGGGACAGTGAGGAAGACGGCATCAACGGGACAATCTATACCAGGTGACAGTTCTGAGGTCAGCGAACCAACACTGAACATGGATTCCAAAGAGGTGAGAGCGCGCATGAACGGTGTTTCCCCACCATAGATGGTCACGGTCTCATCTAGTCCAACCTCGTGTATCATTAATTGGTGGTTGAAGTAGACATTGTAGAAACGGAGACCAGTTTCGTGGCGAACTGCAACATCGAATTGCCACGGTCCATATGACACATGCTTGTTCACAATCGTAGCCGGGAAGGATGCAGTGGAAGATCCCGAGGGTCGAGCACGTGGGCAGAGACCACTTAGCAGTCTGGTGTGACTGTCCGCGAATGGATTTGTGGTGGTGATTTTGCGGACAAAGAGGCTCGACCATCTGGGCTTGACTGACAAGAATTCGTCGATGCTGCCAAATCGGTGGCCCTGTATGTTCAGTCCAATAACGCTCCAGAGGGACTGTTCGTCATCAGTGTGGTCGATCTGTGAGTGGCGAACAAACTAGTCTGTGTGAGCCTTGCACCACTGCAGAGGTGCAGGTTACATCATTCGTGTGGTTTGTGCTTGCCACCTTTCACGTATCCATCCATAACACGCACCATTACACGTTTTGT